>MIEF01010054.1:0-165960 GCA_001870725.1 Taenia solium | reverse complement strand
CGGCAAAAAGAACGCTAGGGTGAGGATGGGGGTGGAGGTGGGGGGGGGGTAAGGGGAGAGGTAGGGTAGGAAGGAACCAATCTATCCTCCGAGGAGGACAAAAATAAACGATTGCTTTGCGCAGAACTTTTATTTTGAGTAGAAATAATACAATATGTTAAAATAGACAAATGTTTAAACGATTTAAGGCTAAATCTCCCAAAATTACAGAGTACGAACTCTGTCAACTAACTTTTTGTCTTTATTTGGGCAAGAGGTGTCCATCTAACAATAACAAGATGTTTATAGCAACGAAGTTCTACATTCTCCTGAGTCCTGATCTATGGTAAACCAATGTGTGCGTTCAACGAAGATCTATACCAAAGCTGAAGAGGATTGAGAAGATAATGTTTTTGATGTGAAAATGCAAAAGAGCTTAGGTCAGACATTTATAATGCTTTCTGTGCCTTATTCAATGCATATAGGTACATGATATGAATCAAAACAAAGCATAATTGCTCGATTTAAGAATGCATCCAATAAGAAGAGCACTGACCCTTCAGAAGTATTTTAAAGGATATTACCTAGATATTACGACATTTACTGCAAAAACTTGTTAAAAAGAAGTTCAAACATGGTATTCGTCTCCAATCGCGCAATTTTTCTGCACCGAGACATGTAGTTAATTTATTTTCCAGGTAAGCAAATTACCCAAAGATCTACCAGCCCCGGCATAGTTTTGCTATTACAATTTTCCACTTGGTGAACTCCCATGTTGGTGGGATGTGAGGTGGTCTGCAAGTGATTATGGTCCTCCTTAACTTTGATGCAGTCATAAATAAGCGACTTTAAGCAAACAAAGTAGTCATTTTCACCTTGAGACATTTCGCAAAATACTTTGTTTTTAAACTATATCTATGGTAAATTCCAAAAAAGCATACTGCACTTACATCAAATTGTAAGCAAAATAAAGCACAGCAAATCCGGATCCGCGATGTCTTGACTGGTAAGTGCAACCCACCCGAACCAAGGCAAAGGAATTAGCATTTTAAAATGGAAAACAGCCAATGCTTGCATAAACGCTGACTCTCCAATATGTATATTAACGGTCCTCGCAAGATTTAAAACCATCTGAATAAGTAAACTTTTCTTAAAATATCTCTTTCTTAATTACTTACTTGACTTCATACTGTGGTCAAATGTTAGCATTCTTATGAAGGGAAATGCTGACCTCCTAATCCTGTCGCGATTACACGTAAGTGGGCTAAATAAATCCTTGACCTCTGTTTGGCAAGTACTTCCGGGAAAACTCCCACGACCTTCTCGAGTCCCTCTAGAAACGTCAAATATTTTACATGCTACTTAAAACTAGGCAGTAGCAACATCCCAGCTGTAAAAGAACGGTGCACAATGTTAGAAAACCTATATTACATAAATTTTATTTTAGGTTTAAGGAGTGCACAGTCGTCAATCGCCTACCAGCCGATGCATCCTCTCAACTTTTACAAACATAAATTCTTTTTAACTTCGTTGATTATTTGTTTAATCACTCGAGACAGGGAAGAAATGATGGTAAAGGGAAAAAAAGAAAAATGGCAAAGGCACAGGACGTCATTCAAAAAGGTCGGGAACATCGTAGAGGGGTTGAATAAGATGTCCTCTCAAAGGTTCTTTATTCGTACGTTGCCGGAACAGAAATTTGTGCTTGATATTCACAACGGGCCACATCTCTCGAAAGGCCAAGAATGCAAGCATCCACGAAGGCAATTTCAGCGACTTCAAAGCCTTGGCGTAGTCTGTTACTAATTCTAAAAGTCGGGGTTTTTAAGTACATCATAACTCACTACCTGTTGAGAGGTTGCTCATAATCGTTCGTCGAATGACGACTCGACAACAAGTTAGAAGACTGAGTGGACTAAGTCGCCCTGGAACCTCAGAGGTTGCGCAATAGCGATGCCACAACCAGCATGCATACCTCACAGGAAAGTCAAAGATTTTATTTTGGTCCCTCAAGCAAATCGCTTCCTTGGTATCGCCAATCGCAAGGCACTCAGAGCAGCGATGAGCCTCAGGTGTAGTCCACGACTCCATCAGCATACTTGGAGTACAATGAATTAGTTCGAAGAGGAGGATGATCGTACTGGTGGTAAAGTTCACATCAATAAAATTCGTCTTACAAAGCCCGGCGATCTGCAAGTGATATGGGTGATCAGTGATGAGGGATAATCTTCGTTTCAATTCACCTACTTATAAGTCTTAGAGAAGGCCTAAAATTGAAGAGGTTAAAAAGCGTGAACAAAGATAGCTTTTACAGAACCTAAATAAAGGTCTCTTCAAAACTCGCAGCCCTCCTCTGTTGGCAATAGTTAAAGGCGAATCACAGTACTCATGCCGTAAAAAAAACAGAATCCTAAAAGTGTGTTGGAGGTTCCAACTCCTTCTCTAGCTGGCATCTTTCAACCTCATGAAATAGGCACATGAAGGGGTGTCTACAGTGGCCCAGTTGATGAAATGATGGAGGTAGTCACGTCAGTCTTCCCTGGGAGGAGAGAACATGGTTGCCAACCCTAGTAGTCAGAACCCACCAGAGTTTGGGAGAATGGAGCTATTGGAGGTCTTAGAAGGAGGCCAGCGAGTGTGGGCTTTGTTGAGGCATCCTTGCAGACGTCGGAAGATGCCATAGCAAGAGGCCACACCACCGGAAGGTACGCGTCGTAGTTGCACAACGCCAGATCCAGTGGAGTAGAGCCCAACACATTGCGTCGCAGTGGATCCCACTTGTAGGGCGCATTCACCAACATGTGAACACAGAAGCCCGCCATTTGACGAACAGCAAACTGGGAAAGTGTTTTTTGAAAATAGTGGTCACTCAGCTTCTTTCGAGAAAGGGAATGGGAGTTTGAGGTGATGGGCATAATTATACGTTGCAAATAACATATTCAGCATTTCAATTTTCTCGTTTAAAGGTAACTAAATTCTAATAGGAAGTTCTTCATCGTGGATGCAACCTTGTGGAGAAGTTAAGGTCCGTAGTGGTTTCAACATCACCACCATCAAGTCAAATAATTGTTATAATTTATAGTTCTCCTTTAGGTGTGACCGGACATGGAAGCATAGATGTTAAACTGGAGTTCGGCCTGTGGCCCATGAATGGATGGAACTCAGGCCCATTGCAAGTATTGCATGTATAACAAGTGGATAACCACCTGACACAATCAATCGTAACAGACTTAGGGTTGAATGTAAGTGACCTACGTGGAGGAGATTTTCTTCCACCGAAGGATTAACAAAATCCAGCTCTGTGATTGTACCTTTACCTTCACCACTTGGCAGTGCTAGTAACGGTCTTAGGGCCTGGTAGTCGTCTCTGGCAATCGCGGATTGAGCTTCTTGGAGGGTAGTTTGGAGCTGGTGCAGGGAGGACCCGCCACCCGAACATATTGCATCCAGAAGTGAACGAGTTGTCATTAAAATACTACAAATGTAAGAAAAAAAAACTCTAGCGTCCCAATGGATCAGTTAAAATGACAGGTGTTGACACTCTCAATGCCAAAGATCAACCCATAAACTGCGCTCTAACTGGGAATACTTCACTCTACAGGCATTAAATTTTCATTAATAAAGTTCTCCGATAAAGCCACTTCACGATCGGATTGTTTGGCAGCTGGTCGTTGTAGTCAATCAGTGTTATCCAAATTTAACCTAGTCAAAATAGAGTGAACCGAGCTATTCTATTTACTCCTAGAGATCCTCCTTCTTGTCAGAGAATTCAGTACTAAATTATGCTCGAGGATTTTAAATTTTACTAGATGGAGGGCGAGGGGGGGAGGGGGAAAGGGGCGAAGGAAACAATGTTTGCAGTTAGCGCTATTCCAAGTTTGAAGCCAACTTTTCAGCTTGTCGGAGCCATTCACACCGTGTCAATGGAGACTAAGGCGATATTGAGTTATTTCTAATTTAAATTCCGTGTATGTGCTTGGCTTATCAGTGGAAAGAGGATTAGGTGGTAAACAATGTTCTGAAGGTCACCGTCGAACCAAATAATGACTCAATTTAGAGCATTCAAGAAGGCACTCTATAAAGAGAGGGTGAGAGACCGCATTTCAACATTCACAAGTCGTAAACAAAGACAACTTCTTGTTTAGCACAATACCACAAGAGCTCTTGCTTAGTGGACACCACTGCATAGATACAACAACAGTAAAACGCAATACCTTTTGCTTGTTAAATCCCCTGATTTGTCTTAACATAAAGGTAAGCCATTCGTAAATATGGATTGCTCCAACAGCTCAAAACACAACCAAGTTGCCTAGAAAGTGTGGCTACTAATACGGCCACAACACACTGGACGAGGATCTGGGTGGAGTGCTCCCCTTCAGCTAAGAAGCCATTTGGGCAAACCGGACTAGAACCAGGTAGGACTGGACTCAAACTACCTTTGAACGTGCACCAGAGCCCGACGTGGATAAGTTTTCAACAAACAGGATGAACCAAACGTGCTGAACCTTACGGTTTATAGAAAGAAGTAAAGCTATCAAACAATTTGAAGTTGCTGAACACTAAAAACTTTTTTAGCAGTGCTTCATGATGGTGACTGGAAAGGACGGATTATTGAGGTACAATTTATAACCACAAGGCCTCAAGAGATGTTTAATGAGTAATGGGTGAACTAACCAATTTGAGATCGGGTGCCTTAACTGACTGTTACACTGGGAATTGTGAGAGGTAGAGAACAGCCTGTTTTCTTTTTTTTTTCGCAACCCAATGTGTGGTTTTATTTGCTTAATGGATCCCACGATCCAACAGCTACAGTCAGCATCATGGTAAAGCCGAACCAAAATATTAAGTAGTAAATAAGCAAGCAGGATTAGATCTTCACAAGCACTTCACACCAGAAATGGGAAAGAACAAAGCCACTATGTGGTAGTAGTTCTATTCGCCGCGGTACAAGAGAATCCCAGAGCAACACCATATAATCATAGCCGTCAGTGCCATCACTAGCATCATCGTCAGCATCAAAAAGTATGGAACCGCAAAAATAGCAGTGATAGGTAAATAAATAAGTCACTTGTGTCTTCCACACGCATTTATATGTGCGGGTGGGTGAGAGTGGGTGCATATAATTTCATTTTCCTGGTGTCTGCCCACTTCTGTTCGCTAGTCGAGCATCACTCGGACGAAGGGTCGGGAGACAAACAGGCAGAGGAACAGAGGAGGAATAATAAAACCCAATAGGCGGCAATAGGGGGGCGGGGCAGGGGCGGGGGCAGGGGCGGGCGGGAATACATCGTTCTCTGAGATCGTCAAAATCGATTGTCCTTTCCTCCCAAATGGGGTGTTTGTGTGTGTTCAAATGCTCGAAAGATGGAAATCTCTATGGGGGAAGTGAGTTGGTAGTTAGGGGTGGATGCTTCTGGCTCAAGGCGCCTAGAAAAATAGAAAACAAAGCAAGAGGAAAAAAAAACAAGAACACACACAAAGAGAAAGAGAGAGGGGTAATTGTGTGAAACACTTAGAGTAATCTGACGACAGAAGAGAAAGGGAGATGCAGGAAGAGAGGAGATGCGAAATCACGAAAGACCTCGAGAGGGAGAAGTAGATCCTTTCTACAGGGAAGGTAGACACAAGGTTGGGGGAAAGAGGCGAACGGAGGAGGAGTGAGGCAAGTGGCCAATAAACAAAGCAAGCCACGCGTGATCCCTCGTCTTGCCTCCTAGATTATGACTCTACAAAGGAAAGTAGGTAATAGTGATAATAACGCCTTCTGCCAGGGCTTAGATTTGTAAAATCACTAATATGAGATTAAGTCCTCCTAATCGCCGTCTAGGATTTATGAATCCAAGTGAACACCACAAGATATACTACTAGAAGTTCACAGTCATTTCGCTGAGCACAAGTACTACAACAAAGTCCTTTAGTCAGTTGACAGCATACAACAATTACCTAAAATAGCCACAAAGTTAACCAATAACTGCAGCATCAGCGTTTAACTGTCATCTGAAATAAGGATCGCCCAGCATTAAAGAGGACCACTTAAGAAAATAACAAGAAATGCTTGAATAACCGATGCCGCGAAGGTGTTCAAACCGAGGTAATTTACGTTTATACCTTTGAATCAAGTAAACAAGTTTCATTCCATTACAAACTATCCATCAAAATTAAACAGAAAGTAGAAATCTAAAAACAGGACTTTTGTTCTAAAAGCATTAGAGGTTACAAATAATGATAGAAAAGCAAGAATCAAGCCACACGATAAATTGTTGAAACGAGAATGTCGAAAAGACAAATATTCTAGCTTAACAATCATACGTGAGTGCGTACAGAACTTTTATCGAACGTTAACTGCCCAAAGCTGAGACAAATGTCCACAATGAAAGATTCGACGAAAATAACAACTACCTCCAGGATCAGTTCCGCCAGATACAACCGCCTCGGTCTCAGTCTCTTCATTCGGAGACGCCCGAAGAGCCTGCGTCGAAGGTGCCGGTGGTGGCGGTGGATGTGATAAAGGCGGAGGAGCCAGGACCATTGATTCAGAAGGCGCTACTGCACTAATATTTAATACACCGTGAGCCGAAAGCGTGGACATGGCATGGGTGATCTCAGCCACCGCCTCCTCCGAGAATCCCCGTGAACGTAACCACACCGCTGTGGCTGTGGTCGCCGGTGTTGTGGAGAGCGGTGAAGAGGCACGAAGGGGAGAGAAAAACGCCGCCGTCACACCTCCACCTCCGCTACCGCTGAAGGTATTCATTGCACTAGCGGAGGGTGGTGGAAGCGGAGGTGGAGATGAAGCTACTAGAGGAAAGCTGGAGGGATCCAAGGAACCCTCTAGACCCGTGGGGGAGGCGTACATTCCTCCTGCTGCGACAGCATTGGGTTGAAGAAGTGCGAAAGGTGCGGCGGCAGCTGGTGACTGAAGTATCATCTGACTGGCAGGCAGTAGTGGAGTGGTATAGAAGGAGGAGGAAGAGGAGGTATCCTGTTCGCCAGACGGTGGAGTGAGAGGACTGACAAAGCCACCACCACCCCCGCCACTCTCGAGACTGCTGCTAGCACCGGAAGCCTCTCCACTTTGAGCTGTCTCCATCCCACGGTGCTGTTGCTGTTGATAGCCAGCAGCGGCAAGTCGTTGTTGATAATCGGCAGCGGCAGCGGCAGCGGCCGCAGCAGCAGCAGCGAAGTAGGTTGCTTGAAGGGCATTGTGGTAGTAGGCACCAGTCATGGGGATTCCTCCGTCACTTTTCTGACGAACGATAGCGGCGGCGGGATGGCGTGAGGGTAGAAGGGTTTGTGTCTGTGGTGTTGGAGGAGGTGCAGGTGTGGTATAGGCGAAAGGAGAACCAGTGGGATAGGCGCTGGCCACCGGACCCTGTGCGTGGGAGTAGGAGATCGTCGGACAGGTGCCTGACTGCGGGTCCTCCGCTATTTTCGTTAGTACCATGTCAACGGCTGCGCGTAGTTGATCCGCTTCACCTTAAGCGACGCAAAAAAACGATCAGGCACGTGTCCTTTTCAAGGTCATTCGCTTACAGTTCCGTCTACGTGTTTGATGCACCTGGAGACTGTCACTGGTTTATAGCCATCAGAACAATCGCCTTCGTGACTAACGTAGACTTATTAACCTCTGCAACAAAACGGGGAAGTACGTAGCCTCAGAAGGAGACATTGAGTACGAACCTTAAATGTTAGGAAAAAGTGTAACCAAGAAAATCGCCCATTACGACTCGATGCGCCCCAACAAGAACACAAAACCACAAAAACAAGGAAGAGTTGACCGAGGATTTTAATGATAGAAAACGTCTGAGTTGTAGGATAATCTTAAATGATTCGTTGATCGACAAATACCAAGAAGCAAAGTAGTGATGAATGTGTGACGCACACGGACCATCAAAAAGACCTGAAATGAACTTTAGGGAAATTAATCAACAATGAGTTTGAACTATGAACAAACGCCAAAAGCAAGCGAATAAACTAGAAAAAACTATTCAAAGATAATGTTGAGAGGAGATACATACCGGCAATTGTGATACACCGCTCCGGCAGATTGATATCTTTCGATTTTTGAGAGATTTGAATGAACGCACCCGTAGCCTCCTTGATTTCTGAGACATAACTGCCCTGTTTCCCGATAACCAGGCCTGCGGTGCAGTTGGGCACGAGAATTTTCACCTGAAGCACAAACGCATTCATGTGAGAGAGAGCGTCCGCGGTGAGTAAAATTAAGCAGGCGAAAAAATGACACTTTTATGCTACTAAAGCCCCAATGGTACTCATGCACACGCGTGTGTGTATGTGTGCCGAGCTAGTTCCAACGTCACATGCTCAAAACAGAAGGCAGCCTTGGGACTGTCGAGCTGCCACAGTGCGCGGGGTAAAAAGAGCGGGAGAGATGGCGAACCTGTTTATGGCGCTCCCATAGCAAGCGATTGGTGGAGAGGGGTTGTGTGCCTGTGGTGCAGACAGCGGCAAGGGGCCACAGGGCGTAGCCGGGTGGGGCGATGGCCGGGGTCTCGGCGGCCTGCGGTAGCGCGATGTGACCGCTCGGTGTCACAGCGGGAGCGGAGATCTCAGGTTTTTCGAATATGCGCTCCATGATGTAATTGTGCATCGCTCTCACGCCAGTCAACGGGCCCTGGATCAAACATACTCGCTCCGTTGTGCCTGCGACAAAAAGTCGTGCTCACATCGCAGGATCATCAACGTAGAAGTGAAAACAATTATGTATACGGATAATACTTGTGGTGTTCCAACACATCGGTAATCGCTGATTTTTAGCTGTTTAAGTAACACTACAACAACTACCGATCAAACAGGCACAACAATTGCAACGAGTCTAAACGAAAATAGCAAAGTAATAAAGTCAAGAGCTTTTACATTCTCACCAGTAAAAAGCTATCGACTCAAAATTTAAGCAATTCTCAAACAAAAAAACAAAGAATTAAATAATGAAACAACTTTATGGACAATACGCTGCGCGCGTGTGATCATAATTGTCAAGAAGAATTCAGACGTATTAGTTTCTGTGTCACAGAGCGATACCGTAACGAGTAGAGACCAAAGCAGCAAGAAATCGACCAAGGAATTCAAGATCAATGGGGATAACGAAAGTTGCATCTCGAAACGGTAAAGCATACTAAAAGTAGGAGTAGTTGTGACATAAGTAATAACGATGGGCAAACAAGAAGCACAGAAATTTTTCACTATATGCTTGGCTATGCCCACCAAAAAGGCCGCAACCATGCAATGCAACACATAAAGACGAAGTCCAAAAAACTGAAGGCGGAAAAACATTACATAGATGTAGACTGGAAAGAAACTACCGCAACAATAAAATTGATAATGCGTTTTGTTAACGTGAAGCTACGTGTAGTTCCACTAAACCCATCCAGAGGAACCCGATCTACAAACACTTCTAAATCTGTAAGTACGTGTCAATGTAGAACAACAAAAACAAGAATGTTTGCAGCATTCTAAAAGCTCTAAATGGACTACTTAGCAGGTACATACCTTTAAAGAGTTCCTTTATTGAACATAATGGACACCAATAGAAAGGAAATGAAATAAAGCCGTACTCATGTCAAGTATAAGAAGTAAACATGAGTAAGCATAAAAGCTACCTGGATAGAAGTCATTCAGTTTGGACAGCTTAATTTTTGCCCCAGTTTCCCTCTGCATTTGTCCAATCGCCTCTCCATTTTTTCCAATAATAGCACCAGCAGCAATGGAGGGGACCAACACCTTCAAATAGATTGTGTCTAGAAAAATAGTACACCACTCTCAATTACAAACCTAAGACACGTCTTGAAGGTCCTTCTTGAGAGGTATCAGATACCTTTGGGACATCCTCGTTGTTCTCCTCCATCATAAGAAACTCCAAATTAATCCCGCATATTATCGAAACCAAGTGATATCATGAAAGTATACTTTGAACAAAAAATAGCGCGTGAAGTAAGAGATTGAGTTTTTATATCTTAAGCATCCATGATCGTTGCAAACCAACAGAGGAGACTGCCCAAAGGGATAAAAGCGCTCAGCTGATAGAATGCAGCTGATGGAAAACAAATCCTTAAGTTAGAACATTTAAACGAGGCGTAGGGTTTACACATATGGCTGGTTCTTGTTTATGTATGCATAATGATGCACAGAAATGATTATTTTATTAAAGGTAGAAAAAATTATCGGTGACTACTTGGACATCTCGTAAAGTGAAGTATATTCCCCAAATCATTTATTGAATATTTACGACACACCTGTTACATTAAATATATTCCCGTAATGGGGCTTAAGATCCCTGAACACTTTGGTAAAGTTAGACTAGCTATAAAAAAAGAATTAATATTTGCTGGCACTCCAATGTCCTCTTATATGACTCCGCCTATCTTAGTGTAAATCCTCCGCAACGACATTTAATGCTCTGGTGATTTGTTTAACTCAATATGTTTGGGTGTGCGGACGCATGAACCCCCCCTAGTGCATTACTGCAGGACCTGCGACAATCTGCAGCAGTAGCACCTCAGCTCTGCCGTATGGAGAAAGTACATCCTAGTGTCATTACTACTTTTGACTTCAGAAAAGACTTATGGCGACGCCGACCCTCCCGACGAGTGGATGAATGACCGAGCACTACTCAGATGTGAACGTAACAGTCGGACTCCGTTCTGTTCATGTAAAGACTCCCACACGATGTTTGGCCCACATCACTACTTGATTGAGTTAATTTAGTATGTGCGTTTTTGCGAGAAACTGCCTTACTTGCCCCTATATGAAAAGGGTAGACGTTCCATTTCCTCCCTCGAGAAAAGGTGAAACATCCCTGACCAGCACTGGTTGTCACGTGCTATGATCTAGAATGCCGCAAATACCTGAAAGTGATGGCACAGAAAATACCCCACGCTTCCCGGTTGGGTCACGAATCGCCTTGACTTCGTGAATCTCGCTGCTCTGCACAAGGGCCTTGAATGCCTTTGTCGGCTAAGGTAACTGCAAACATCAAAGTAATGGGGGAAACATCATAAGTTATGCTAGTGTACGGGTCGTAAACCTCAAAAAGTCTCATACCTATTCAGCAATTTCGATTATCACAGTAGCTAAATTAGCCTTGATAACCTCGTGCTTACGGACAAAAGGCATGGCTTCAGCTCCCGTTGGCTGGTTTTGCGTGAAATCCCAGTACGCGAATCGAAGGTGAAGTCAAAGACACCTCCATATATGAATGAAAATGCACTCACGTGGCTTCCATGGCGCAAAAGGAAGGTCTGTGGGTCAAATACGGCAGATCAACTGAACAAAAACGCTACTTGTCCGAGAAGCAATTACGTGAAAATCACTAACATTAATAAGTAAGACACATGAAATTGAAAAGAATGGTACTTTTCTTGTGCAATACGGTGAGAGCACACAACTAGGCAGTACATCACAATTCCGACCTAGACAATCGCCGGAATAAGTAAAAGGAACGGGTGAAGAAGGAAGTCAGTAGGAATTATGGGTTGTGAAATGGCGCTCCCTGTCCTTGAAAAAACTTTTGAGGATGGACACCTGAGCTGCAACTGTAACTATGATGATTACTGAAACAGCTGTACTCCAAATTGTAATATGGGAGAGTAGTTCGTGAGCGAAAATACGGTCAGCAGTCAGTTTGGCGCGCAATTCCGTCTGGTAGCTTTCAGAAACAGACAGATGTTCGTGAATGGATTCGGCCAGCGTTCCAATCATCGTACTCGGACCGGGTCCAAGAAGACCGGCCTCTTCTCTAAGCGATTCATCCAGCCTAAGTTCAAAGAAAACGCGCTTCGGAGACATGGGAGGGAATCGGTTGTGAAAGCAAAATGAGTAATCACCATCCGCAAATGCAGTCAATTCAATTGTCTCGTGTGGGCTTTCCTCCTTTTTAACGATAACATTCGCACTTGGGTCCCTGATAACGACCTCAATATCACTTGAACTGCCTTTGAGTACTTGGAACATAAAGCTACATTGTTCTTTCTTCTCAAGTTTCTCATAGAAGCACAACTTTTCCGTACCGGGAAGCTCAAACGTAAGTTGTCTTGGAAAACAATCAACGAAGACAGCTAACGATGAAATAGTAAACGTTATCAAAGTTCCAATGGGCATTTTCATTTTAACGCAATCGAAAAACGATACAGCACTACACCCGATCCCATAAAGCACCTTGTAAGTCGATACACGCGCTGACACACCGCCTCGAACCAGGACTTTGGGCAATAAAAAAAGGAAAATTGTTTTTAAGGATTGAAACGGATCATTATGCGGACAGTGCTTCGGAATTATTTTTGCGCAACACACCTGACTTATGCAACCTGGGTCTTGGGGAATTTTACCGTTCATGGGCTCTTAGGTAAATTCAGAAAACGCTAAAACGTAATTTTACATATATACTAGTGTCAATGAAAAGGTTCGCGTCTTTTTAAGGCTTGAAAAGTTTAAGTATGCTGCGTAAATGTACGTTTCTACTTAATTTTGCCTGATTTGGGCTGTTTAAATAAACAAGCCTTTATGTTTCGAAAAGTTCAAAAAAATAACGCACATCGTCCTAAAAAGTTACCATTTTAGCAAAACTTCTAAATTTGAGTCAAAAGAAACCTAAAATATATGGTTTTTAATATTTTTTTGAGAAAACGTAGCATTACGCAAGTTCGCTCCACTTGATAAGTCACGTTGTTCAAATAGAGCGGCTTGTTCAACTGGTCGAAATATTTTTACCTAGATGAGTCTTGTTGATAGGCTTTGGCGGAAGGTTAATTCGAATCTAGCCGATTTCAATGCGTGGGTTAGTCTTCTGGATGCAGCTGAAAAGCATGTACGCCATATCTTCTCAATAGTTCCTTAATTTATGCGGTTTACTCACGAATGTCCTCTCTTGCTCTAGCCGAATATTGACGTTACTCGTAAGGCGTTTGATGCGTTCCTGTCACACTTCCCTTACTGTTATGGGTATTGGAAAAAGTATGCGAACGTTGAACGTCACTTGGGAAACAAGGATCGTTGTCTAAAGGTAATTATTGTTGAGCATTGGGACCTTAATAGCCCTTTTAACGGATGGTTCACTGCGCGAATACATAAGTCCGCGAGAACTTTACCAATCCTTATCATGACATTCTGATGTTTTGTTGATGTCTGTCCTGGGTCGATTGTCATATTTATGAAAATTACTGATAGTTATGTGTGAGTTTGTTTCTGATTTGTTTGTTGGCCTATATTTGTGTTTCGCCAAACGTCTTTCCATTTTAGATATTTGAAATGGGTGTTGAGGCTATTCCTTTGAGCATCGACTTGTGGGTTGCTTATCTCGATGCAAATCTGGAAATTATTCACGGACAGGATGACTATGAAATACGCATGCGCAGGTACATCTTGTAGCTTTACCATAACGCATGTTTTTCATTGCAAGCCATAAACTTTTCATGATTTGGCACAAATTTATACTTTTTGATGTGGTTACTAGTACAAAGGCGTCGAGATTCTAGAATGTTTGTTACTCTGTCGTGGTACTGTTAGTTCTAGCCATTGAAACGAATTCAGCGCTTAGAACATGCTGAATGTGATTTTGGGGACTTCTGACGGGTGCTTGTAAGGCAGATATAAGAGGTTCGGATTTCTTGTTTTAGTTTGTATGAAATAGCTCTGGAAAAGGCGGGCCTTGATTTTCGCTCGGATCCTCTTTGGGAACATTACATAAGCTGGGAGTCCGGTCACAATCGTTTAGGACGCGTTTTGGCTATCTATGATCGTCTCCTGCGTACGCCGACGCAGCTTTACTTTCAAAATTGGGACAGCTTTAAGAAGATGATTGAGGAGAATCGACCCGAGGACTTCTTGCCACTGGGAGAGTTCGCTGAACTCCTGGCTAGAGTTTCACCCGTTGCTGGCACTGCGATGCGTATAGCACTGAGCGATCCCAACACAGCTTCTTTATCTATTCCAGATGTAAATCCGACGTGGTTTTCTATTGCTTTTTGAAAAACTTCGTCTGACTTCATGAGTTTCCTTGTTCCGTTTTAGATCACTGATGCCGATCGTAATGCAATTCGAAAACTGGTTATTGATCGCCGTGAAAAGGTCTACCAGGCAACGTATTTGCAAATCATGAAGCGATGGTTTTTCGAGGAAAAGGTGCGCTTTTCGTCGCGATTATAATCCGTACTAGATCGGAGTTTTGCTCCGATTTTGATGTGTCGCTATGCTTTTATTGATTTCCAATTGTTTATGAAGGATTTCTTTCCTATTTCCTGTTTTATGACTGATTATAGCTATTCCGGGTAGAGATTTGGTGTTGAAATGATGGGAAGTCTCATATTTTGAGCTGTTTTCTGTGTGCTTTTAATGCTATTAAGGCATTCATATTCGACTGTATAGTAATGCTTACAGTTAGCGCGCTAATATTTTTTTTTATTGAATTTCCTTCCTGGTTGCGGAATATTTGTTAGTGAATACATTTAAAACGTCCACTTGCGTCCCCATCTTTGGATGCAGCACCGCCCTTTTTGTCTTCGACTTCGGTTGGTAAAATAAATTAGTATTACATACCGGATGAACTCGTTCACATTTCCTAGTTTTGCATGCATGCAAAAATCCATCGTTCAATTTTGACTTGGCTTTGTTCAAACGATTTTACAATCTCGTTATCTGGAGCAAATCCGGTGTTTATGTGATTATGTGGTCTTATGGAACCATGTTTTCGATGTAGATCCGCCGTCCCTACTTCCACGTGAAGCCGTTGGAGGAGGCCCAGCTCAATAATTGGGCAGAATACCTCAGTTTCGAGGAGTCTGAGGCTGCTAGTGCAGAGGCCCTCCTAGCCGTGTCGGCAACCGATGATTTTTCCACCGCGCAGATTACCTCTGCAGACGTTCAGCTAGCTAAAAAGCGAGTTCGCGTCCTCTACGAGCGCTGCCTCGTCGCCTGCGCCCTCTACGAACATCTGTGGATTCGCTATGCTAAGTACCTCGAGGTGTGCATTTTTGATCATTTTTTTGTCACGGTCTGTGCCATCTTTTTTCCTTATTTGACTCTTCAACCATCCTACCACCGCTGTTACTGTTGGTAAATTGTTGCTCGCCTGCGTATCGCCACAAACATTTTGTAGCTACATTGTTCTGTTTGTACCGGAAGCGTGCCGTTTTTTTTCCGGATTTTGAAGTCCTTTTCTGCTATCGCACATCTCAGGTGTCCTGTTTGATGGCATATCCCTAACGTTTCACTCCTGGTACTGCTTGCATCCGAACTACAAAGGCATAGCGCCCATTTTTCTGAATTCTTTATCCCCTTGGTTCTTCTAGTTGGAATCATAACGCTGTGGTTTTGCTACAAGGTGATCCTTAACGATCGTACATCAAGTTAAACCAGATTCCACAATCCCTTTTTTCACTCAATGAACTAAACGCTAGCTTGAATTTTTAGTAAGCACAAGTCAAGCCCTTGGAGACGCCATTCTAAAGCGTCAAGTTTAGGCTTCAGTACCACTAAACGAGAACCAAGAATTGGTGGACCCTATTACCAACAACATTACGGAGTTTCATTACGGTCCAGGTTGCGTTTCTGCATGCGAGTACTGATTTAACGCACGAGGCTGTTTTCCTATCTGAATTCACTGGCACTGATGAAGCGTCTTTACAAGGTTTCCATGTATCTTACCTTCGCCTGCAGGAATTACAGTTGGAACTCCACTTCGACTTCACTCCGCCAATTGATGACATCTTCCACTCTGTTTTGATAATTGTCTTTACAAGGTTACCTGATAACATGTGGCGCCTTCCCCACGACTATAAAAGCGCTTAATGTGTTACTTTGGGTATGGATAATGGAACACAGTTCATTTCAAGGGGGCTTCGTGTTTCGTTGTAAATACAAATGCAGATGGTAACTCCTCACTGCGCGATTCGTTGGCCCATTGGACAAGCACTACCAACGTTGCTAGGGTGACGAGGTGACGGCCAAAGCCCTACGGGTGTCCCCGATGGCCTATTGGTCAGCTCAGAGTGATTTCTTTTGAAATCAGTCGCTAGAGGTTTCGAAACAGGATGAACATTTCACTCGTACGATGCAGCAGTCTTAAAATTGCAAATTTTGAGTCAGTGCAGTTGCCTTCGCTTGCGCCAATCTTCTGGGGTTCAACCATTGTAATTGCTGGTAAAATTTCACGCGAACCCGAAAAGATCTTTTTTGATCTTAGAATCGGCAGCGACACCTACATATAACATATAAATTGGCACGCCGAAGCAACGGCGATCGGACATAGTAGTCCGCCGTTGGATGCATTGCTGGACTGACCTACGAACTGGCGAGAGGAATTAAATACTGATTCATTCGTCCTGTCTTCCAACGATGGGCTCGGCGGAGGAGGAAACAGGACTAAGTAATTCAACATTTGTTCTGGAAACCGCCGTTACACGCGTTATTTTTTTCACGGGGGAATGTGTTATAATCGTTTTCATTTTCAGAATACTTCGAACCCTTGCATTTGCAGCGTTTTTCTTCTGAAGTCTTCATTCATCTTTTGATTTTAAAGGCAACGTGTCCGCGATCATACATGGAGATTCATAGTAGTCACTTTAACATTAAATTTTGCATTTTGAAGACTCGTTACGACCTTTTCAACCAGGTATTGCCTAATTTTCCCTGAAGTTCTTTTCTCCATCGAGTTCCTTTTTGGTGCTATCGTGTTATTTCACAAAATGACATTTTATCGATGGAAGAAACAATCAAAACATTCCCCGATTTTTTTGTGAAAGTGTCTTCAAAGCAGTCCTGCTCATGTCGATCGTCTAGGAATTCTCTCTGTAGCATGAAACAGCGGTCTTCAACGTGGCTATGTGTAAAATTTGAAGTGATTTCTAGGTGAGTAGAAGCTGTGACTGTAGTTCAGTTGTCTTTCATCGCATTACAGTTCACGGAGCAGGATATCCAGAGCGCAAGAGAGGTGTGGCGTCGAGCATGCGGCGTGCATTTGCGCGCTAAGCCCACTATACACTGGCATTGGGCCCTCTTCGAGGCACGTCATCCCGCTGAATTGGATGAAAAGAATTGTGATTGTGAGGAGGCCGTCAGGCGCATTACTCCATTGGAAATACTCACCCAACTTGAGGGGCGTCTGATCGACAGTGCTCTCGTTTGTGCTCGCCGTG
This sequence comes from Taenia solium, assembly GCA_001870725.1. Taxonomy (NCBI): domain Eukaryota; kingdom Metazoa; phylum Platyhelminthes; class Cestoda; order Cyclophyllidea; family Taeniidae; genus Taenia; species Taenia solium. The sequence continues at coordinate 148,834 of MIEF01010054.1, read as the reverse complement.
CTGACGCCATGCGGCGGGAGGGAAAACCGGTGAGTTTAGCTCTCATGTCTCTTCTTTGTTCTCACTAACTCACCTGGATTGCAAGCTTTCCATCACAAATGGAGGAAAGCTAATAAGAATAGTTACCTTTTAATTTAATGAATACAAAAGAAGTCATTTTGGGAGTTGTTGCCATTTCCCAATCCGTCTTATCTTGACACTGGAGTTTTCATCTCCGTTCATGCTTTAAAGTATCATTTGATAGTCTAAACCTTGTCCAAACGAGTAGTCAATGCTCTTTTTCGACAACTCTCAGCTCCTCGATCTGATTGTGTGTCTACGCTCGGGTATAAATCGTCTGCGTGTGCGGGCCACAGAACAGACGAGTCTTGCGCATACCGTCACTGGTGCTACCGCCTCTTTTTCGGCCGCTATCGCTCTAGCAACGGCAGCTCAAGCAAGAGCAGGTGCCAGCTACCTGGCCAGTAAGTTGGCTCGCCTGTTACACCGCAATGTGGACAACCTGGTGCCTCGGGAAGGACTCCCAGTCTGGCAACTCCTTCTCGGATCCTCCTACAAACCCACTCCCGACGCTACCAAGGACACCACCGACTCGAGCGGAGAAGCGGGGGTGGTGCCGCCAGTGAGTGTTTGTGTTTTTAATTGCTCGTCATAGCCATCAGAAAAGCAGAACTGATCGTTAATTTGATCACATCCTATCAATATTTGGAGTGTCGCAATATTGCTGTGCTTGATTTTGTCCAGTGCTATTATGCCTGTTTTTCATGGCGTGGTCCAGTCCAGATTTCCAATTTACATGATTGTTTAATAGGTCGAAGCGCTAGTTGAGGACCACAAAACCGGAGCACCAGATGCGGTAACAGATGTGGCAACCAGTGCGGAGGAGGAGCAACCAAATGAAGAGGAAGAGATGGAGGTGGAAGATGTGGAACCGACTGAGAGTGCCTCAGAGTCGTTGACTGTTGCATCCACAAAGATGAGTGATGGCGACACGGGCGTAGGCTCCGACTCGCCTCCAGTTGTAATTGGGCGCAAAAAGAGTACTTCAGTCGGCGCAGCTTCCAAGGTGTGCCCTACTCCTAGCTCACTGTAGAGACTATCTAAGGTCTCATGTATTATTTTGAAAGAAATAGGCAATGCATACTTTTCGTGCTGGTTGCCCATCGTCGACGTTTTTGTCAGTCTGTTGAAGGAGGCAAGAGGACGCTGGATAAGGCAGAAGCAGCAGTAACATTGACAGCCTCGGAGAGCAGGGGTGTGGGTGGAGAAGGTGAGGACGAAGGCGAAGAGCCGCAAGCGAAGAGGAAACGTCGTTCCCGTTGGGGAGACGTGGAGGGCGAGACGGACCGTGATTTGGCTAACCTGCGTGCGGCGGAGGCTGCAGCAGAGGCGGAGCGGTTAGCACGTGCCGACCGCGAACAGCGCGCCTATGCCTCAGAACGCGCAGCCATCACTAACGTCTGCCCGCCCTCTGATCCCTCAACTTTGCCAGAAGAGCAGCGCCGTCTTATCTCATCTGAGGATGCAGCTCTTGCAGTCCTTCGTGATGCCATTGATTTCGATCCGGTAGGTTTTTCACTGAGTTATCATCGGCTCCTATTTTCAGGACTTATGTGTTCCTCACTACAGTTTTGCAGGCGCTTTACTTGTGAACTTAATTTTTTTTCTATTGTCCTATGTTTGTAATAATGGCGATGGTGGCAAATATTAAAGGCTTGATGTGCTTATCTTCCTTACACAGCGCAACGAGCGTTTGTACGCACAGCTGTTGGATATAGCCTACCAGCGCCGGCCCCTCGATGTGGACGGTTTTGTAGAATTTGCCAACCTTGCAGTTGTGGACTCAATTCTTCCCGCCACAATTAAACTGGCCTTCGCACAACGGAAACTCCAGTTCCTTGAGGAATTTTGCAGTGATGTCAATAAGTAAGCATAGATTCGAAGCAATGGTTCGTAAATTTTTATCAGACCAAAGAACAGTCCTCCAATTCGAATCTCAAAGCGGCAGCATTATGAAAGTCATTGGTCATCCACGAGAGATAAGTTTGTTAATGTATTAGCCTCTCCCTCGTGTAGAGTTCTGTCTCTATTGTTGCCGTAAATACTTAGAATATCTTAGCAGAAACCTTGCTGGCGGAAACCCTTTTTAGCTTGGTATTAAGCTTCTCCGTGTAACCTCGATGAGGCTAATGCTCATTCTATGTGGTGGCCTGTCTGAATGAAACCTTTCATTGGACGATAATGTTTTGTTATTTTCCAAACGCCAAAGTTAATCTTTTTTTATTACTGGATCCGGAAATCCGTGGGGCGTTTGATTCGCCTTTTCTCGTGAATCGAAGGACATTTAATGCAAATTTTAGTGTTGACAGGCGATTTTATATCTCGCAATCGAGATGTGATTCATTTTTTCTCCTTCCGTACCTAATTTGATATCTTAGCAGTGAAACGATAAGATCAAGTAACCAACACAAGATTGCTTTATCCGGAAAATCCTTATGATAACGTTATTTTAATCATCACAGAATCTCGGCTGCATTTGATGAGTATATTCAGCTGGCTCAGCTGGTGGTCCAATGTACCAATGCAGGGACTAGGGATGCGGGAGAAGACATTAAAAAGCAGCAGCAGCAGCAGACAGGTGGAGTGGACGCTGCGATGGCCTACACCACACCCGATCTATTGAACGTGACACTCCCAGCGCCCCTGCGCCCCTCTGCACGTCGCAACCCCGTGACGAATGGGCCAGTGCGTCGTATGCCGCAATTTGACATCGGAGCTGCTATTCTGGCGGACGCGGCAGCAGTTGGTACACCACTACCACCACCGTCATCAGCGGATACCGCTGCTGCCATTCGCTTCACTGCCGGTGCCTATGAACCTCTGGCGGGAGCCTCCGCCGGCTGTCTCCCTCCACCCGCACCCACCATGGTTCCCATTGCTGCTGGTGCCCTCCCTGGAGTAAGCTAATTTGCCCTCTTGATTTCGATTCGACCTTCGTTAATAATTGACCATCTTCGGGTGGCTTCTTTGCCGCCCTGCCTCGTGATTTGGCGGAGAAATGTAATGCTAAGCTGGTTATCCCACCGTTTTCGTTCAATATCTGGAAGTGATTGAACCATCCTACTCACCTGCTATTATTGTGCCGTCATTAGTGTCTCGCGATAATCCGTTTTCTATAAATGCAATAGGCAAATTGATATCTGGTTCTGCGGCACTTTGATCGTTGGCAGCGAAATCTGCCAATTTTGTAGAGGATAGCTGGTAAGTGGTTTTGATAGTTAAGCTTTGGAGCGGTTAATTTTGGCGAATTCGAATTGTTGGGCTCCTCTCCTGGTGTGTCTTTTTCGATCGCCTAAATGCTCCAGTAACCCGGCTTGTTTTCACCCAGCCTGTCTGCAGTCTCCGCGGTTTTAGTTACGGATGGGATAAAGATCTCGCTTGCTACATGAATCGCAACGTTAGGAAACTCTTCAAGCATTAGGAGAGGAGAGGAGGATTGCTGATAAAACGGGAGATGAAGGTTGTGGTGGAGGTAGTAGTTGTAGTAGCTGCAGAAATCGTGAAAGTAATAGTGAGTCCGGGGATGGGGGTAATGGTGGTGTGGGAGGAAGACCTATGTTGGTTTCAATCGACGCCGTCTGCCTGGAAGGGCACTGGTCATTTGTGATTACTGAATTGGAATCGCTACATGAGGTGAGGTCTCTGGGTAGGAGTTTCTGGTCCACTTTATGCTGTCCTATGAGCGTCCAGACAACTATTCTCTGAACCTTGTTCCGACAGGCAGCCTGGGGAAAATGATGAATGAAAAACCTCTCAATCAGGAAGACTTATCTCAAGGGTTAAGGTTAAAGGAAATGGAAGTAGGTTTTTGGATCAATGGTGTACCATTTTAAGGCGTGTCATAGGTGAACCAAGAAGGCTTTGATGGCGTCATTTTAAAGCTCATGTGTCTGTATGCGTACGAGATGGTGGATTTTGGAATAAGCGTATTGTTAATGCTAGTAGGATAGTGAAGCACTTCTTGAGTTGTTTCATGTGAGTTCTCCAACGGACGATATTTACGAGGAGAACCTTTGGAAGCGAACGAACTCGGGAGTGACTTCAGGTGCTTCACAAAGTGCAACCAGTTGGTCGAGTTTCAACTCTTAGTTCGCCTACTTATGTGTGTAGTCACTGCATAGCTGTCTTGCCTTTTGCTACCTCTGCGCCCAACGACTTTGAATCTCTTGTGCCAGGATCTGCTGAGGATCGAGCAGCAGGCATTCGGTGAGTGGGAGTACAGTGAGCCCTTTTCGGACAGAAATTAGTTCTCGCTGAAGTCAAGAGCTGACCGACTTCGATCGCTCCGCAGGCGTTCTCTAACCTACGTTATTACTTATCGTTCGTTGTCTGTGTTATTGCGAGACTAAAGTCTCTAAAGCTGTGTTATCAATTCGTAGAGAATAGGGCGAAATAGTTGGAAGGTGCACAGTGTGTCTGTTCGAGTAGAGGGATGAAGGTGTGCATTTTGCCCCACTGACTGACTGATTAAAGCGCTGTGTGCGCCTCCCTTTTTTTCTGTTCCAGACAGAGGCGGTGGAAGTTTGGCGCGGTTTGGAGCCGACAGGTTACGCTGCAGCAGTGGCATCAAGCTACGCCAGTGGCGGCGGCACCTTTTACGCCCCGATGAATGCTAGCGCTGACGCCACTGCAAGTGTGCAGGCGCCGCCTCCTGCTCTCATGACTCGTGAGGTCGCCTAAGGCATCCACCTACTCCGGTCCCCACTCTGAAGCCGATGGGCTTGGGTCTTTTTTTAATCGCATCTCTTTTTGCTGCAGTAAACCCTGTAATAATCCATGCCACTTCATTTGCTGTGCTGGAAAGCGACTAAGTAGGTTAGGTTATTGTGGTGGCTACAGTATGGGAGTCTGAGTTGTGGCGTTTTTTCTCAGCGCATGATTGCTTTGTTTTAAATGCGCAAATTGAGGTGCACTGTGCGGACACATCAACTTGGTCGCTGTAGTGTGATTAGTGGATATTCTGGGCGTAAAACTCCGTCAGGAGTCTCACCTCGGAGGGTCCAACACCACTGGAGAGCGCTACAGCCCTGATGAATTCTTCCAAATCATGAGTTTTATTGGTCAGGGGTATTTACGGCTGATGACTTGCCTCACAGGAGATGATTTCATAGTCTACCTAAAGGTGGGGGCGAGTGTGGCACTCAGAGATTCCCATGATGGCAGGAAAAACTGATGTCCTGATGGGATGCATATGTTCGACGCGCAAGACTCAGAACTACTAGCACGAACCGGGGTCCGGTCCACACAGCGAAGCTATAATTGTAGAGCACTCAGCTGGCACTTTAATGTTCCAAGAATTTCCTTAAGATGGGAGGACACATGGATGGCGTTAATTTCCATCTACCAAAGCGGAGAGTTAAACAAACTATCAATGCGTTGCAGTTGTGAGACCCTGTACTGTAGTAAACATCCCCAATCCAGGAAACGGTGTCTCTTTTTCACTTCTAATTGTGATGAACAAAGACAAATCACCCATGCTTTGAGGCAAAAAGAGCGATGAATCGTGCTGTCCAGAGAGGGTGTCTATCCAAAAATCAAGGTGTCGCACGATAAAGCAAAGTACGTGCTCACAGAGTGGAAATCTTTAACTTCGGTCGCCTTGGCATCATAACATGATGGTTAAAACAAAATTTGGCATTCTCTAACCGCCCTTGTTCTATCAGGGGTGCGAAATCAGAATCGTGAGAGAAGCGCACAGTCAGTAACAAATTGGATAAACAGATTTGTCATTTTTCCATTGCGCTATTTTGAGCCAGTGTACCACAAGAAATTAGAACCAAAGTGGGTAGCTCATGTATGAAGGATTAATAAAAATTAGAAGCGATGACCGCAGGTAAGTAAAACGTGGACTTGATGGCAATTTTAGCCATAAACTTTGCAGATAAGTTTGAATTATTTGTACTACAGCTAATTCGCAAAACTTGTAGTTGATTCTCAAACCTAGATTCTACCTACTTTGTGTCGTTTATGTAAGTTATTTGACAATGTTACCACTGGCGTCCAAAAACTGGTGTACTATTAAACGCTCTATAACATGATCCTGTCAAGAAAGAAGCCGTTTGCTCAATCAAGCGACAAAATTATCTCTGATGATTTAAAAAGATGGAAGGAAGTTCCTAAGCTAGAAGAATTTCTAAATGCCAGGGATTTCGTCGGGGCAGTAACTCTTCTTGAATTTGAACGTCACACGGAAAAACCAAGAAAGGATGTCGACTTGTGGATTGCGTACTGCTGTTTTCACCTTGGAGACTACAAACACGCAGCTGATGAGTATAAGAGGCTTCTCTCTGACAACACACTCGCCCCAACCATTCGAACGTATTTGGCATGTTGCTACTTCTTCATGGGAATGTACAAAGAAGCTCAGGAAGAGGCAAATCGAGCAACGCAATGCCGTTTGCAAAATCGACTGCTTTTTCACATAGCTCACAAAATGAACGACGAGAGAGATCTTCTTACCCACCATAACCGACTCTGCGAGACCTTGGAGGATCAGCTTTCTCTTGCCTCCATCCACTGTCTTCGTAATCACCATCAAGAAGCGATTGATATATATAAGCGAATTATGATGGAAAATCGTGACTACTTGGCTCTTAACGTCTATCTTGGTTTGTGTTACTATAAAATTGACTATTACGACGTGGCGCAAGAAGTGCTTGCTTTGTACTTACAGCACTACCCCGATAGTCCCACAGCTATCAACCTACGCGCATGCATCAACTACCGCCTCTACAACGGCAAAATAGCAGCTTCTGACCTAAGGAGCCTCCAAGAGTCTTCCTCTCCATGCCTATCGTATGCCAAGGACTTGATCAATCACAATCTTGTCGTCTTCAGAAATGGTGAGGGGGCACTACAAGTACTACCCTCCTTGCTTGATGTGCTGCCAGAAGCCAGATTAAATCTCATCATCCATCACCTTCGACATGAGGACATTGATTCAGCGTATGAGCTGGTGAGTGACATGGATCCTACCACACCACAGGAGTACGTGCTGAAAGCTATAGTCAGTGCTGTGATCGGACAAGAAACAGCCTCCCGCGAGCATCTTAAACTTGCTCAACAGCACTTCCAGTTAGTTGGTGGGTCCGCGAGCGAGTGCGACACAATTTCAGGGCGCCAGTGCATGGCCTCTTGCTTCTTCCTACTACACCAATTTGACAGCGCCATCATCTACCTCAATTCCATCCAATCCTACTTCTACAACGACGACACCTTTAACTTCAACTACGGTCAAGCGAAGGCCGCTGTTGGAGCTTACAAGGAGGCACAGGAGTTATTCCTACTCATTCAATCAGAGAAACTGCGAAACGACTACGTCTATCTTAGTTGGCTGGCAAGGTGCTACATTATGAATAAGAAACCGCGTTCTGCATGGGAGCTCTACCTTAAGATGGAGACTTCAGCGGAGTCCTTCAGTCTGCTCCACCTCATTGCTAACGATTGTTACAGAATGGCGCAGTTTTACTACGCGGCAAAGGCATTCGACGTACTAGAGCGCCTGGACCTTAATCCGGAGTACTGGGAAGGCAAGAAAGGTGCTTGTGTAGGAGTCTTCCAACTCATAATCGACGGTCAAGAATCCAAAGAGACACTGCGAGAGATCCTACAGATTCTTCGCAACACGAACAACGCACAGACGGACTACTTCATTCGCATCATGAAGAAGTGGGCCAATGAGCACTCTGTCAGCGTGTAAATCATAAAATGCCACCTTCGTATAATACAAAAAAAACCATTACTTAAAAAACTGGAGTTTATTCAAAGTCTACGGTCTTGTACGGGTATAGAAAAGGTAGGATTCACTCTGGTTTTCTAACATTTTTCTTTTCATGTTCAGCACTCAATTCATCCAATCTGCCGATGTCCCTCAGGGAAAATTCGCCTGATCCTCGCGGCAATGGCTTGGCCTGAAGGAGATACCGTAAGAGTATTGAACACAAAAGCGGCGTAGGAGTAATTGGGAATGTTCTTCTTCGACTAACCTGTGAGGGGTCAGGCTTCCAAGCGATAAAGAAGAGAAACCTGAAAGTAGCCGGTACACAGCGCCCCGCTTCATCGCCTCGCTGGGTGCCAAATTGGCCTAACAAGTTGCACAAAAATATTGCTTACCAGGAACTTCAATGTAAAACGTCCCTATGTACTTTTCAGATTGACAAGACTATTTCTATCTTGTTATGCTCCATTAGAGACCCAAAGTGTTTTTGACTTTCCCGATGAAGACATACCGGCGCACACAGTACCGCGATCAAATGGTGAAAGGATTCCTATCACAACCAAGGTTTTTAGTATTAAAAACGTGTACTTTTGGGGCATCCAAATAAAGTCCGGAAAAGATGACTGCTAAACGAACATTATTTTGGCGAAAACGCCTCAAGACACCTATGTGTGAACTAGGAGTAGCAACATCAGATTAACCAATGTAATTGGGTCCAACAATATAAGTAACTGCAGTGACAAGCTATATTGAATGGAACTTCAAGTGCATGGACAAATTGAGTGAGCACCAGAATAAAATTACCAGATTAAATCATGTCAGAAGGATAACGCGTGGTATTATTACTACGTGCAGTGATTAGTCGAATCTCTAAAACAACTCGAATTAATGGCTGGACAGTGTCGAAGGACATATCGAATACGGATATTTTAAATGGGCGAAGAAAATTGATGTTTGCTTGCTTGATTTCATACGCACTCGGCGAAAATGAACGAAGTAACTTCAAAAGCTAACCATCATAAATAGAAGAGGCTGCAAAGAGAACATCTCTGTTCAGACGAAGTGGCCGACTGATGACCGCGTTGGACTCGCCCATACCTCGTAAATCGTCAATCAACTCAAACATTGACGGGTAGAGAACTTCAACATCGTCAACATCCTGTGAAACAAATAAGAGCGCTTGTGTGAAGATAGCACAATACCAGGGAGATGAGGGAGAATCCGCATTCTCGAAGAAGTTCACCGAATCTAGCACTTTCGACAAAGGGGCTAACGTGGGGATAAAAACCACCAAGCCGTTCAACTTCCGCCAGCTGAAGGGAAGCCCGTAACTCAAAAAGTGTGTCCGTAGTGAAAGTGACTCCCAAAAAACATCCGTCTGGTTTAAGCGCTCGTAAAACCTAAGGGTCGTCAAAAGTCTGTCGAGTACCTGAGATAGAGTTGAAGGTATATCGTTTACCCAATGCAATCTATAAATCAAGCTGGGTTTAGATTGACAAGGCTCAAATTACGAGAGGGAGGAAAGAACTATGTTTAAGGAGTTCTCTGCAAAAGGAAGACATTCTTCATCGACTTTTAAAAGTAGTGTCTCGACATCAGGAGATGGATTAACTTGCTTCTATAGAAGGAGCATAATGTGTGAAAGAGCTTTCATTTACTCACAAGGATCTCAAACGAATTGTCACACTGGTACAAAAATTTGACGGAATCGCTGGTGAGATTTTGAATAAGATGACCCCTACCACATCCAATTTCAGCAGCTATGTCAAAAACCCTAGAAGGCGCAAAGCATCCTTAAAAGCACAAAAAAATAAGAAAATGCATGCAACAGTCCGACTACCTAGTTATATCGCAAACGCGATCAGCGAGTCGGAAAGCCGCTTCGTCACGCAAATAGTCATACAACGACGGCTCCAACCTTAGCGATGCTCTTGCACGTTGAATTTTTTTGGACTTGCGATCGAAAACTGGTGGCGATGAAGCGTAAGAGAATCGGACCTGATAGCGCTGAGAATGCCTTAGTGACGTAAACAGAAAGGGCCTAGAAAAGCGCAACATCGCCTCAACACACGGGTCACTTGACTAAGCGACTCAAGCCAATGGACGCCTCGGTCCGTTTAAGAAGTTTCGTATTGTAATTTTAAGGCCAATTATTCCATAATAACATTTAAAAGCACCAGATCATGGTCGTTTCATAACACAAAATGCATTTTTTAGGTAGGTCTGGTTTTACTTTAATTTAATCATCTCAAGCTCATGAAAGTTATTTGGTTAGTTGTATGATTAGGCAAATGGCCTACACTCTTTAAGAATAAGTGTATTTTGCACATGCCGTTAATTAGCTCACAAAAGCATCCCACTTTTGGCGGTGCTTAAAATAAATATTTAGCACCACAGTCGCTTCCATACAATAAAACAAGGGGCGAACGTGTGAAGAATGCGCTTTATATCACTGTTTTCACTTTGACTAACTCCACTAAAGAGTCGCCCGCCTGATTAAAAGACGTGTGCGTTAGCTTCTACTGGGTTTCGGCGTTACTCCAACTATTTTTATAAGAAGCGCAAATGCCACTAAAAAATTACTCACGTTCATCTGGACCTTCCGATGAACGGAAAGATCGCTGTTCAGACAAAAGTCGCGATGAATGGCGTGCAGTTTCCGTTGATTCCCCTCCTTCAGAGGATTCATTCAGTTTTCATTCCGACAGTGATCTGGACTCCTCTTCTTCAGAAGATAGCAAAAGCATTTCGATACTGACAGCCATGTGGGACTTCGGTCAATGCGACCCGAAACGTTGCAGTGGGAGGAAACTTGTCAGACTGGGCGTTACGCGTTTACTCAAACTTAAGGAATCCTTCCATGGAGTAGTGTTGACACCTACTGCAACGCAGCTTATTAACCCTTCAACTGATAAAGACATTGTCTCTCGCTGTGGCATCGCGGTGATTGATTGCTCTTGGGCACAAACCGGCAACACTCCATTTCGCCGGGTAACCATCCACCCTTTCGGATTACTCTTTCGCTGAATTCTGTCACTTGTTGTTGCATTATTTTTTTAGCTCAAATATCGCCACGGACGACTGCTTCCTTATCTTTTGGCAGTTAACTCTGTTAACTACGGGCGTCCACACATGTTGAGCTGTGCGGAGGCGTTTGCCGCTTGCATGTCGATTCTAGGCTGGGAGAAGGAGGCACGTCGCATGCTTTCCAATTTTTCATGGGGCCCCTCCTTCTTTAAGGTTAATAAGTATCTACTCTCCACTTACCAAACATGTCGTGATGATGCTGAGATTTTGGGTGTTCAAAATCTATACGTCGCAGAGCTGGAGGCCAAGAATAATAAAAAACCTCAAAGCTACTCCGATATTTATGCTGACCTCAACGCGGAAATGGGATCAGATCACGAGAGCTGCAAGTTCGTTGTGTTGGAATTGTTTGCTGTCTATCGAGTAAATTTCCGAGGTTTTATAGTTTTTCGTTCTTCTCAGGTCGGAAGAAGTGGCGAATAAAGAAACTGGTGATCAAGAAGCAAATGATTTTCACAAAATTAACATAGGTATGTTTTGTGATTAGTTCTGCGAATTATTATGACTTATTAATAAATTTGTAGAACCTGTTAATCTTTTTTTGATAAGTTGAGAATGAAAAGAGTTATCCCTTCTCGGCTGAAGGTCTTGAAGACAGGACCACTTCTGAGGAGACTCAGTCGATTATAAGTCGTCAGTTAGCAACTATGTGCAGTACGTTTGAACACAAAAAACTACAAGAGGACGCGGGTCGTAATTGGGATCGCTTTTACAATCGACACGGAGCAAGGTTTTTTAAGGTTTGTTCGAGATTAGTCGTGTAAAAGACACGTGAATTTCCTCTTCGAGTTCATCCGTGCCATTCATGCTCTTTAGGATCGACATTGGACCAAACGTGAGTTTCGAGAACTGGCGGAAATCTCGGATGACGAGAACGTTCAGGTGAAGATTCTGGAAATTGGGTGTGGTGTAGGAAATTTTATGTTCCCTCTCATTGAAGACCTTAATGCAGGGCGAAAGAAGCCAGGTAAGTTTAATGTATAAAGAGCAGATTATCAACGCCACTAATCGGAGCTTTATGTGTCTGACAGTTGCTCTCTTTCGATTGTGGGTTGTTTAACATTCCAATATATCAAGTATTATAAACTACCTCATTTTTTGGTACCTCGTTGACATTCGCTGAATCGCTTTGACGTTCCTGAGGATTTTAAATTAACATCCAGAACCTGTGGAGGTGTCTTCTCTAGTTGGAATTATTTCACTTCGAGTAGACTGGCTTTTGATGCATTTCACGCGATCCACTTTATACGAATGAAGATGGAAAGGTGACTCAATCTGTGTTCCTTTTCACTCCAGTTATCTTCTACGCTTGTGATATCTCACCGAAGGCTGTGGCAAGGGTGCAGGAGAACCCGATGTTCACCAACGACTTCATCTCCGTCTTCGTTTGCGATGTGGCATGCGAGGGCGCTCTGGCAAAATCGCTCTCCACTGCACCGACGCCTGCGCTGTTGGAACATTCCTCCACTGCGGAGGTGCTCCCAACCATCGGCTTCCACCTCGTAACCCTCATTTTCGTTCTCTCCGCTATCCATCCCCTCCAAATGCCCTTCTGTCTTCAGAACGCTGTTCAGTGAGTAGTTTATCTCTATTTCATACCGTACGCCTTATTCAGTGCAAATGCCCCTTGTGGTATTCAATTTAAAAACGGTAGCCCACCCTTTAAAATCCCTTTCACGGAACCTTTGTAACTCGTGCACTATCAACGTCTATAGCCTCTTATGCCCACTTGACCAAGATGACTCAAGTTTTGTCCAAAATACTTCAGAGCATTACGGCCGCAAGGGAAACTGCTATTACGTGATTACGGACTGTACGACTACAGTCAAATGCGCTTTGGGCGAGGTGCACGAGTTCTGGCAGACCGCCCTCTCTACCGCCGACAGGACGGGACATTCGCCTACTTTTTCACACGTGCCGAATTGATGCACTTACTCACTGAGGCGGGTCTTTCGGTGCTGTGCTGTACCTATGTCCATCGACGCACCGAGAACCATGCGACGGGTCTCACAGTACAACGTGTCTTCATCCAAGCCGTGGCACAAAGAACCTCCTGAAATCCAACTGTATCTTATGCAGGCACTTCTTTTATTTTGGGGAAATTTTTTTTTGGCCTATTCGCCGCCCTCCACGACTTAATCGCATCGACAAGAAAACCCTTTATTCCACGCCCCAAATGCCAAACCTCTACGGTTCATTTGTTAAGATAGATGAACTATACAGTCCCCCCAGGAACAGCTGTAACTTCTACGGTGTGGGAATACCTAGGTGAGTGTGGTCCTTCCGCACGTAATGACTCCTCGTGGGGCCAAAAGGCTAGCCTAGGAGGACTCATGATACTTATACCTGCAATTTGGTAAGCTAAACTGGGAAAGGTCACGAGATTACTTTTCTGATATTAATGCTCTAAAATAACCAGATTTTCGAGATTTGGTTGGGGCGCCACTATTAGGTAGAATCCGGCTACCGCCAAGGGGTGGTCGTTTGCCTCAGGGGCACAGCGGAAATTCCTTTGCTAATAGTAAGCGTGATTTGACGGATTGAGGAATGGTGTGCATAGACAGGAGTGCCATGGGGAAGTGGAATTCACAACGAAAGCAAGAGGACCCGCTTCGAAGTAACGAGAATCAAGCGACGATTGAAATAAACAAAGTACTACGTTGCGTAGTTAACGAATGTACACCAAGCAATATTTACAGGTCATCCATCAATGACAATTAACGCGACAATCTAATGTTTGGGTGAAGAGTTTTCCGGATATTTTTGCGGGATAGCCCAAGACGTAGAGCAGAAGAAGATGTCACGCATACCAAAGCGGGGGTGCGGTTCAGTGGAGTTAAAGGTTCTATAGAAGGTGGTGAGTTATTCGGTTGCTTTGCTTGCGGGTATGAGCGCGTTTTTTTCGGCCCAGACTCCGTGTTCGAGGAAGGAGCAATTTCAGGTACCGAGAAGAGGGGCTGTTTAGTGAGAAGCTGGGGAGTGCCTTCGGTAGAATTTGGCGCTGATTTCCTCGTACGGGTACTTCTTCTGTTCTGCGAAGCAACAAAATCCGATGGCTTAGTCTTGTTGCCCGGTTTTAATGGTAAAGCAGTAGGCGAAGCATTTTCACCACATTCGTCATCGCCATGAAATACCCTCTTCCCTTTAGGTGCTTTTTGGAGTTCTGGGCCATCAATCAAGAATTCATCTTCGTCGGACTCGTAACTCATTATTTGAACATAGTTTGCTCGAGAGCGGTTTCTAGATGATTGGCGGGGAGAACTCATGACCAAAGTGCAGCAAGCCAGACCAATAGAAGCAAAGCCCGAAGTGACCAAAAATGGCGCCCAATATCATAGCTCGACGTACAGGAAAAAATAAACAAAAAATTCGGTTTTTAACGGGGCCCGATTTTGAAATGGAGACCATAAAAATCAAAATGTTTTACTTACTCGTAATAAAGCATGACGAACGGAAAATGCCTGAGAAATAAAATGGGTGCCTTTTTGCGATAGGAACAATATTAAATACATTATGGACAGGTAACGTTATCAGCAAAGTGCAGTCAATTTCTTCGAGTTAGAAATAAATGATTTTAATTGCGAAAAATGTGGTATTACCTCATACCATTTGTAACGCATCATTTAAACCGAAGGTTTTACTGGTGCGACTATGTCAAAACTACGCTCCAATGTTTGCAATTAAATACGACATAATTAAAATTTAGCGCTTTTAATTTAAGTTATCTGTTAGAAATGAACCTTATATTGAAAGTTAACCATAATCTGATGTTCAATGCCTGTTAGTGTTGATTGTATGCGTAACTAGTAATAATTATGGTGTTTAAATGTTCTTTGTAGGTGAGAGGCGGGGAGGCAATTTCAACTTGGCCGCTGACGAGCGTACTATATCGCTGGGGCCTGGGGCTCCATCGTTATAAACTGGCCTACTGCATTCGCCCTTTACCTTAAAATAAAGAAATGTCTCGAAATATTCCGCCTTCTAATGGAAGGGTGGGAAAGAATAAAGAGGAGGAATGAGAAGATCTAACTACGCTGGTGGCAGCGTTGGCGGACCTCTCCCACTTTAAAGATGGGATGGACTTTGAAGATTGGATGAAAACCGCTAGGTTTTACATCCATTTTCATCCTCAGCAGCAGAGAGTCCCGCTGCTCCTCCACGCTCTTCTGCAAGGGCTCTTCCTAGCAGCAATAAATGCAGGAGTCACTGCCGACTCCGACATCGACCACAACTGCGAGATTCTGTCCAAACTGGCCATTGATCAGCGAGAACGATCGCTGGCCAGAGAGTTCTTCCATCGAGACCAAAAGATGGGCGAAAACGACGAAGAATACGCTTGGAACCTACAACTCCTTGCGGAAATATATTTCAAAGGTTGCCCTCCAGCCAGAGTGACCAACTGGGTAACCGTCCAATTCTGTGCGGAAGTCCGACCATCGCCGCAAAACTCCATGCCATGAAGACCAACGACCTCAATTAGTTGGTCGAGGCCGCGACCAGGAAGCGTCAGGGCCTCCTCCTGACATCGGCGCGACAGACGAACCTCCACCGACCAAACCCGCCACGTCCTCGTTGGACCTTCTTACGCCAGAAACCAAGAGCAGGTGAGGCCTACTATTTGTTATCTTGCCAACCCCCAAACGCCTCTCGTCCCTTTTTACAAGATCTCGGCAAGTTAGAAGGATACCCCTGTCGTTTCCTCCTGGACTCGGGAGCGGTCAAGTCCCTTGTGAATCCCAAAGCGTTTCCAGATCTGTTCTGCAAGTTTCGTGCCCGTCCTTCCACCATAAAACTACTCTCAGCTGAGCGATCGGAGTCGCCGCTAAAGGTCACAGTGGGAAAAGAATCCTGGACAGTACAATTTATTACGTGTCCAGAATTAGTATGGGACGTGATACTGGGCGCTGATTTCCTCCGCACGACTAGAGCAATCCTGAACTTCGCAGAATGTACCTTTACGGCCCAGCAGCACAAAGCAACAAAGTCGGTCGAGCCTTCTCCAGGAAAGGATGCTGACGAAATCTGCAGTGCTCTTTTCGAAGCTGCGGGTATTCCTGTTAACATCCTAGATGAGCTGTGCTCACGGTTAACACACATCACCGACAGCGAAAGGAAGGAACTGCACTCATTGCTGCGCGGATACTCCAGAATGTTCGCTTGGCAGGGAACCAAACTCGGGCGGACGGACATCATTAAACATGCCATTGATACAGGTGAAGCTAAACCAATATGGCAGGCCCCGAGACGCATCCCTCCGCCCCTTTTGGAAGATGTAAATCATCTAGTGAACGAGATGATCGTTGACGACGTTATACGGCCATCCAAGTCACCGTGGGCCTCCCCGATCGCGCTGGTAAGGAAAAGTGACGGGAGCTTACGGCTGTGTATTGACTACAGGAAACTGAATGCTGTGACCAAGAAGGATGCTTTTCCACTGCCTCACATCAATGGCTCACTGAATTCTCTGTACGGGGCAAACTGGTTTTTCAGCCTGGGCTTAAAATCCGGTTACTGGCAAGTGGAAGTAGCGGAGACGGACAGAGAGAAGACAGCTTTCATAGTGCCAAACGGCCTCTATGAATTTCAGACAACGCCGTTTGGACTATGTAACGCTGCAGCTACCTTCCAGCGCCTGATGCAGACGGCACTAATGGGGCTTTTTCTAAAGCACTGCATAATCTACCTCGATGACATCCTCGTCTTTGGTAGAGACATGCAGGAGCATAATGCCAATCTGAAACTAGTGCTGGATCGCCTCCGAGACGCTGGATTGACCCTGAGCCCAAAGAAATGCCACTTTCTCCAACGTTCGGTTACATTCCTGGGATATACAGTCTCGTCAAACGGGATGGCGGTCACCGAAGACCGTACAAACCAAGTGAGAACATGGCCGACACCGACCAACCAGACGTAGCTCCGCAGTTTTCTTGGCTTGGCAAACTACTACCGACTTTTCGTCAAAGGCTTGCCAAGATCGCCCGTCCTCTGCACAAATTAACAGAGAAGCAGGCGGAAAAGAAGTTCAAGTGGGAGAACGAATATGATGAGGCCTTTAAGGTAAAGGGCGAATGTGGTAGGCCAATCTACAATGATGGCGTCCCCGGCTCCGGTGATGAAGCACGCTCGTCAGCGACCAAGTTGAAATTGTCTTCCTGCCTCTCACCTACAAAGCACATTTAAACACCACAATTATTGTATAACTCCCTCTTTTGGTAAAGGGATGTGTAACTCGTTAGTCGTTTGCTTATCTCCTGTTCCTGTTGCCGCTGGTTGATAAATGAACAACTCCAAAGTAATGAACAAAAATAAATAAACGGGCGGGTGCAAAACGCAACACCACAGAGCTGTACAAAGTTCCGTATTCCTCTACATAAACCTGCTCTTGGATCGGTGCTCGTAGCTTCAGTTATAAACTCGCGTAATGGCCTACTTAATTCCCTGCCCTCATGTTCAGCGTCCTTGTCGGACAGAACCACATATCTTGTAGAATCGCCAAGAGAAATCTGTGGTGTTGAGATCGATTATTGCCTCAGTTGCATAGAAATCCAATGAGTGATATGGTTAGCTGGCGAGTGTTCCTTTTTAGAGTCAAGTCCTTCGTGCAAGATAAACGGAGCGCAATGGACGTTTGGTTGTTTGTTCAACTCTCAGCTTTAATAAATGGCAGTTTAGTCTCTTAGCCGTTATACCTTAGTCGGTTGGGATGGTCTCTGGGCAGTGACAGTAGCTCCAAACCATTAATACCTTTTCTCGTCTTTAAGAGAGTCTTTGGAATTCCACAGATTTGATATTTTGTTCCGCTTTGTGTTTATTTAAGCTAGAGGCTTCATCCTTTGTCGTTTGAAGTCTCACTATTGCCTATGATGCTTGAGACGTGGTGGTATTGAAGATAAGTTAGGATGTCGGATACTGGGTCTAGATCCTTCGTGACCTAATCTATTCTAGCGGAACTGTATACCAGGACTCGATAGACGACAATTATTAGCGAAGAAAGACCTGTGAATAAAATGCCGAAACTAGAAGTAAACAAATTAGAGGCTAACAGCTATGGCATTATTGACTGCATTTCGGCATTTCGCACTAACCGTGATCAAGTGTCGGTTAGGGAGACTTCTGCGAACTAATACTGTAGCGTCCCGAGACTTCCTTTAAGGTAAAAGAGGGTATAGTATTGGGGCAGAACATATATTTTGGAAACAGAGGGCTTGGGGGAGTGCTGGGGCAGCCCGGAGGCCAGCCAACCGGCTAGTACAATATGGCCACCCAAGTCACCGAAACCGGTAGTTCGAACAAATAAAGTGTTGCAGCACTGCTTCTATCACCCCCTCAAACTTGTTTGGAACTTTAAGTTTTGCATCTCGAATCTAAAGTGAATGGATGCATTTCCTATTAAAAAATATAGCAGTATTGTGGGTGCGCTATTTTTGAGCGAGCCTGTTAGGCACCAGTAGAGGAGTACGCAGAGTACCAACTCCGACACGGCTTTGGTAAAGGAAAGGTTTCTGGTACCCTCGTATAAGCCCACAGTGGAAGAGATGAACTCATCTAGCAAGGCACCAAAGTGGATAAGGCAATAGTGGTCGAAACCCTTCCTTTGCAGCCCATGCCTGTGGGGTTCTCAGGCGAAAGTTGGGGTATGGATATCATATGTCCGCTATCACCTGCCAAGTGGGGAAGCCGGTATATGCTGGTTATGGTTGACTACTTCACGAAAGTAATCTGAGCGGGACTTATGTAGTCGCAAGACGCTGAAACGGTCGCGTTAATTTTCTTCAATCATTGGATCTGTCAACACGGAGTGCCCAAATCAGTCCATAACGATCAAAGTCCTAACTTCGAAAGCCGATTCTTTGCTGAATTATACAAGATCTTCGAAATTGCAAAGACACACACGACACCTGGGCAATCGCAGGGCAACAGATAGGTAGAAAGAACGAATCGCATTCTTATAGGACTACTAGAGGCATTTACCAAGGAAACATAGCACGAGGACCTAGAGTTAAGCCTAAGACGCACTCTTCTATCATATAGAGCTACAGTTTACGCAGCAACTGGCGTTTCACAGTTCAGGATGCTCACGGGCTTCGAAATGAGAGTCCTCATTGATGTTTTCCAACCGAGTAAATAAGCAACAATTTATAAAGCCACGGAGTACGCACTACGTCTAGACGAAGGAATAAGAAAACATTTAATACCTTCCCCCCTAAAGACACTTACAAGACACTTACAACTGTCTCATAGTAGACAGAAGGAACTGTAATACTTTGTTTGTTCGAACTGCCGGTTTCGGTCACTTGGGTGGCCACCTTGTACTAGCCGGTTGGCCGGCCTCCGGGCCGTGCCAACAGCCCCCAAGCCCTCTGTTTCCAGAATATATATTCTGCCCCAATACTATGCCCTCTTTTACCTTAAAGGGAGTCTCGGGACGCTACACTGGTGGCAGCGGAAAGCGGACCCGACTCTGATGGATTTTATCCTGCTCCATGCCGCTTCTGGCAAACTTCGGCGGTGTGAAAGAAGTGCATATGCTATGGATGGGAGAACCTCAGGTAGCTCGTAACAGAAGGGCTGAGATCGACGTCCATCTTCGGCATCTCCCTCTTTCTCGTGTTCTGCAAGGAAGCTATAAACAACTGAAGCGACACTAGCCGTGAATTCCAAGTCCAGTGCAACTGCCAAGAAGGATCAGTGGCGTTGTGGTCAAGCATCCTCTGTAAACTTTCTCTCTCCTGTTCTCAGATGTAGAATGTGCAAGATGTCATTTGATAGCAGCGTTTTATGCTTTGCACACTTGGATCGCATGCATCCCATCCCTATGAGGCCCGATTGCCCCATTCGCTCAAAGTTCTACGATACCCTTGCGTTTCTTCTACGGCATCAGAGAAGCCTGGAATCACAGCATGTGTTGTGTGTGTCTCTCACCCATTCGAAAACTTGGATTCGTATCTCCACCTTTCATTGGGCCACATTATCGTTTGAGAGGAGTACTAAGAAATACGCCTTTGCTGCACCGAGTGCTACGCAGAATTAATGGCACTACAGGAACGCATGCGCTCGAATCTCGATGACTGGTACGGTTGGCTCGTGGGTGCTTCTCGTAGCACTGATTACGTTGTGATGGCTGACGCAAGGGACTGACCAAGGGGAGCGTCGGGGACGACGCTCGAAAAGAGAGAGGGGCTGTGTAATACTTTGTTTGTTCGAAGTGCCGGTTTCGGTGACTTGGGTGGCCATATTGTACTAGTCGGTTGGCTGGCCTTCGGGCTGCCCCAGCACTCCCCCGAGCCCTCTGTTTCCAGAATATATGTTCTGCCTCAATACTATACCTTCTTTTGCCTTAAAGGAAGTCTCGGGACGCTACAGGAACACTAGTTGATCCAAAGTCTACCAAGAAGAAGATCTCGTGTAAGTATACAGGCTGATTCCCCCACCTGGAACGTGTTGTAAATCCATCCTTAAAGTAAAGACCCCTCGAACTACCTTATTAGCAACGTATAACTCTGTATCAGCCAATAACTCTACACTACAACATGATTCGACCTTACAAAGGCGTCCTAGCAGTTGGTTGTGGAAACGAGGTCTGCGTACGTGTAGAAGAAAGTAAAGCTTATGACGACATAGTTAAAGGCAACAAACGAGAATAGCACTGTGAAGGACGCTCAGAAAAGAAAGAGGCCGCTTATTACTTATGTTGTTTTAAAATGAATTTGTAGGGCGTAGGTGGGAGGCGACCTGGTCGTGGATGAGCAAGGTTGCTCTCCGAACTCCTCGTCCTAACTGCTTTGGTTTCGCTACCACATATCCCACACGGGATTACGATAAAGAAGTCTAGAAGCATCCAACTTTCCCTCAGCAGGAGTGGCAAATAGGAAGAGAAGAAAAGGGGGAACTTCGTACAACCCAAGTAGGCCGCATTAAAACCCCATCTGAAGTGCAGCGCAGACTGATGATTTGCCTTTTTGGCCAGAGTGACGTGTTTCCTTTCGATTTTCCGATAGTTATTTTGAATTATACTTTCAAAAATTCTTCAGAATGCGAAATTTTTATAACTTTATTTTTTGACAGTTGACAACCTTTCATTTGAACAAAATGTTGCCTAATTTGCAAACGTGTGCTTATTAGTAAACGCCAAAATCGGTGTTTCCTTAAATTTCTGTTTGATAAAACTGCATGAGCAAGAAATAGTTTTACTGAATTGGAATAATGTTACCAGTTCTAGTTCGCGTTTAACGATTCGGGTGCCATACTGATAATTGTGGTGTCACATTTGTTCGATAAATGGTTTATAAGAGGCGGAAATCGAGGTCGTCTGTGAGTGGCTCTTCTATGTTTCTTTCTCTTTTCTTTCTTCTCCAATTATTCTCGTCTTAAAGCTTTCACGCAATGCTTCTCCTTCGCGGCCAACATCTCGGAGTAGGTCAAAGTCCAAAACTAGGATTTTATCGAGGTCACCTACTAGGAGATTTGTTTCTGGTGTCTCCGAACCAAAAGCTACTAATTTTAACGTAAGGCCACGAAGTCGTCCTTTCAGCACATCACCGAGTATTGTAAGAGTAAAACCTGGGAGGTCTCTACGGCAAGTTACGAAGACTCGGTCTTCTGCTGGTGTAACTCAGAATCTAAATGCATCTCATAGTTCTCCAGAGTAAGTGTTCTTTTTGTTCCTGGAATAGGTCACTTCCTTATTGAGGTGGAGTAAATTCTTTTTGCAGACTTGACTTTCCTTCTTCGGAGTTCGACCAAACAGCTAGTACTTTTGGAAGCTTTGTGCATTCTATCTCTGAAGTTCTACCGAGACTTTTTTTCGGCATTTTCTGCAAGGATTCAGTCAATCTTGTTTTCTTTATGCCGCTCTTTGTTTACTGGTGCACCTTCCTGGCTGTCTTTCCAACAAATGCAACGACTTTCTCACGAATCTATTCTCGTCGCGGCCGCTTTGTTGCTTTTTTTGGAGCCGAACTCCCATTCGACTTGGGCTTCATCAATCCATATGTCTTCTTTGGTGTCGCGTTTTTTAACAGAATTATCATGTTTTTGAATCGTCTTGTACCTTTTGGAAGGCCATTCGTTGTCGTTGCAGGTGAACATCGGTGGCAGCACAAGTGTAATGGTAGGACTTTTGAACATTGTATCTTACCGCTCTGTAGGGATTTTGATTGTCATGCTCTGTCTTCTTGCTGCGGCACTTTACGGTTTCATGGGTGCTAGATTCGTTGGTGGCTCCCAATTATTCGAGTTGCATACTTTCTTGTCGTCAATTTTCTTTGGTGCATGGGCTGATGCTTTCGTGTTTGCAATGCATGTCTTTCTGAGTTCACGCCAAATCCGTGCTCCTGCTGCACTTGTTGGATATTCGGGTGAGTTAATTATGCGGTTGGGATGTGTAATTGGGGAGTTTCTGATTCTTTTCTATTTTGTAGGAAACTTGGTCGTAAACTTTTATAACGGTATTGAGGTTCGTCCTATGATTTTTGGGCTAGATGTCAAAGTTCTCTCCTACTGCGCATCTTTCATTGGCGGCTTCATTCTCCAATTTGTCTTTGTGATTTATCAGTATCATGAACATGTGGCACTTAGTTTTGGTCTTATAACCCTCCTTCTCCTTCACAGTATTTGTATATTGGACTTCTTTGTCTACGAGCCAACAGTTCTTCACGCTCATGATGTTGTCTACTATGGCTGTGGTCTTGGATGGTTTCAGAACGCACTCCTCGTCCAGCCTTTGTTACGAAGCGTCGGCGTCTTGTATTTGGCTTACAATTACTATGCGCTTCATTCCTCCTGGGATTTCTTGCCACACTACGGTTTTCCAGCTGCCGGTGCGGCTCTCTTTATTCTGGGCCTCTACATTCGTCGACGGGCCACCAACCAGAAGTTCTTTTACTACGGCCTGCAGCGTCACTCGTTTGAGGTTGTGAGCAGTCTGGACTCCGGGGCTACTCGTAGCATCGTGACTGTTGGTTGGTGGGCTTGTGTCCGTCATCCTGATTACTTAGGAGAAGTAATCTCGTCCCTTGGTTTGGCTTTGACTGCGGGGGTTGGTAGCGTCGCTCCGTGGATTGCGTCGCTATGTGTGTTTTTTGACGTTCTTTTGCGCATTCACTGGGACGAGGGGATGGGCTTGGCGAGGTATGACAAGGCTGCGTGGGAGAGGTACACTGCTGCTGTTCCCTATCGTCTGATACCATGGATTTACTAGTTTCACTCACATTCTTTTATTGTAGACTAATTTTTAGTCATTGCGAATTGTGTTCTTAATGCATTTCTAGGTGTTTTCTGTGCAATTTGTGTCCGTATATTTGCATATATTTGTGTAACTAATAATCTTTTGCATTTGTACTTCACTACGTCGATCTATGTTATCAAAAATGAATAAATTTTGCGTTGCTTCTCTCTTGTGTAGGACCTTTGACACCTAAAAATGGAATTCTAGCTTGAATTTCGTGCATTTTTGGGTGACAGGTGGCACTTTTAATCATTGGTCCGATAGGCCTTATTTTGGTGGTAGGAATGTGGAGCTGATCTTTGAGGTTGTAGAACGATGCACTTTGGGGGTGGTGGTGACGATGTTCGCAGTTTTCGGTATTGTGAACCTTCGTGTTCTCCAAGTATGGGCTTCGCTTGTGTCCAGCTCAACGCCGAAGATACGTGGATTGAAACATTCATTGGTGGTGACTTCGTATACGGTTACGTAGTGTCCTCGTTGTAAAGTAGATTTTCACAACCACACAGAAGCCGCAGTCATTTGATGAGCTGTATTATGAGGCTTTGTGTTGGACCACTTCTCCCATGTGAGGGCACCAAATGGAATGGGGTCTCAAGTGTTGCTTTCGAAACCAAGTCACCAGTGGTTACTAAAACTTGTCAGAAAGACGGCACCGGGTGGATTTAACGAAAGTAGAGCGACTCTTGCGATCCAACAATTGTTCATTTGGGGACGTGCAAAATGCTCCTCTTTCCCACCTTCGGGGCCTATTTGCGCGCCGGAAGAGTACGCTTGGATTGCTCTCGATTAGTGCTAGGAAGACCTACTTCTTGTACTATTGACTCAAGTCGCGTGCGATGTGCCTGAAAGTCAGTGGGTCCTTAGTGTTTCTCCATCCTTTCATGATTTTTATTATTGTGCGGATTCGTCACAATTTTTGTGATTAGTAGAAAAGTTGACAATTTCTGCGATGCAGCGCTCGCCTTAACTAGCATCCGCTTGCACAAAAACACTGTCGCTCCGACTGCGAGTAGAAACTGGATTCGGGGGCCTCCTGCCATCAACTCCTCTAGTGGAAATGTGGATTTAAGAATGAAATGTATTGTGTCTACTTAGTTCCCATCTTGTGCTACGCTACTTATATCCAAATCAATAGTATACGAACGCCCGTGACTGTAAGTGCGTGACCTCACTAGCGTAGGGTACGGGAGAGGGGAAGAGCGGATAGAACGTTTGTGTATCATTCACGGATGGGACGGGAAGCCGATGGTCATGGTGAGAAGAGGACGACGGTTATGATACAGGTGAGCACATCGAAACATTTGGCCACGCATTGCGTGGACGACCAAACTCACTGAAGGGCAGGCAAGATAGCAGTGATTTGTTTACCCTAGTTGAACCAAGCAGCTGCGCACCCTTCCGATTGGCTACAGGGCCTACATTGCCTCCACGTTGTAAGGATTAAAAGTAGGTTACTAAAATGGCATTTGAATTTAACTCTCTCCAGGTATGAACTCAAAGCGTAGTAGTTTCTGCATAAATTATTTAAATATGTGCCTCAATTTACAGGCTACTTGCTATAAGGATATAAACTAGTACGAGGACGCATTACGAGAAAGTCACTTGCTGATTTGGCAAACGTAAAATTAGCCAAAAGATATTGAAAAATTTCCTTTGATCCTTAAAAATGTCGCGCCACTTAAACGACTTGATGGCCCAACAAACAACGTGCATATCAGTGGGAAAGTAGACTGTGGCCATTGGTGAGTACAAATTTGAACACGAAAGTTGCATCTAGCACCAAAATGACTAAACTAAAAGACAGATCTGGTTTAAAGAATCCGAGTCAAATTCTCATATACACAAATGTTTCTTCTAGTGGGTGCATACAGCTGTACGGTAAGATGATAAGCTAGGGGATTGATAATTGACACGGAGGCCACTCCAGCGAGGGCCGAAGGAGGAGGTAAATTGTACTACACAAGCCATGAATTCTTGGTTATGTGTAGTGTCCCTTCCAAGTTGCCCGTTTGTATCCTTGATTACCTATAGCGTCCACGGCCTACGTTGGAGCAGAGCAGACGAATACATCGACACTACTAAATAGTTCCATTTAGCACAATACAAAAGCTCGCGATAATCTGGCAGAAAAATGAGTAATATCAGGGAGACCGAACTGATGTGGACATCGAGCCATTTACCGCGCTTAATTGTAATACCTTTGTTGGTTATTTAGCTCTCAAATTCGATTACGGGCATTTGGTCGGCCATTTTTGCCTTTGCTAAATGGGCCGGCATCAGGGCTAAGAGTCAGCAGTCCCGCATTCTAGTAGATCAAAAGCTACAAATGTAATATAGAAAAAGACTTTGCTTCTATTTTTAAGTACAATGATCTCATGAGCAGCTATTTATGTTAAAATTGTTCACGAGGGTTATCACCAATGTAGTATGTAGTAACAGATGAGTTCGCATTTGTCATTTGCTCTACTTGTGTGAGACGTTGGTAACTGCTAGACTGATAATTCAATGAAATATCCCAAAATTGAATTGTACGCTATATTTTTTAATTGGAAATGCATCCATTCACTTTAGATTCGAGATGCAAAACTTAAAGTTCCAAACAAGTTTGAGGGGGTGATAGAAGCAGTGCTGCAACACTTTATTTGTTCGAACTACCGGTTTCGGTGACTTGGGTGGCCATATTGTACTAGCCGGTTGGCTGGCCTCCGGGCTGCCCCAGCACTCCCCCAAGCCCTCTGTTTCCAAAATATATGTTCTGCCCCAATACTATACCTTCTTTTACCTTAAAGGAAGTCTCGGGACACTACAATAATTTCCTTCTGAAAACTAAAAGAATTAAAATGTACCCATCACAGTGTGAATAAAGTAGGTCTTTGGAAAAATCAATAGCACAAATCCATAAAATGTAAGTTTTAGGAAATTGGTCAAAGTGTATTCAGGATTAAATTCATATCCATAAGTTCAAATGGCAGAATGTCAGTTACGAAATCAGTAAATGCTAAACAATACAAAATATCACATGTTGGCGAAATGCAGCATTGAATACATCGTTATTGTTAGTGATTTCTCTCCTTGTGTGGATGGAGGAAATTGGCCGGAAAATTAAATACTTTACCGAGCAAGAAATGTGAAGGCGCAAATGAAGTTTACCTTTTTTCTGAATACCTAAACGATTGTTTAGATTCATCACTTGTACGGCCAAAAGATATCTGCGGATTTACAAACGTTTCGTCAGTGTTTCAGTTTATCATATCCTTTCCTCGTTTCGACGATATTTCTGCTCAGAATTTGCTAACCCATCTGTTATGTGAGTTGTAGCACAATGTCACCAGTTGATTATTATCTGTCATACAGTTTGCATTTGACTTTGTACTTGTTTTCAAATTGTATTTTTACCTAAAACAAAATTTGCGCTGTTTCTAGTCATATTGCAGGTCATTTTTGCTCTGTTGGGATATTTTTTCGTTTGCTTACTTTGACGCTGCCTCCTATTCCCTTTAGTCTCCTCTGGTCTGATTTTAGTGATAGAAATATCAATTGTGTACATCCTTTATTTATATTTTTTTTTGCGCTCCAACTCTTCTCTAGTTTTAGAACACATTTGTACTTTGCAATAATGCCACCTCAACATCAGTTGAATCATCTTCAGCAAGAGCCATGTGCATAGGCGGTGCCCGCGATAACCAGCTCCGTGTTCTGATTTTCATAACGTACATTTCTGGGTGGAGGTAGATGGCACAAACGCCTACAGTCACAGCCTCCTCCTCCCCCCACCGAAACTCGAGCCTTTCTCATTTTCCTCCAACATCGCTTGATGTGAGTACCACTGGTGGTCTCAGCGCACATTGGGCTTCTGTAGGTTTGGGTTTGGACGAACCTGACTCCTCCTCCACCACTCTCCATCCCACTTACGCCCTCCTCAGTGCTCCCACGACTCTTCCCAACGAGAGCTCGCAATTCTTCCACAAATTTTCTGACCATCAAATGACTACCTCTACACCCGCAAACAGCAACAATTATTTCATTTCTATGGACGCCGGTGGGGAGTACTATTCACCGCAGCCACCATCTTCGTCCTCAGCCTTCAACCAGTTGCCTCCTCCAACAGAACAGAGCACACAGTTGACCGACCTCGATAGCGCCACGAAGGGGCCTTCTCGCTCTACTGGGGGTGTCAGTTTACCTGGCTTCACTAGTCCTGAGTCGGCCTTTTACCAGTACCAGAATCGTATGGAGGGACAGTTATGTCAAATCTGCGGTGAGCTTGCCGCTGGCTTTCATCACGGAGCCTATGTCTGCGAGGCATGCAAGGTTAGTGCCGAAATCAAGTATCTTTCATAAGGTGCATTTTTATGTATCACTTGATGATGTCCCTCTTTCTCATAAGTACAGTTGTTAGTCAGTCCTAAGCAGATCTACTACATTTGATGCATGAGTGATTTTAAGACTGAATTTTAACCTCCAAAATGTGGTTTTTTGGCACTCGATAGATGGCCTTTTAGTTTGAGGATTGATTAGTAAGCTTTTTTAAGTGACACCGCTGCTTTTTAAATGCCTGATCATTTCCCCATCCGAGGAATTTCGAAGTACGTTTATTTCGTCCCTAGAACTTTGTATTTTCTTCTATCATTTTTTTACCAAAAACATCGATGTTATTTGAGTACTTTTGACAGTTTTAAAACACAAAATAATCACAGTAGTCTCTATCCTACCGTGCGCAAAACAACTTCAGCTTAAGCGTCTTTCTAGAAATTGATCCATCAGACTTAGTACTTTACATTGTTATGTTCCCCCTCTACTATTCCGCGCTCTGCCCTGCGGGTCAAACTGACAGTCTTTTTCTTGATCATCAGCAAAGCTAAAATGACAAGTTCTTTAGTCCTTTGTCTCGATTGACACTAGTTCTATTGTCAGCCGGAAACAGGAAAAAAAGATTGATTTATTGTAATTTTACAAGGCAAATTTCAGTTGCAAATGGTGGAAATTGCAGGCAGTCCAACTACTGTTAGGCTGCCACGTCGATTAGTCATCTCTGCCTGTGTCGACTGTTCTTGTTTTTTTCATCCTAACGTCCCGATTTTCAACTTCATCTCCCGCCCTCCTCCTTCCCCGCTCATGTCTTCTGCCCTTCACTGCAGTGATCCTTCTAAGCCGTCCTCACTTCTTCCAAACATTCTAATGTTCCACATACTCTTAATTAAAAGTGGTTCGTTCTTCTAACCTTCGGTATTTACGTATTTCAACGTCCAAAATTGTGTTCAATTGGTTTAATCCAACTTCGAGCAATTTTAAGAACCGGATCCAAAGTAAATATATTACTAGACTAAAGTATATTTAATCATGGCTGCTTTAAAATTAACCACCGGAAATTACCTAATCAAATTGTTTTGAGTTTCGGTTAATTTTGCCAAATATTTATAAATGAGAAGGCGAGGAGGAGTGTGGAGTGATTTTTTTCGATAAAGTGGCAGTACATTTGCAGCCATTTTATGTGGTGGACGTGGAAACCCTTCCTCCTCGCCTGGTCTTCACAGCTTATGACGTGCACTAGCTATCAGACAACGCTAACAGACGGGCATTTGTCGTGTCTGACCCGTCAGACAAATGACCTCATTGATTGCCGAGGGGAAGGAATGGTACGCTTCCCCTTCCACTTCCCTCTCCACCACCAACAACGGCTCCCTCTTCGGCTGTCAAGCTGCCAAAGAGCGTCTAGACAGACGTCTGGACCCCGTATTTAGTGTTTATTTCGATGCATGGGTTGGTTTGGTCATGGTCACATCCCAGTCTAGCGTCCACGCCTCAGCCTTCACCTCCTCTACTTCTCTAGCGCGATTCATTTCCCTAAACTGCTAAACACATGCAAATCATCACTTTCTCGATCAGTTTCAATGCAAGTTGACAGCATATACTACAAGAATTACGTAGGAATTTACGCTCCTGAGAGAAATTGTTCAAAGCCTGATTCGCGAATTCAAGTCTGTCAGTTGAAGTGTGAATTGGTGCGATGCCTACAAATTTGATATTTTATATTCTTGACCAACATGTAATCATAAGGAAATATTGACTGTAGAAAATGTGGACTCCCTTCACTCAATCATTGATGGCGCATAATTTGTGCAAATACGTGTTTTATAACTCGTGTCAATACTTGTCATCACTTAGGGAGTAGGCAGAAGTAGATAACTTAGATTGTACTGAAACAATGGGTTTCTTTTTCGGTAAATCAAAAGGTTGCCTTGTTTGGGAAGTGGTACTCCTCCCCGGCCACCCATATCATTACTCTCCGAGGAAGCAGGCAAAATTAAGTGCACAGTAGAGGTATAGACTGTGATTCCTTCGAAATCTAGTGCATTCTAGGTATCAGTAACAGCGCATCACTTCGCCGTATCCTAGCGCCATTCTTGCATTCGCTATTGAATTAGTGGGGAGCGAGGTCAAAGCATCTCGTGAGTGCCTAGTCGCTGCCAACTCAACTCTAATGTCTCCAATTAGTGGATCCGTGCGTTTGAGTGCCAGGGGGGGTGCATTCTAAGGCTTAGCATCGCCTTTAACCCTGCTTTGTAGAAGTTCTTCATGCGTCACTCCCTTGCCAATGGACGTTCCACGACCACTTGTCCCTCGGGTGGAAATTGTGTCATTGCCAAGAGCAGCCGTGGACGGTGTCAACAGTGTCGCTATAAAAAGTGTCTTGAGGTTGGAATGAGTCTTAAAGGTGAGTCCCGTCCCTCTTCCCCAAAGGTCAAAGAGTACTTTCAGTACTAGTATGCCATCAGTCTTGAATCAGTGCCAATGACTTTTCCGCTCTTCCACCTTCCTCATTATTGTCCAGGATTTCAAGGGTGTGGCGCCTTTCCGATCTTAATTGACTAAAGTTCCATTCCAGAGGAGTACTTTGAACCGCTGTGCAATCCATGAAGGCATTGTAGTTCCCTGCCAAATAACCAATTACTCCACAATTATTCGAGGTTTGATTAAATGCCTTGAGACTTGGTCCAACACTTAAGCTTGTCGACGCCTTCTTTCAAATTCGATCTAGCTGATATTCTACGCGCATCAGATTCACTCTTCTAGAGCCTTCAGTTCATAATTCTCTACCTGGACACTTTCCAGTATTTGCATTCTTTGATCTGCAGCCGAACTCCTTTTCAAAGATGCCATGGAAACGTGTGGTATTTCAGATTCTTAGAAGCAACACTTAAAAGAAGTGTGAGTCTTCTCCCCTGTAGCACAATTGATACGGCAACGCATTTCCCCAATATTTTGGTAGACAAAGTGCGTCTAGAAGTAGTCGGCAATGCATACATCCTTCTAAATTGCGACGCCTAGGCGATATTATCACAACCGCCACCGATAGTATTAGCACCCGACATTGACTCACGTGATGCTTTGATCTGAAGCCGGCACCTCTCCAGTGCCTGCTAAGCCTATTGCCCTGGTTTTCGGTCAACGGAGGAGTTTTCCAAACTTATTTAATCATGGGCAATGTATCCATGACCATCAACATCAACACTGTCTAGTCAGTGTGTATCCTCACTCTACATCACCCCACAGAGTCTGACCCCTCCATCTTGTGGTCTACGTGAAAGGACCCATGCGGCCTATTCTTGCCCTCCGTGTCTACACATGCTTGCATGTGAATGTAAGCTTGCCCCTTCACTGCGCTGTTACATGGAAAAATGTTGAAGCAAAGTTATGTGATAATCGCGTCCTCCTTGTCCTCACCCCCACCCCCACCCCCACCCCTCCTTCCTCCTTCAGATATGGACGCTCAAGGCGAATTGGACATCTCCAATATTCCATGTCGGGTCTGCGGTGGACGCTCTTCCGGCTTCCACTTTGGCGCTCTCACCTGCGAAGGCTGCAAGGTGAGTGAAATGCACCCGCTCTTGCAATTACTGCCGCATTATTGGCAGTTTTTATTGCTATTTTAACAAAAAGATGGTTAACATCACGTGTCCAATGGTAATATTTTTACACTCAAAAAGCAAAAAAAAACGGGAGCGTCAACCCTAGAGTTAACTGGCACATCAAATAGCCACAGAATTTTTTTAAATCACCGTGATGATAATTAGTAGAAGCCTCTTCACTAGTATAATTAGGGATTCAATCCCTGCTTCTTGAAGGGACTGAGGGTGGAAGGATAGACTCAGCTTTTGAACTACCATCCTTCCAACTCTTTGAAGGCCTCTATGTATCTACTGTTTATGTTTCGAAAATACCATCTTCTCAATTTAGCATGTTGAGATATCTTGGCTATCCTTTTCTATTTCACAAGCCTTGATTTCGGCATCACTTTTCCAAAACTAAAATGATTGAAGATTATCTCAACCTTTACCTATGAGTGCCCTCTTTTCTTCATCCTCCAATGGACGCTTTCTGTCTACATGGATGTACTACCGTAGCTTCGACCGTCTTCCACATCTGTGACCAATGTGGTTGGAGATATCAGGGAAGGATGGAATGAAATGTGCTTGCAGTGAGTAGATGCGAGAAGACGGAAAAAAAGGAGTCAGGGTATGGTGAAGGAGAGATGGAGGGGGAGGAGTCGGAAGAGGAGGAGGGGGGAGGAGGAGTGTGGATGTGTGTGAAGGGTGGGAAAGACGCGCCAAGGTCATGTGCGCTACGCCTAAACGACGACGCGACGGTAAACAACCACTAGTTTTGCGTGACGAATGTATCTTCCATTGGTTGCAGGATTATCTTTCTCAAGGTCAGCCCCGCGTCAAGGTCACTGTCGCGTGCGGGCGAAAGCATCCATATTGGTCTACTATCTTGGGTGAATTATTGTTGATGATGATAATGCTTAGGGCTATGAGAAATGGTTCGCCGGTGTGATTTATCGTTGTGACTACTCGGGCCGCTGTGAAGTACACTGGATTCGTTAGCCCAAATTGTTAGCCCAAATCAACTCACCTTAACAGAACAAATAAAAACCCTTTATTGTTTCCGTTTTCGAATAGTACTTTTGTGATCAGAAGTTTGTGGGAACGGTTTTTTTTAGGAAACTTTTAATGTCTTGTCGTGACATTTCCGTCCATCATACTGTGCCGACAATTTTTTTTAAATTAATCTTTTTTTGTTCATCGTTAGTTACA
Source organism: Taenia solium (assembly GCA_001870725.1). Classification (NCBI taxonomy): domain Eukaryota; kingdom Metazoa; phylum Platyhelminthes; class Cestoda; order Cyclophyllidea; family Taeniidae; genus Taenia; species Taenia solium. Next base: position 116,646 of record MIEF01010054.1, on the reverse strand, counting down.
CTCACGTGTTAGTAGCATCAAAGCGACTATCTTTCACTCAAAACTCGATCCTTTTATTTATGTGTGGTAGAACCCGTCCGGTTATTTGGCTTCCTAGTTCTTGAAATTAAGGGCTTCCAAGTTATTTACACGTACCGGAAAAGTTGACTTCGTGAGACTTCCCTTTCGAATCAGCCTTGGTGTGAAGTGGATCCATTTTTCTCGCGACTAAATTGCTCTCCATTGAACCTTCTCTCACGTCAAATGCCTTATTGACAATTAATTTTAGAATGCTCAAGAGGGAATAGGGGGGTTCTGCAGTACCGGCATTGTGTCTAGAGCTAGTCACACTGTTGTCATTACTCCTCGTTGGTTCAAATCTGAACCATTCACACTTCCCATAGCATTGGGAAGTTTGTCTACAAAGCCGAACGATGCGCTCCCAGTTGTGCTGCGATGTCTTCCTGCAATAGGGGAAATCAATTCCGAAACTGTGGATGCGATTTCACACTCCCAAAGTTTGAATGTCTTCACAACTCTTCTAGCAATGAAGCTATGTAATATTGAAAGGCATCAGTAAAACAAGCTGGGTTGGTTAGTGGCCAAATAATACGCCAAGTGAATCTCAACATCTACATGAATCATTCCAGAGTGAATGGGTGCAAGAATATGCAAAATAGTGAAGGTGAATTTTAGTTATCACAATGGTCGGGGGCTTCATGTGTGTGTGTGTGCCTGCATTCCATTCCGCTGATGCCTGTTACTGTCCCGACATTCTGCAAGGGCAATTGGAGATCCGTTATTCGCCCTTGGATAATGGTGAATATCAGGATTCGAGAGATTACTCACAACACTAATTAAGTTTGGGATGCATTCCTTTCCCACACAACAATTAAATCAAGTTAATGTGTAGCCACGACATTTCCATCCAAGATGCACGACTCATGTCTTGTTTTCCTCTTCGATGTTACTAGGGAAAACTTGTAATAACTACTTCCTTCCTACAGATTCTTCCATCTCTCGATCGGGGATCTTAAACGTTACTGGGACAAGTAATACCGTTCAATCGAATGCTTCTTTAACCTTAGAAAATAAGAGGTTTATTTGACAAAGTGTGTCAAATTTAACACCTTACTCCATGTTTCCAGTACCTTGCAGAAAAATAGTCTAAAAAAACATTTCATAACTCTGATCGGCAACAGACTTGAACGTTCCCATCACCTTCCACCAGAAAACCGGGAAGAATACGATTTTCAGTTTGCCCCTCCACTTGCAGGGCTTTTTTCGACGAACAGAGGAGTCGGCATCGAGACTGGTGTGCGTCGGTGGGAAGGACAACTGTACAATCACTCCACGCAGCCGCAATGTCTGCAAGGCCTGTAGATTCCGTCGGTGCCTTCGTGCTGGCATGTCCAAACGCGGTGCGTTCATCAAGTGCTAGGCACAAATTTTTGCTAACAATACTGCCAAAATTCACTCTCGGCGTCGTTCAAATTAGAGTTCAGATATTAGATAGAGCCCAATGAGGAGATGTAGGGAACATCTGTTGCCCAGCTTGTGGAAATTAAATTACAATGCATTTCTGGACATCAGCGACCAGACGCCAAAGCAACTCCCAGCCACCGGGTCTAATCGTTAAGTAATCTACCAAGGGACCAGTCCCCAACCCTCATAGAGGCAGCTAGTCCTCCGTATTGATTAATTTGTGCCTTGTAGCCGCAAAATCTCCCCCTTTCACATCCTATCACTTTAGCAGAGAATCACTCGCATTTGCCCGACATTTCCCTCTCTTGGCCGTCATCCTCCACTGCCAGGCTGACAGTACGTGCGACCTCGTTGTCGGACTCTATTTGCACAGCGATGACTCCTCTGCCCTTCTCTCGCTATCTACCCTCAACCGCCCCCTCCTCACCACCGCCACTACAAACACACGCATGCACACACACATACACACAGACACTATTCTTCGCCTCATTATGATCATCATCATCGTCGTACCGGTTTTAGGAAGTCGGATAGGGCGTCAACCGAATGCCGTCAAATTCCATTGTGCCATCGAGATTCGCCAACTAAAGGACAGTGGACAACCTCTGGCGAGTGATTTCGGACCACTGCCACGCAAGCACAGTTCCGTTCCAACACTGGCTTCCTCCTCTGCTTCGCCCTCGTCCTCTTCGCAAACGACTGCACTTGTTGGAGGTGGCGTGGTGGAGCTTCCACAGCGCAGGGCTTCAGCAGGAGCCTGTGACATGGCTGCCTATGCTGGATCAATGCTTCCACGGCGCAAAGCCTCGGCTCCTGTTAAAATGGAGACCACTGCTGTGCCACAAATGCCAAGCACCTCAGCTACCGTCTCCGCCTCATCATCATCGTCAGCGGCCGCTGCTGCTGCCACTGCTGCCGCCGCAGCAGCAGCAGTAGCAGGAGTGGTGGGGACGGACGAGGAGATTCTGGTGGACGGGCTAAATTGGTTCAATTACGGAATGCGAATGGCCATGGAGTTCATGCGACTTCCAGCCACGGTACCTTCGTCCTCACCTTCCACCTCAACCTCCTCAACCATTTCTGCATGCCCCTTTTATCAACAGGTATCGGGAATACTTCTTTTGAACTCTCCGCGCATTACAGGTAGCACTGTCTGTAGTTGGGATCGCTTCCACTGACTTCCGACATCACTGCTTATTTATCATGAAGTTTGGTGGTTTAAGGTATGATAAGCTTAATCCTTTTGTACATAAGTTCAAGAGAAGTATTCCCGATACCTGCCGCTCATATTAACTGCATAAATGTTGATTGGCTTGAATCCTTCATAAGTCTATCAATCATGTGAGTGAATCGGTAAACATCATGAGAGTGAATTCAATAGATACCAATCTTTTTCACCCCTACCTCTGGCCGACTGTTTTACCATATCTCCCCTTCATCAACCTGACCTGTTACCTCTGTTGTTAGGACGTAGGACATGCCTTTGAAGTGGGATTTGTTTTCATTGTGGTAAATCATGTTAATGGGTATCCCCTTTTCCTTCATATCACTTACTTGTCTGACCCTTCTTCACAATAACTTGCGATTTCCCTTCCTCCCTTCCCACCTGAACAGTACTTTAAATCCCGCTTCGACATGAGCACCATCGAACCGTCACAGGCTGATGACGGACACCAGGTGTGGGATCACGTGATGAACCACTTCCATCTTCACTCTCAACAGGTCGTCCAATTCGCTAAGCTGATTCCAGGTTAGCCTCTTGCCAACTTTTGTTTATGCCTGCTTCATATGTTCTCGCAGTGGTACACATAGTCGCTTGGCGTCTATTCCTGTACCCATTTATTTGCAAAATACCCTTCGTTTTGGAGATCTTGCTTAGAGCAGGAACTGGGACTGTCTCCTTTCCTGGCAGTATAATTTGATAGTGTCTAATACCGAATCAAGACTTCGTAATTTGTCCAACTTATAACAATCACTTATGCGGCGATGCGTACACATCGTTGTATCATTATAAACTATTATCTTTGATGCGGCTTTCCTATTGTTCATATCAATTGCCAGGGATTAAGCAATGAGTGAATTCAATGAGGAAGGTTGTCAAATGGCTGAGAGACTTTGAGGAGCAATTGGGTGACGGATTTGTCAAGCGTGACTCTTGTCGACATTTTGAGCAGCTTTGAGTACTACCCTAGGGAAGAATGCTTCCTCATTGACAAATCATGTTGGTAGTTGGTGCGGAGCATCCTGACTAAGGCAGTTCTTGAAATAACTATTTTGCACTAGTCTTATGGGCTATCAATTCCACAGAAATCATAAATCACAATGAGAATTTGAAGGTCCATTGATTGTACCTTACCTTTGGGAAAAGGTCAAGCTTTGGTGTTGGAAGTGAAGGCTGTTGGCAGTTGTTTGCTGAAATCCCTCTGTGTGATATCATTGTTCTTTCAATTTACTCGGAATGTATGGGAAGTAATTACAACTTCAAGTAAGTTGGTGAATCTTCATTCCCATTGAAAGCTCACACAAAATTACACTGCACAATTTTCCTCAATTTCTGTGCCGATGTGCACTGCAAAATTTAGCGTGAAGTATGTTGGGTGTTGTTTCCACCTCCCTTGTGGCATAACTAATCGTGATTGGGAGGAATTTGTCACACATACTTACTTCAATCGGAATGTCCGACTGCTATCTTAACCCTGCCGTATGGGTCCCCTCACCAAGCCTACTCGCTAACACAGGCAAGGCCCTTGGAAACATTTACTTGCACCCACCAGATCTACTTCAGGTGAGCACCAAATAATCTGGTCGCACAGATGGCTGGCTTACTTGTAGTAATGGAATACGTCAAAACTTCTCGTATCGTTGTACCGTTTACCAAGTGGTCACGACCCCAATGCACACTCTGTGGTTAATCCAAGCCACTGGTGTCTTCTTCTATGGGACCTCCAAGCCACTCCAAAAGTTGGACGCGAAGCACTATGATAAGGCAAGGATAAGGGAAGTTTAATGAAACAATGCACCATGATGTGCTATATAAATACATTCCATTAAAAGACTAATGAGGCTTAGGTTAAATTACACCCAGTCTTACTTTTATGACTTGAGGATTCCAGACTCCTATGAAGTGAAGGAGGTGGAATGTGACGTGGCTAGCCCATCTACTGATTTTTATTGCGGTCCTCCAGATATCCGACCCCACAGAAGCGGCGGTCGGAGGGAATCGAGCAATTGGACTGGTGACAGCGCCCACGTCACACCGGCGTGTCTAAACAATAACATCATCAACAGCAACAACAACAACAACAACAAGACATTTATGCATGCATGCGCATACGCGCACAACGTCTGAATCATTACTAGCGCGTCACGTGTTCTACCACCCTATCCTCTCGTCCCAACGGGTTTTCACGTGTAAACATAAACACAAGCGAGTATGCGTTTGCCAAATTCGGCTTGGAGTACGCTACTCGTCGACGCCTCAGCTGCTAATACTCAAATAGTTATTATTAACCATTAACGGCTTACAATAACTTGGAAGAAATGTGATTTTGCTCTCTGGTTTTATGATTGGTGCGAATCTGTAGCTCTTTGGCGACCCCCGTTCGGCTTTAATGCACATAGCTACGCTGTCTGGCAATGTCCGACCGGCGATCCGAACTGACCCAGGTTTCTTGTTTCACTATATGCATTCGAAAGCTGATCTGGGACATCAAAATCAGATTTGGTATCTGCAAACACACTACTGATTTCAGTAGTGTGTCCATGTGTAACTCTGTTCTTTTGTTGTGCTTAGCAATGTAGTGGTTCGGTGAATTAAGGAGTCATTGGGCATTTTACTGACCATTGCGAAATGGCTTTTTTTCCAATTGAATTCGGTAAAATAAGTAGCAATTCGCAGTGCCATGGTAGAAAGTAGCAAATTGGTTTTGGGAGGGCTAGTGCTACCGCATCGTGTTTTCTCAGCGCTTGCGTCAAACGTATTTTTCCTAAAAATGAGAAAGAAAAACTTACTTTACACAATACATAAATAAAATCGACCCATTCCTCCAACTCTTGTCCATAATGTGGTTTTAAAATAATTAAGATCTTTCCAATTGCATTCTGAAGTGAGTGGCTATTTTGTAATCCTTACATCTTAACCTGGTTACATCATTGCGGGTTTGTCTTATGGGCCGCTTTCCTAGTTAAAGCCCAAGTTTCCAGCCTACAGTTTTTCGGCAAAATATTTACTCATAAGTTCTAGGTTCCTTGCTTATTTTTGAAATGGATACATACTTAAGTAGACCTCATTCTTACAGTACTTGCTCTAATGTACATGACAATGCTTATGTCTGGGTAGTGTTCTACACGCCTTGCAAGCAATTATTAATAAAGGTCCATGAAAGCGTCTGCCTGTATTACTTTTAAGGAACGGAGAAATTTCCACGCTATTTGAATAAACCATTTTTTTTGGCTTCAAAGGCTTCAATCAAATGAGTTTGTCCGCCAGAGGTCATCTGGTGCGGGCAAGTCTATACTCGGAAGTTTTGCTAATGCTGTCGCGTGATTACGACGCTGCTGGGGATCGCTACAACTTCTTGGACTTCTCTCCTGCTGAACGTGACATCGTTCTGCGCCACTTCCCCGTCTACAACAGAGTCGTTGAACATCTCAAAATCTCAGGTCGCTTTTTCCAACAGCTCAATTTAACTCACACAGAATTTGTCTACGCCTGTGCCATTGGGATTCTTAGATGTACGTTTGTCCCCTCTTAAATATGTGTTTGTCATTATAAATTTCCTTCATTTAATACATTTCTTTTTTCAATTACAGATTACTATATTCTCGCCAATCCAGCCTACACGGATGCGAGGAAGCTATTGCTCCTAGCCAGACACTCTCTTCTTGCAACCATGCGTTGTGCGTTGATACGAATTTTTAACAATTTCACATTTTTTTCGCCCAGGTGCTCATTACTGTTTGAATTTTTAGCACAAAACGAGTCTCAGGAACTAGTTGACCATAAATGGAGTCGACTGGAAGCTATGAGTGAGATGCTTTCATCAATGAGTAAGGAGTACCGGGAAATCGCACAACAGCTGCAGGTTAGAGTTGATCATTTCATTGGATACGGAGAGTCTACTGCAAATAAGCTATTACACATGACGTTTTGTGTTTTTGCGTAACAGAGATCACGACCAGATTTGCGCTACCCAGACCTCTACGTGGAGATGTATGAAATTGGGGAAAGCGCATTCACGCAGCACTCACTTATGACTGTTTCCGCACTGACGGCTCAGTCCACAACCGATGCCACAAACGTAACACACTTTCCATCGGCTTCCACGTTGATTCAGCAGCCAGCTGCCATGCTTCCGTCAATTTCACATGGTGTCCCCCCTTCCTCCACAGCTCATTGGTCAATTGCATCAAGTAGCATTAAACCAGAGGATTCTGTGTGGCCTATTCAAGATCATTGGAATGACACCACACCCTCTATCTCGTCAGCCAATCCCTACCAAATCTCCAACTTTCTAGACTCCAACCGCCCGCCCACGCAACCATAGTTGGTTGTCATCGTGGTGGTCAATCTCTCAGGGCTTGAAAAAAAACCAGGAGTTTTGTTTTTACACTTGTTTTGTAACTACAAGGGGACGCCGTCTATTCTTCTTCCTCCATCTACTCTCATTTTTCTTGTGCTTCTTATCACGCAAACCACGGCTGGGATTTGTTTGAAATCTGCCACCACTACCTCAATGGCTGAACTAGGACTCCATACGTTCTTCGGTTTTCCCCTTGTTTGTCTCTACGTGAAAGTCGGTATCTGTTTTCCTCAGGAAATTCTCTAAGGTTATGTACACCCCTTTTAAAGGTGATGGATACTAATCTCAGGGTCAGCATCAGGAAGTGTTACACCAACGTTGCTGAAAATAAGCGCCCTCTATATTGCGAATACTGCTTTTTGATTGAGTGAAATAAAGCCTTTTGCACAATGCCAACCTTTTGATTATTCACAGACTTAAGCATGAAAAGTAGCAGTGGGATTTATCATGGAAACTTTTCACGTGGGCGTCCCTAGGTCTTTATTCTCAGACTGTCTCAGGCATTCTTTCTTTGCATAATCTTTACACTCCCCCAACTGTCGTTCGTCTTAGTAGAACGAACCCAACACCTTCCCCGTCACTACGACTGCAGTTGAGCAGTTGGAAAACATTGTATTACAATTTGACAACTTTTGCAGCCAGTGATGTCCAAAATTGACTCATCGGGCGGATTTGTCGGAGAAAGGAAAATCAGTCAAATCTAATGGAAGTCATGGCTAGAGAAAGCTGGACACGCCCGACCAACCACTATATTTTCGTTTATAAGCGCTTACTCTGACCTTTGATCAGGAGTCTTTATTGTACGACTTTTACGCAAATCTCCGACAGTCTGAACTTACTTCGAGACAAATACAATCAACATAGTTCATCACATAAACTCTAAGCACGCAACCCACTTGCTTCAAGGCAAATCTTGCTTAGTCTACGGCTTTAAGCCAAAAAGCCGTCTACTTATTAACCATAGGTAAAAATGATGTAATTTTTTATTATTATACCATATTGCTCAAGCGGGGAAGATTTACTTGATCATAAATCACACAAAGGCGTAGGAGAGAGAGCTGAGAATGGAAATTAGCGGCTCGGGATGTACGACTTCATATCCTGACCCGTGAGAGAGGTGATCAACAATGGAAGGCTCTCGATCACACGGGTGATCTCGTTTGACAGCTTTGCGATTCCAACTTCGCCATCGCCAGTGGAAACCATAGTCACCTTGTCGCAGTTGGTCAGTGGGGAGCTGACCTCGGCTGCTACACGCGGCAGTGTCTGCAGTACCATGTCCAACATAGCTGCACCCTATCAAAAATTTGTGATGAAGGACTAATATAAGCTAATGATGAGGTGGGAGGAGTAAAACGGCATATAAGTCAACAAGCCCTCTTCCCTTGCCACGTCAGTGCAACCAATCCGTGCACTTCAATGCGTTTGAGGATGCTCCCTTGAGGAAACTTCATCACCACACTAAACACACGGTGACAAAAATACATTTATGCCCTTGAAACCCAATCTTCCTAATCCAACCAACTAAATCCTAAGAGCAGCAAGAATTCGCCGAACAAATGTAATCGTCTAATGAGCTCGAATAGATGAATAACATTTCTCCTATCGCCGTTTTCAACACAAATGTGAAGGTTCTGTAAATTTTAACACCCATTAAATATTTAGGCATGATTCCACAAAAGTACCTATTATAAACAATTCCCTTTGGTGGTAAATTATGAAATACGCACCTGATAATTTTTCAGTGCCTCGGCCACCTTTCGCATCTTCTCTACCTCGGCCAATGCTACCGCCCGATTCGCCTCAGCTTCAGCCAACCCCTTCAATTTTATAGCTTCTGCCTCCGCCTTCGCTTCAGCCGTTAGACGAGCCTAAAAGAAAGGAAGGAGAATAAATTGATAGAATGGTGAAAAATAAGATACCTGACGGAAAAAAAGATTGAAATGACTGAAAAGGAGGATTAAGAAAAGTAAATATCAGTAGTTAAGAAATTAATAAGGGACAGACACAGAAATCAACCGAAGTTTGTACACTAACAACCACCTATTGCTTCGCTACCAATGACCATACAGGATGACGGAAATGTATTCGCAGTTGTGTCGTGAAAAACAATTAATTGCGAATCCAAAAACACCCAACTAACAACCAGGTGAGGGATTGGGGCCTACTAACGGACAGGGAAATGGGTAGGTAACTGAATGTAGCAAAGTGCAGCAAAAACTACACGACTGAAATGAGAGTGACTAGACCACCTGTTCGGCCTCGGAGAGGGCACGAAGGCGAAAGCACTCCGAGGCGGCGGGACTGCGCACCTCCGCCTCGAGACGGAAGTGAGTACGCTGTCGCTCCAATTCCTCCAACTCAATGCGCCTTCTTCGTTCCACCAGCTCCACACCCATTGCTTCTGCACGAATTTCTTGTTGCGTCTTCGCTGCCTACAAGGGATACCAACATTTCAACGAGCCTGTTATAGAGCCTGTATCAACGCTCCATTCTAACCTCCCAAATCCTAACATAGCTTGGTTGCTCGGAAGCATTTTGGGTGAAGTTACAAACACAAAAAGAGGAGGTTTAAGATTTGATTTGTTTTAAAAGACAAAAACGTAATCATGCCTAGAGCACAATACAAATGAAAATTTCAGAGGAATTTCAATAGTCTCGTGGATTTGAGCAAACTGCAGATTTTGCCAAAGATAAGTTAAATGGAAGTCGCCTGTTCCTTGACGTAGGAAATAGTCAGTAAACCTGGAGAATCAATAAATAGGCATAAAATAACTTCCGTTGGTAATTTTAAGTCGGATCCAATGCATTAGCACAGAAAAAGAGTCAAATTGACCTGGCTTTTCTCAGCATTTGAACCGAAATATCAATGTGGGTTTATGACTATAGCATCATACACTTAAATGATATTGCCTTATGCATAAAATTAAAAACTTACAACACTAGATTGAAATGAAAACATCACTGTTAATAACAGATTGATCGCATTCAATCAACATCTGGATCACAACATGCACGTCCGAAAAGTCGCCGGTGCAAATCTAAATAAATTGAATCGGTATTAAAACAGCGTACTTTAGGTAATTGGATTAGCTGAAGAATGAATGAAAATTCGAGCAAATGAATGTAGAGCGCACCTGAAGTTGGTAGGCTAATTGAGCCTTGGCCCGGAGGGCGCGCACCTCGCGATCACAGGCGGCACGACGCAGCGCAAGGTCACGTTGAGAACGCGCGATCAAGGCCTCGTTACGCAGCTGCTCCGCTGTCCGCGCCTCTTCCGCCTGCGCTGCGCGAATACCTGCGTCCCGACGCGCCTCCGCTTCGCCAATTCGCGCGTCGCGCTTCACTTGAGCCGTCCGTGCCATCCCTAGCGCCTCGAGATAGCCCTATCGCGATTGTAACACTGCAATAATAACTAATTACCTCTAGATTAAGGATTTTTGAACCTACACATGGCATGCCAAACTTACTCCAAAATAGAAGCCTATTTACATAAAACAACCTAAACAAATCTATGATAAAACACCAAAAGAAACGTCGTTAGGGTCATTTTCCAAAAACTTATATTATATTCCCCTGTCTTCCTTCAAACACTTCAATTTTATCAAAGTGCTAAAAGTTCACTTTGGGCGGAGGTCCGAGTACAACAAATTGCATCGTAGTTAAGCACGCATTACACCAGCATCAAACGAAAAATACACATTCCAGTATCAACATTTGTTTCAGAATGCAAATTATAGACCACCGCTCACCTCATCGTCTTTAATATCCTTAAGGGTATAACTAACAACGCTGATACCCATATTGACAAGATCGGAGGAGGCGACCTCAAAGACACTGCGAGAGAATAGTTTGCGATCTTTGTAAATCTCCTCTACTGTCATATTTCCCATAATAGCACGTTGATGGCCCTCTAGCGTCTCTTTAGCAACCTCCTGGATTTCGCGTTCAGACTTGCCAAGAAATTGCTCGCAAGCTGCACTCAACATGTTTGAATTCGAACTCTGGATTTTTACCTAGCAAAATAATGAGTCAGTGATGGTATACACATTTCAGGATCAAAGCCATTTTTGACAAGCAAATCCCGGATATTTTGCAACATAAAATTCAGAATTGGTTTATTAGGCGGACAAACCTACTTGAGCTACACCGGTGACAGTAATTGGGACGCCATTGCGAGTATAAATTCGCGGACTCTCAATGATCAAAGTCATAATATTGAGGGAAATGCTGTAGGAGAAAAGTCCAAGACGAATGGGGAGTCATAAGGCCGTATTTTATTGTGTGAATTATAGAAATAATGTCGCATTAAATACAATACGACAACCGAAACAAGACACGGTGACATCGAAAATACTATGCAAGCATTAACTTAAAATTCAGATAAAGGAGCACGACAAAAAAAGCAATCCTTGTCCTACCGATCAAGTCTCTGAATGAATGGAAGTACGAAAACTCGACCACCGGGTACGTAGTAGGGTTTATTATGACAACAGCCTAAAATGCAACAAGTAATTATGGCCTCACCAGAAACGATAAGCGCTTCATTCGGCCCACAAGTGTAAAAGCCCCACCCCATTTCATACACACGAAAGAACCACGCACTTGAACTGCTAAGAAAGGACTCAGCGGAGTAAAACAGTAGCTGATTTACATGGTTAGTTAGTAGCAGGCATGAAACGGTAGCTAAAATCGTAAACGTGCTCTCGTTGCTTGAAATGTTATGCACTCCAAACTCTCCCAAACTGTAGAACTGCCATTAAAGGCTCACAAAATCTTGCCCAATGATCATACGACTAAGAGAAAAATTGGTAATTTGGCTGTTGAATATATTTTAATAGCTAAAACATAAAAAATTACTAGGTTGCATGTCCTTAGCAAACTGGTGATTCTTGTTACTTGTTTGGGAAATAATAGCATAAGTTTAGGTCACAACAATTATAGCTAAAACCCTGATCTATTTCGCCATCACTATTATAACATTTTATGACTTCATTGAAGGCAAAATTGCGGATGGTACTAGCAGAGGAAAGCGGGCTTTTGCATGGCCCGGAGGCCAGCTTACACGTCCGGGTAATTGTGACCACCTAGGTACTCAAAACTGAAGTCAACAGTCAAACAGGCAAAGTGCTAAAACACTAATGCATGCCTTTAAATGCAACTCCTATGCGAAAGGCGAGAATAAAGCCTAGACGTCGCGCTTAGGAGAAGACTAATTTCCTTTGGGCCCGGAGAAAGCGCCATACTAGGCCTAATTAGGCAATGTAGATGTAGCGTCCCGAGGCTCCCCTTAAGGTAAAAGAAGGCATAGTATTGGGGCAGAATATGTATTCTGGAAACAGAGGGCTTGGGGGCTGTTGGCACGGCCCGGAGGCCGGCAAACCGGCTAGCACAATATGGCCACCCAAGTGACCGAAACCGGCAGCTCGAACAAACAAAGTATTACAGTAGATGTGGATTGATAACCCATATTCTCGTGCTGATGTAAGTCACAAGGAAGAGTAATCGAATGGGAACATCGCTACTACAGTTTTGAAAATGGATGATTGCACTACATACTTCTCATCAAGTTAATGCACTCAGGACACACTTCCGTCAAAAGCATGGCCTTAAACATCGAACTCATGCTTTACTTGGAGGTTCTCCTGAGGGAGAAGTATGACAGATATAGCTTCTTAAGCCTTCTTCAAAGGCGGGAAAAGATATTATGCTCGAATAAAATACACGCATTCGTTGGGCAAAGGAAATGGGTCTGCTGACACGGGCCGGAGACAAGCGAACGTGATCGAAAATGAGAATTGAATGAAAAACAAGACGTAACGCAGCAACTCTGGAGCAGAATAGATGCCGTCGACGTATAGAGGGTGTCGGTATCTACTGGCATGGACCGCATGGCATGCATCTTGAAGGCGACATAAAGATGGGTTCTCAAGCAGCGCGTTACCGAATTAGGGTCAAGCAAACCAGCACAACATTGCACTTGGCTAAACAACTCAAGCATTTCTAGATTTTGTTTGCCCCTTTTTGATAAGTTTTAGAAAACTGCTTTCGAGATGGTAGTTACACTCGCACTACAAATAAGCAGATATTCTGCTTTCGTTAAAAATTTTATAGTTCATTGCAAGCAGTAGGATTAATAAGGATGCTTAAGGTGATTTAGAGCAGTTGTTTAACGCTTTTAAAATATCTAGCATTTAAGTACAATTGGCAAACATTTTCGCAATATTCTTGCTATTATGCCACATTAGATCTTAGCATGATGTTATGCCCGTGAGTTCGTGCATTAATATATTCAAAATCTTTCATCGTATTGCGTATTTGGCACCTTTGCTAAATGTTTAGAGGTACCATTTGTTGGTAATTTCCTCCTCTCTTAATGGCTGGATGCATCGTGCGCTTTCTGTCTGTAGATCTCTTCAAGACCCTCATCTATCCCAAGGAAAACATTGCCAAGACTTATACCAAGTTCGTTCAAAAACATCTCGGCTATGATTTTGATCATCACACGGTGATGCATCACTTCACTGAGGTTTATGGTCATGTGGGAAATAAGTGGCCCAATTTCGGTCGTTTTGACGGAGTCAGCGCTGAATGTTGGTGGAATGAAATTGTAGGTTTTCGTGTTATTTCAAACAAAGCTAAAGTTTATTCAAACTTTTACGCGAAGCTCTCCATTCAGTGAAGCATACGTTAGACGCGCTCTCACAATGAGTGTCACCAACGAAATTTATGACTGGTTTTCTTCCAACGAGGCTTGGGATTTAGTTCCCGGTTCAATCACAGGCTTGAGTAAGCTAACAGATGCAGGGATAAAGCTGGCTATCCTTTCCAACTCTGATGAACGAACTCCGGCTATTCTGAAGGCTCTCGACCTCAACAAATATTTCACTGTGAGTTTATTACCTATGCATGAGGTCGACTCACTGTTTAGGCTCCTTAGTCAACCTTGTCTCAGTTTGTTGTCTTCTCTCGGAGCTGTGCACATATGAAGCCGGAGCCGGGGATATTTAAGTTAGTTTGCAGCCGGTTCTTTGGCTCCGAAGTCTATGCTGAAACGATCATGCAGTCGCAAATGGCGCAATATAGTCATGTCGGGGACTCGGAGACTCGAGACTACTGGGGCGCACTGCATGCCGGGTGCGGGCGTGCCTTCTTGCTGCAACCCGAAAACGCCAAAACCTGTTTCTGGGCCTATCAAGACGACACGTCAGGACAGTTTCAAAATCTCATTCCTACTCGCGACAGGATCTCCTGTCTTGCCCAAATTCCGGAACGCCTGTAGGCGAACCTATTCTTGCGTAATTCGCCCAAGAAATATAATTTTTATACGCTTCTTGAAACTTGTAGCCTCTCAGGATTTTGGGAATAAATGATTTGGCATCAATTATTCTTTTTGCAAACCATTTGCCTCTTAAATCATGAGTGCCTTTGTGGACTTCTCCTGCAATTTTCTTCTCACTTTCTTTACAAAACTTTTGCAGTCATGTGTTCAATGTCTACGACTGTTAAGGAAGGCTCATTGACCAATTTTGTATTTGCTTATTATTCGGGTACTATTTATATTGCTCATTTTGCCATGTAGTTGCTTACATCTCCACCAAGGTCAACATTTGGAAGAGCTTATATACAATCGAAGGTCGATGTATACTAGACAAAGTAGAATTTATTCGTGCAGAGAACAAACTACAGTGACTTCAACAATCCAATTACGGACTGGTTTTCTGTTGTCGAAGGCCAGAAGAGTCGACAACAGATTTTTCAAACCTTTTGATTGGATACATTTATAGTTTTCTCCCGTGTGTTCCACTGATGGACCGCGGTGTCATGTTGGTAGGGCATGGCCAGTTAATCTTCACACAGTGTGTTAAATGATGGGTTAAGAGGCCCCATTGTGGCAAGTGAGTTTGCTCTTGAAGTATAACTGACTCAGTGAAGTACCCGAACTAAGATTGAGGCAGTCATTGGTGGACAGAAAGTCGCTAGTTCGACAAAAATCACTATCGTAGGGTTCATCTAGCAGAAGTAGACTTCAGCATGAAGGGTCTGGATAGGTAGAACACGTTGGCCTTAAGTGTGATGGATTCCTTTCAGGGACCTTCGGTACAATGAACAAATGCGGTATTCAAGGTTGAATGCTATAGTCGCTGCAAATGGAAGAATAGAACCAGACCGATTCTTTGTACGATGAGTGGGCTCAGACAGACACTGCTGCTTGGGTCATGTGAAAGAGGTCTAAACATGAAACTTGCTTTTCCGGTGTTTCTATCAGACTTAGAACAGTTGAACTTATCGCTTCTTGGGTCCCTATTTCAAATTTATAATTATCCTCTTGAACCTCACGCTCAAATCCTGTGATCTTTTTAAACTGCATAAACCAGTTACCATTAAGATTACAAAAAGTAGTTATCGCCATGTTCGGTGCCTCTGAATGGTGTTTGAACTAACGGTAATTCAATGTAGAGTTGAACTTGTGAGTGTTCAAATGCCATTTTGCGGTGTCACTTCCTAGGCCTCGACTGCAGTACCGAAGAAGCCCAAAGTGGTGGCATTCGATGCGTTGACACCGAGGCAACGGGTAGGTGTTCGGTGTCTCCGAGTGGCACACTTTCTATTGGCGAGAAGCGGCCTCTTTGTGGCTATCTTCCTTCTTTGCTTACTGAGCGAACGTGCTGATCACGAGACACACCCGCCAGTCCATCCGTGGATCATCTATCTCCACGTAAGCCTTATTATTTACTCATCGATCAGCAGAATGGTTCACTCAGAAGAAGTTGCTCCTCATTTGATGATCTCTTGTTTGAAACACGCAGGGTGATATAGTAAATGCAAAATTGAAGATACAAAAGCGATTCCGAGGTCTACACTCAGTAGATGTGGGTTCAGTCTGCACTTAAGGATTCAGTAATCCTTACCAATAGTATAGGATTAATTGTTATATTGGTTACTTTTTTACGTTATTCCAGACTGGTGTTACCATCACACCATAAAGGGTACGTGAATGAGGCACAAGGTGGCAAGTTTGATTAATGTATTTAATTAAAATTTAGCTTTGGAAGCTACCTTCTTTTAAAAGTCTCGACTGTTCCGAGAATAATAATCGGTGTAAGTTGCAGTATTTTTGTACTGGTTGCCACCGGAAATGGCGCGCTGTTACACTGTTGCCTTGATTGATGTATTGTAGAGACCACAGTAACCGGAAGACGAAGCCGGTGATGTCAACGGAGCAGGGTAGATGAGGGAGCATCGTTTTGTGTGCTTGCTGAAATCAAGTATCCATTTGGTACTTGTACATTTCGTGTCACTGTATAGGAAGCAGTAGAAGTAGCCCGAGGAGGTGACAATTATGAGTGCGTACGAAGTATGAAGAGGCTAATCAAGTTCAGGCGGTCACTCATCTGTGAATAAATGTAGGTGAAGGCGGTGTGCGGTTGTCGAGCGTTCACCACTCAATTGATTCAAACGTTCAATGGACTCTATACCACTGCCAAAGCACTTTGGTTTGTAGGGAGGTGAACAATCTTAATCTTTACCCGAATTTACACCACTCAAATACAACGGCGCTGATTCATTTCAAAAAATGATTGCACATATGCTTGCCATTCAATGCTCACGTTAACCAGTATAAACGGTACATTTGGTCTGTAATTTCCCAACTTTGCGAACCGCGTCCGATTCGGTCAGAGCAAGTCCTACTGGATGAAAGTCATCGTACTTTTAGTATCAAATCCTAGGAATTTCGTACGACTTGAACCCTTTCGCTGTACTATGTCGCAATGGTTGTTCGGACTTGGGGTTTTTTCGTAAGAACCAATCAATTGTGGGAAGGTAGCTTGGGAGCTTGTGACCCCAAGGGGCAATCAAAGTAAGCCAATCCGCAAACCGGATTTGAATATTCACTTTAACCCAATCACATTAACCCCGTCAAATCATTTTTAATAGCACCGCTGAACCTTTGCGGAATAGGGATACCGAAATAATAGATTAGATTTGCTACCTACAATTCTTTCGTTACATTCTCATAGGCTAGTATCTACCTGCTCACCTCGACCGGCATGTCGGCACGTTTACTTCCAAGCGCCTCTGTTTTCATCGCGGCGATCTTCTACATCCACCTAGCTTACCTCCTGGGTTTCGAGCCGGCGTTCGGCTATCCTCCTTGGCTTCGGATACGCGTCGCACTACGCCTTCTGGCCTTGGCGGGTGGCAGCCTCCGAATGCTTGCTGCAGGGGATTTTAACCCTTCTTCGCTTTGTGATAAACTCGGGGCGGGTGTCTCAGGCTGCGTTTGTGCTCTCCTCGGCCTTCTCTCTCTCCCCGTTATGACATTAGCCGCGCATCGCCACGAGCTTGCCTCCGCCTTCCCCAACATCTTTGTGACCCATTTCATCCATTGGGTCATTGGAATAGCCTTCTGCCTGGCCTTTATCGGCTACACTTTTCCAATTCTTGTGGTTTTTCCTCCAGGTAGGAGCCTTTTGGTGAACTGTGAGGATTCAATTCAAACGGGTGCAATCCATTTCATGATTATGGTTATGAAAACGGATACTATCATGGCGACAGTGCGACTGTAAATGCATTCCATCACAAACCCTAATACCTGGTTGTTGGTCAGTTTGAACACCATCAATCAAGGTGACATGCAACAGTGCGGTGTGGTGATGATCAAAGCTTCTTGTCAAAGCTATAAGGTCGGAGGATATTTGTAGAAGACGCTCATCCGCACTAAAACTGTTAGATGGTGCAATCGATGTGAATGGCGTAAGCAATTTCAAGGCATCTACTATGAAATTGACAGCGCGAACATTACTGAGAAATGGGCAATTGAATGGGGAAATATACTAATGTCTTCAAAACACTTTAATGACCCTAGTGCGACTGCGGCAACATTTACCCGGAAGCAATCTGATTTTTTTGTTTTAAATTACAGTTATTGACAAAGTAGCG
This sequence comes from Taenia solium, assembly GCA_001870725.1. NCBI lineage: Eukaryota > Metazoa > Platyhelminthes > Cestoda > Cyclophyllidea > Taeniidae > Taenia > Taenia solium. The sequence goes on along the minus strand of MIEF01010054.1, from coordinate 98,656 downwards.
ACAGGAAACTAGGTTCTTTCAAATTGTTTTTGAAGGTAGAAGCACACGAGGTCTTCATGGCGCTGCCATCCTATCTTTCGTTTCTGCTTGTGCATTTTCATTTTGTGAAATTACTGAAAATCGAGCATTTTTAACCAAGGAGTAGATTCCTTGAGTCGAAATAAATGAAACGATTTTAAAGACGGTATTAAGTGCGCAGAATTTTGAGAAAATAATATCTGGGTGAAAAACCTTAACAGTGTCTACTTGCCAATGATCTTTCCTGATATTCCAGAATTCCCTCTCTAAATGTATTTTATTGTCTTGAATTCGAATCCTCTCATCTCAATATTGGGCTACGGCCGCTGTCAGTTAGTTGGAATCTTACCTAGGTCAAGGACAGATGCTGCTTTTCGCAAGAATGATGGTGTGGGCGGACAAACTCGCTTGTTTGGGCTGGGGCCTGACGCTGATCGCCAAGGATGCCAATTGGACCTACTGGAAGGCACAAGGCGTGGAGTTCTGGCTGCAGAACACAATAATCCTTGCAGAAGTACTTACCATCGCCTCGATCGCTGTTGGTGCCAGTCTGCCCTGGTTAGGCACAGTGACGAAACGGCCGCATCAGAAGGAGCAGTAGATCTGAGCTCCTGAGTTATCGTAAAGCACAACCACCGTTGGGCCCATTCCAAATAACCTTTTTAATGTGTACTTATTTCTTCTATCCTGGCTACAGTACGTGTATTCTTCGACTAATTGACACAATTTTTACCAATTTTGGACTATTCATAGATATTTGTCTCAATTTGGCTCAAGTAATAAATTATTCATTAGAAATTGGATAATGCCTAATGACATATGTAAATTGCAATGCAAGAAGGGGGCGAGTCTTTGGACAATTTTCAAAATGCCAATTCCCGCATTTGATGGATAAAGTAGATTTTCGCTGTGAACATTGGCAATCATGTGACACAGCACTGAGCAGAGGTTGACGCTCTAACACAAGGTAAACCGCAAACTTCCTAAAATGACTCCTGTTGGCGACTGGACGAGAACAAATTCGTATCAGCTAGTGAAGCGAGCCCAATATACGTTGCGTAGAGGTTATTAAAAGCCACCTGTTTGGGGGGGAGTGGTTTAACAACTTCGTTTCTGTTATACATGTCTTAACAGGAGTCAAAATGGAAAGAATTAAACACGAGAAGAGCCTTTTTTTAAAAAGGAACGATTATTAGGGCAGGGAATAACAAGAGAAACCAGCCAACGCAGAGGGTAATCAAGTCACATCAGCTTCATTAGAAGTAGGTGTTGAAGTATATTAGGTACCCTGTGCAGCTCAAGCCAAAAGCTGCACGGAAATAGTTAGAACAGTAATTCAGCAGCCTGACGATTAATGCCGACTACCATCAATGAAACACAAGACTCTTCGTTTGAGAGTAAAAACTAATTCCATTACGACACCAAACGAAAGACGAGTACTGTTACACTTATTTGACGTCATCGTTGCCTGCATCGGATTTACGCAACATCTCTTTGGTAAAGTAGCGTACACCTACACCAGTTCGACGAAATTCTGCGCGTCGTTGAAGGTACTCTTCTTCAAATTTCTTCATCTGCTCCGGATCCTGGACGAGTCTGCAAGAGAGCAAACAAGTGATAGGGAGAGCAAAAAAAATGAGCGGTGGTGTTTTGCTATCAGGAGACTATGTGTAAAAGTTCAAGCTTAAAAGAGGAGTAAGCTTCACGACCCAACGCAATGACCGGATAAGAAAGCGCAGAAGACGGGTAAGATGCAAAAAGGGCAAAAGTAACACAGGGGGGCTTACGTGTTTTGGCATTCATTGACCAGAGCGAATTCCAACCTACACTTGCGCGAGGGGACCCAACTATCCTTGTGAGCACGGATGCAAGCGCGCCAATGGCGCCATTCACGCACACACAGATCGAACATGAGACGCTCTTGTACGAATTTGGAGAACAGCGTGCTTCTTTCCGTATCCGCAATGGTGCAGTCGTCTGGATCTCCATAGCCAACTGGACCGCCCTTATAGCCCCGATAAGCTGTCATCGACTAGGGAGGGATAGGTAAATGCAGCCAATTTAGCATTAAAAATGCGAAACGGAAACACATAAGGAACCTACAGGGACAACTTAGTCATGATAAACTGCATTAAAATGTGCACTTGAGTCCAACTGTTGTAAAACATGGCTCCTAACACTGACATTCCTCTTGAAAAAACGTGGCAGCGATTCGCCTTAGAAAACCAATTACGGCATGGGTACCCGAATGGAACCAATAGGAAAGTTGCTGCAACTACCTCCAAAGGTAAGGAATTGTGAAAGAAACGGGTAAAATTAGTAGTTAAAGTGGTTTATAACGAAAAATTAATGGCGCAACACAAGTTTTTACAATTTTAAAACATAAAATTCCTAGGTGGTGGTCAGAACGCAATTAGGCATTGCAAAACTAGCTGAAATGTAGGGACAATTTTGTTCAAGCCAGATCATTGTCAACTTGCTTAGACAAAAAGAATCGATTTCAGATTAGTGGGATTTTTTTGTGTTTGATGGTAAAAGAGTAAAAGGGGAAACACAGCTTACTCATAAATACGAAACAACGCTAAAGCGGAATAATTCATGTTCGAAAGCGACTTCTATGATTCTGAGATCGACAAAAACACTTCCGGTGAATTTAATGGGCACCAAATTTAGGTGAGAAGCTAATCTTAAGGTCGCACACATTTGCTTTGCCTGTTTAGCTTTAGCAGAAGATGTGTATTTTAAAAATGTGTGTGCTATGATAAACACAATGCTTAGAAGAGAATGGCTGGTTTTGATTCTTCGAAAGTTTGTGGCGCGAAAATGCGTATAATTAATGCACATTTTTTGCATCTTTCCGTCCAATGATTTTAGATAACAATATCCTTCTTTTGAGCAGTGCTTCAGAATCCCGCTTTATGTAACCTGACGAATCGCAGCATAGGTTTTGCTAGGCTGTCGTGTTGGTTGGTTCAGGCAAGTTATGTTCTTCAAAATAGATGTTTATGTCCTTGATATTGTTTGTAATGGACCTTAGTGGCTAAAAGTTCTTCGAAGGTTTTTTGTAAGCTTGGAAACTTTTGCTTGGACCTTGCACTGTTTGCTTCCGACTCCATCGGTATCGACCTATGACTCGTCAGATCTGAGTTTTTGTAATATTGTTGCCTTGTGCACCTTGGCCTTTTTGTTACCCTTATCTTGCAGTGTTTTTTTCCAAATCGGTGCATTTTTTTGAGCGATAGTACTGATTTACCCCCCCCAGTAACATTTTATTTGTCCTAATATCCACACTTTTCTCATGGGGAAGTCTTTCTTCTTTTCGGGTATTATTTGTCATTAGTCGATATATTCATTGGCCCCTCTGAATCATGGTTTTTTCTTTTTAACTTATGTTAATACAACTTGATGTGGTGTTCAGTATTCGTTTCCCTACAGCCGTGGTCTCTACCTATGGCATCGGACTTCGCCGATCCGTCGACATTTCTAGCAGACACTGTGCCCATTGGTGGGGCGTCGGTCGTGCCACAGGGCTTCAACTCACAAAGCCGCATTGCATCCGATTCTGTGGATAATACATCTGACTTTTATCTGAATGTGGAAATATCTGACGCCCTTAGTAATAAGGATTTTGTCTCCTTCACAGTTCGCACAAAGGTCAATCGCTTAGTCTTGTGACTACTTGCTCTAGGTTTATGCTTTGCTAAATGACTTTCTTTCCTCTATGCAGACCAATTTGCCCGAATTTAAGCAGCGAAAGATGCAAGTGAATCGCATTCACGATGACTTCATGTGGCTTCATGACCAGCTAGAGGAAAATGAGGCATTCGCCGGTTTCATAGTAGGTCCTTTTTTTTCCACTGACTATTTTCCAGGTACCCCCAGCTCCTCCGCGACCTGATTTCGACTCTTCTAGAGCAAAACTCCAGCGTCTCGGCAAAAGTGAAGGCACCATGACAAAACAGGATATGCAGAAACTGAAAGCAGAGCTCGAGGCGTAATTTTTAACGTCAGTACCGTTAACGTTTTTTTTGCTTTTAGAGAGTATCTTGCCAATTTCAAAAAAACCGTTGCCATGCACCAGGTCTTTCTTCAACGAATAGCTAATCATCCAGTTCTACGGAACGACTATGGTTTTCGGGTGTTTTTGGAGTACGAGCAGGAACTCAGCGTGCGCACTAAAAATGCCAAGGAAAAGGTAGACACTGTGACTTTGTCTTTGTTTACGATTTTGTCTTATTTTCCTCCTCTTTGCATAGGCGGCAGGCTTTCTCAAGTCGGTTACAAAAACGGCGGACGAAAACTTGCTGTTATCTAACCAGCGAGAAGACGATCCCTTCTTCAGGGAGGAAAAGTCCTATCTTGTTCGTTATTACAGTGCTGTGCATGACGCTCATCAGTCCACCGACGCGGTGTGCCGGAACCGCCGGGTTGTGGGTGAGAGTGTCCTCCGTTTGGAACTTCTGCTGCAGGACCTTGCTACCACTCCACCCATCAACCTCAAGTCTGCTGAGTCTATGTACGCTCCCATTCTGATCATTTTTGTGTGCTGTGCGTAAGACCTCTGAACGATTCTGTCTTTGCCTTTTTCACAGGCTCACATCAAAATTATGCAATTTCTTCAGTGCACTCTATGTAAGTTCGTGGTCGTTCGATTGTACTGTAATATCTTGGCCACTATCCACCCTTTTCCACAAAACTTTTGACAATGGTAAAGTGGATGAAAGAAATCTGGTGCACACGAGCATAGGGTGTGTGTTTAGTTGCGAAATGCAGGTCTGCTCGCTTTGATATGAAGCTTCATAAATGCTTGAGATTATTAGTGTTATTATTGTTTTCAGTTTGACGCTTGGACCATTCGAAGGTCTTCAAGGGGGTGATTTTGGATTGCTCCGTCAAATGTGTTTTGGGTAAAGCCTCAGTAGGCAAAATTGAGATGGTATTACAAGTAGGCGCTTTTTTTGCTCATTTTCCAGTAATTCAGTTGAGTTGGTCAGAGACACCACTTTTACCTGTAATATCCGAAATATCATTAAAAATGTTGGATTTTTCTACTAACAGGGTAGGCGTCAAAAGACGCTTGAATTGAAGTCCGATTGCTATTTTGATAGTGGATCATATTGCACTGATTGATGTGAAAATATGTGTAGAATGGAAGCAGCGGTAGCTCGACCAAAAATAATCACAACTGGTACATACAGAATTAGTCATTTGTTTATTCGTTCACTAACACCTGGAATTGTCCGCGTCGTCTGCATGGGTAAAATTTATAGGCAACACCTCAACAATTTCATTTAAGTTTAAAAACGGAACTAAACGAATCGCGTTTAACCTTAAGCCACTTTAGATTTATTTTTTGTTGTTAGTGCATGTTCTTCTAAATGAGCCATCGAGGTAACGTTTTTGTGCATTTGCCCGTAAGTGAGTTCATTTACCCGTTTCTTTGTCGATTGGCTGTATGCAAAATAGGTTGCTATGTCAATGAGTGAACAACATCCAACTCAATTGTAATCGTTTCTTTGGGCTATGTCAAGCGTATCCATATTTCTGTTTAGTGGAGCAAACAAATTGCGGTTGTAAATGATTTGTCAAGCATAAATTCATTGGTTTGTGATGGAGCTCCATCTAGGATGATTGGGAATATGGCTGATGATGAGTTCTTTCTCATGCCTCTGACAGCCGCTGCAGATGCGGGTCACGGCGGATGAGGATTTAAAGTTGGCCGACACTCTGGCCTACTACAGCGCAGAGTCGGCAGCGGCGAAGGATCTGCTCTATCGACGGAGTCGTGCGTTAGGGGACTATACAGCGGCAAATCGGGCGCTAGACCGCGCGCGCGCCAAACAGCGCGACATCGCTGCCGCTGACGCACAGCAGGCCGCCGCGCATAAACGCTTCACCGACATCTCACACATGGCGCGTCGTGGTAAGCTGCTTTTTTGCACCTTCACCCTCTTCTCTTTCCGACGCCTTCTTTTCCACAAAATGAGAGGCTTTTCTCAACTCCAAACAAACAAACAATGCAGAAATTGAACTGACAAGATTGCAAAAAAACATTCTTTACAGCATGTTTGGCCAAATTGACTTTTTTCCACATACCACAATAAGTTGGTGAGCAGTTGGCAGTTTGCAACTTCAGGCCCTGCGGTTTGAGTGGAGTTATTTACACAGTTATCATGCCATCGAGCAAGTGGAGTTGGTTCCCGCGAATGAGTTGTTTCTGGTTTGCACTATCGTGTGACCCACTCTCTGTCATTTCCCCTTTCGATTGCAGTAAATATCTTTCGTTAATAATATTGTATGGAGAGCCTTTTACCGTTACACAGATTCACATTTATGCACTTTGTCTTGGCAGAAATTGAAGACTTCAAGGTGCGAAGGATAAAGTACTTCCAAGAAAATCTCATAGCTCTCGCCGAACTGCAAATTAAGCACGCCAAGGTAGGCTGTGCTTTCTCTCCCTTTTCTTCAACCAAAACTCTCCTCAGATTCTTATATTTCATCTTTACGGCTGTTTATCACTTGAAGTGAAGACACTGTTGACTTTGTTTAGTGGTACATTTTATAGATAATAAGATATGCTTTGCAAATTTATGGAATGGAGGTTATTTACCAGAATACACTCGATTTCTAACCTGTTGAGCTGATATTGTGCTAACTGGCCGACGGGACCTCAGTCTTAAGCATTTCTCGCATTACTGCATCTTTAGGCGCTTATAAATATGCCTAGTCGTCAGTAAACTCCTGTAAATGAAACTCGCTTTAGTCGGAGACGTCTTTTTGGCTACTGAACTGAGTCGTGCATTGTCCATTTGCTAGTTTTCATGCCGGTTAATTGGTACCATGGGTCAGCAAGCGCAAGTCGCGACATAGATTTTTGCGGCTTATGTTTATAATTTCATCCGCCAGCTTGTGTTTCCGAGTTGGCTGACGTCTTTTTGGAACTATAATCAAGCCTGCACAAAGTAGCCAGGTATTCCTAACAGGTTAGTCAGACAAACTTGAACTCCTACTTCCACTTACATTTGTGGTCTGGACAGCGTGAAGTTACTGACCCGCACCTGCTCATAAATGTGAATGCTCCACCTACATCAGTCTCTAATAGCCTTTTAAAAGACCCGTCTAAGCTATTTCCCATGAGAAGGAAAAGTAAAAATTGCCATCCATTGCCTTTCTGCCAGTACTTTGGATCCTGTGAGCGGCTAAGTGGTGATGAACTCAGCATCTATCGTTGTCGGTGGTGAGGTTAATTGGCTTCATGTTCTTTCAGGCTAGCATCGCTCTTCTGCAGAACGCTCTAGCGACAATCAAGCCGATCAACTACACCACCGCTGCTGCCGGTGCAGTCACTGAAAATGTTGGGAAATCCCTCCAGGACGTGCCTAGCCTTAGCAACCCTGACACTTTCCCGTGATTTTCCACCACTATCGTTGCCGCCTCTCTACCTCGCCATTCGTGTGACTGATTCTTTGACGCTACCCTGCTCTTATCTCCCTTCACTCTCCTCCCCTCCATTCTGCTTTCACCATCTTCTGGCTTTGGTTGGAGCTCCTCTTCTTCCACTCGCCGATTCCCTAAGTGAATTGAAGAAGAAGACGAAGAACTGTATGCTGTCTTCATTTTCTATCATCCTAAGGTTAGGGCGAGATATGCTGCTGTCGCGGAATCATTTCACATCAACCGGCTACAAATGACGATTAGTAGTGCAGGGCGCAATTTGTCTTTGTTTCAAAGCAAACAGGTGTAGATTACTTTTGTAGATTAGAAGTTCATCAAAAAAGGTGGAGTTACAAAGAACTAGACCCAAACAGACAACTATTATGGCGGTATCAATTCCTCGTTACTTGAGAAGTCACGATATGTTCCTTTAATTATCAGTTGCAGCCAGTCCATTGCTTTAGTGTTACGATAAAACTTGAAGTTCAAAATGGCTCCAAATGCCATGACACTGTTACTGATTTTATCCATCGTTTCATTTGGTGATTTCTCAAGGGCTATTCAGGGCACCTTTGGTTTACTCCATCAGTTTTAGGTATGTTGTCGAAGAAGAATAGAACTATGCAAATTGAACCAGTAGAAATGCCTTCTTGTCGTACGTTTATGCGGTACTAGAACTTGGGGAGATAGACGTCTGCCTGCATCTAGTGTAGTGAGGAACCAACGGTTTAGTGATTTGTCAAGACACCAAGTGCAACCGACCGAATGAAGTGGCAAGGAGCGGATCCCGTAAAGGTGAATTACTATTGGTCGATGTAAAGGCTTGAAATTTATGCAAAACACCCCGCCATGCTACAAATCTAAACATGAAAACAAAGTCTCGGTCAGTGTGTTTTCCACACTTTATGACATTGGTTTACTAAAGTTAAACTAGTAGAGTCGCGACTCAGTGCAATAACTTGTTGATGTAAACATGTTCAAGTGATTTTCACATTGGAACCAGTTATCAGATCACACTGCCACTTTCAGAGCAGCCCACGTGGTACCGTGAGTGGAAACGATTTTTCCTTGAAGGCCACGTGATCGCAGGGTCGGTCTGGTGGAGAGTTCCCGCATGGCGGCGACTTTAACCAGTTTCGTGGATAACTTTCGCACTCAATTGGCTAAAGATGCAGAATTACAGCTAAGTACCGTCTTTCCTCAGCGTCTTCAGGCCATAATCGATGTGCTCAAGAGTCCGCTTTTTGACTTGGCGTCGAATCGCAAGAAACTCCACGAAGCGGCTCTTGCTCCGATCCCGTCCGACGCCTGCAACAAGGACCTGTCGTTACCTAGGTCATCTATTGAAGTGTCCACCAATCCGATCATCACAGAGGCCTACAGCGTTGTCAAACCATTCCTTCTTCAATTGGGTGAAGATGCTCAACTTCTGCGAATGTGGGTAGTGCTGAATATTCCTAAAATCGAGGATGGGAACAACTTTGGGGTGTCAGTGCAGGAGGAGGTGATGGTGGATGCCTCGAGAACTGAAACAGACGTCACATCTATGCTGGATTTTTATTGTGATTACCTTATCTACCGAGGCAAGATCAACACCAAGAGGATCAAGTGGCCCGGAATCAGGGCCTACACAGACGCTCTCATAGAGTTAGACGAGATGACGTACATACGGATTCGCATGACATTGCAGGATATAAGGAACAACTACGCTCGCCTCTATGACCTATATATGAAGAACATTAATAAGATTCGAGATCCCCGATCCGACGGCGGGTTGAATGCTGTCAACATCATGTATTAAGTTAGTAGTCGCAGAAAAGTTGGTTTGCTTAGATTGGCCAAGCGAACTTATTTATCTCTCCCTGTGGGTGGATGCGTATTTTTAATAAACATGGAATTAGTGACTCCTGTCTGTTTATGTAACGTCTATATGTTCCAACAGTCGCCAACTAAGTGTCTTTATCAAACCATCATTACAGCATGGAGCTCTTGATGAAATTTATTTATTAAGGGATATTCACGATCGCTCTAGTCAGGGATGGCATTTCCAGAAGTAATAGCATGTTTTTACAACCCTGGTAAGAAATCTTTTCCAGTTTGGAAGAATTTTGTATCTTTGTTGCAATGTGGTCCTTTATAAAAAGTGTCGAATCAAAACCAGTAACCAGTTTTTCTAAAAATATGAGTTTGACACTTAACCGTGTTTTCCAACCAATGGAATAGACCCATCCGTCCTGCCATGTTTGGTGATTAAATGCAAGCATCGGTTTCAGTTTATAAGGCCTAAAACGCGAGAAACAATACCTTGATCATTCTATCACGAGGCTGTCAATTCTGTCACCATGAATCAGCACCTTGAGTGTTTAACGCCACCACATGCAACTTTTTCCAAAACGTGTTAAATGTGAATCTCCACAACAACTAATGTTGGATACCCGCTACGTTCCAAGTAATCAATGCTGTCCGGTGGTAGGATCATGAAAACTTGAGATATTAGCCATGCTGTTATCACATCCACCGATGATTAATTGATTGTCGAGTCTATTCAAAACACGAAGAATGATCTATGACTGGATTTTCATCCGAAGCGTCGGGGGGTGCGAAGGACCAAGTCTTACATGGGTGGAGAACTCATAAATACTTTCAGTAATCACGCATAATGACAGTGAAAACAACTTTACTGAATGTAAAAAAATATTAACACATGAAGCTCTATGAAAACTCTAAGCCTTGTAGACCAAAATTGGCTTCAGCATATAATAATAATTTCAAAAGGCGGACATGACATACACCCTCCAGATGGTCTCGATCTATTTGAGACGCCTGCTTTTAAAACTCACCAAATGTGCAGTTGGTTTTTGAAAAATAACCTCTTTGACAAGTCACAACACGTAATATTAGCATTATTCCCAGGATAAAAAAACTACTAGTTTCTTTGCAAAGAAGACCAATTTTTACATGAAACAAATGCAAAAAATTGTGAAGCAATGATGTTTAGCCTCAGCACTTGGAGAATTAGGCATTTCCTATTTAATGCTCAATGCAGGAAATGAGAAAAGGGAATCAAATTTACGAGGTCCCAAAGTCCATTTTGTAAAAAGTTCGTATGATTGTCAGCACCAGTCCCTGAGATCTTTGAAGTCTGAATTAGAGGGAAACAACGAAGACTTTCGGACATGGATTGGTCCAGGTGTACGAAGAGGTGGTCAGCAGGCCCCCAAACCCTGATGTGTTGGTTGGACAATTTAGGGGCTTGAAAAATTTATCCACGCAAATCCGCACCTCCATTAGTTTGGCATATTCACCACTCTAAAGAAATATGCATGTCATTGGGATCAAAAGCTGTCAGAAATGGTTGCATGAAGTAAGGCCTGGATGAAACTTCTACTGAAGAGTAGACAAGATGACATCATTGAAAGGTGGTGCCAAAGGCGTTCAAAAAAGGAGCCACAATTCCACGACCACCGTCTGGAAGGCGCACACAGCGCTTTAATCAGTCAGTCAGTGGGGCAAAATGCACACCTTCATCCCTCTACTCGAACAGACACACTGTGCACCTTCCAACTATTTCGCCCTATTCTCTACGAATTGATAACACAGCTTTAGAGACTTTAGTCTCGCAATAACACAGACAACGAACGATAAGTAATAGCGTAGGTTAGAGAACGCCTGCGGAGCGATCGAAGTCGGTCAGCTCTTGACTTCAGCGAGAACTAATTTCTGTCCGAAAAGGGCTCACTGTACTCCCACTCACCGAATGCCTGCTGCTCGATCCTCAGCAGATCCTGGCACAAGAGATTCAAAGTCGTTGGGCGCAGAGGTAGCAAAAGGCAAGACAGCTATGCAGTGACTACACACATAAGTAGGCGAACTAAGAGTTGAAACTCGACCAACTGGTTGCACTTTGTGAAGCACCTGAAGTCACTCCCGAGTTCGTTCGCTTCCAAAGGTTCTCCTCGTAAATGTCGTCCGTTGGAGAACTCACATGAAACAACTCAAGAAGTGCTTCACTATCCTACTAGCAGTAACAATACGCTTATTCCAAAATCCACCATCTCGTACGCATACAGACACATGAGCTTTAAAATGACGCCATCACAGCCTTCTTGGTTCACCTATGACACGCCTTAAAATGGTACACCATTGATCCAAAAACCTATTTCCATTTCCTTTAACCTTAACCCTTGAGATAAGTCTTCCTGATTGAGAGGTTTTTCATTCATCATTTTCCCCAGGCTGCCTGTCGGAACAAGGTTCAGAGAATAGTTGTCTGGACGCTCATAGGACAGCATAAAGTGGACCAGAAACTCCTACCCAGAGGCCTTACCTCATGTAGCGATTCCAATTCGGTAAACACAAATGACCCACAGGTATTCCTCCTTCACCATTATTCCCATCCCCGGTCCCACTATTTCACAACTTCTGCAACTACAACCACCAAAACTACCAATTTGGCCAGCAACCCTTTTCTCCTCTTCTCCACCTAGACAGACAATACCTCGATTCCGCCTATCAGCCTTGTAACAACTTTTAACAAGCCTCTCCATTGACCAACCAATCGGTCCACTGTCCACCACAGCCCCCTTCCCCCTGCTTCACTTCTAAGCCAGCAACCAACTCATGCGTATTTGCCCAATTCTCACTAGACTCAGTCTTATCAGGTGACACTCGTGGGGATGACAGTGACCACGATAACCACAGAAACCACTCATGGTGGCTTGAAGGTAGCAATAACACAGCAGCAACAGTGACGACTGTACGTGACGCAGTTAAATGGCACTTTAAATATTAATTGCTCCCTCATTACAATTCGGCGGGTATTGATTGACAAGAATAAAGAAGAGGAGAGCGAGACAAAATCGGTGACTAGCTGAGTGTCACATTTACCCACAGATATGAGGAAGAGGGAGAAAAACCCGAGACCAGCGGCTGAAAGCGATACAGGAAAGATGTGCATGAACTTTGAATCTGACAATACTCGATCTACACCAGGCCTAGTAGTGCCTACCTCTGGTAGGGTAAAGGCAAGTGGTAAATCTAAAGTGGGCACTCCCTCCCCAAAACTTGAGACGTTGTTAATAAGGCAACAATTTTAACATTTGTCAAACCATCAGTATATGAACATTATCGTGTAAAAATTTAATTCATTTGTATTGAAAATAAGCAAAACTTCCTAAAGGTGAAAAGGAAATGGTGTGTGGGACATTAAGAAGAATTTGGATGCATCAAGAAAGTTTATGGAGTTCGGCTTTCGTTAGGCATTTACCCTATCCAAAGAACGCAACGTGGGTAAGCAAAAAAGTAAATACCAAATTGGAATCAGCATTTAAAAATCATTATAGGGATTTATATATTTTTACATCAAATATAACCCCTAGAAAACAGTGACCTTATCAATGTCCACCCTATAGAATGAGTCGTCAGTCTGTCAAGTCATACGATTTCAGTTGATTATTTCTGACAGGATCCAGGAGGCGATTGTAACTACATAATCACTCATGCGGTACTGACATACAAAACGACACTAATTGATGCGTTCACTCACCCTCCAAGAACATTGCAACCAGATATCAGCGCCAAGATCACGCTTCAGTATGTTCAACACTGAGATTGTCTGGAAAATTATAAATAATTCCATCTGCTTACATGGCGACTGAGGAAAAGGAATGCATTCACAGTTAAAAATCACTCACATCGTAAAGAGTTGTGTTGGAGGCTGTGATATGGTTCCGCTCAAATATTCTAGGATAAAAGAGCAATTTTGCGCTTCAGTGACTACTGAAGGGATAACAAGGCGGATTATTTAATGAACCGTATGACAAATGGGAGAAAAAAATATCTATTAAAGATCCGCCCTCGATGAGGATCTTACTTATTCTTCTTTCATTTCCCTAACACCTGCCCCCCAAGATACTGGATAGTTCCGTGCATCTACTCAGGCCAACGTACATTGTGACAAAAGATTATCAAAACTCAAAAGATGCACCATGAATGTTTAGCCAGTAAACACTCAGTTTGAATCGAAAATTCACTGTTATCCCCATCCTTGTCTAGGTTTGTTTAGCTGTCACGCTATCAAGAAAGCCTCGATTTCGTGGCCCAAAACACGATTAATGTGACTTAAATCAATCCCAAGCACGAATCTCGGACGACGCCTTCCAGTATAAATAGGACTCACTTGGTGAAATTGTACATTCTCTTCAACCTAAGGCTGGCACCAAAGTAATCGTGTTGATTTGTAATCACGCTGTTATTCTGAATGGCACAGATGCCGTGTTTTTCCCATTCATGGCGCCTGCGGAAGTATCGAAGATTGCAAAGGACAATTGTTTACATTGTTTATACCATATGCAAACTGCAAAATGAATAAAAAAGGAATAGCAACTACTAAAGAGTGGAGATCATCTTAATCGAATATTTCAATAAAGTAGCAGACAACTTCATTCGACACAGGTGCAAAACACTCGAAAATTGCAGTTCATGCTGAACAAAATGCTGTTCATTTGGATGATGACATTCTCAGCAGCATATGAATTAGTACACAAATATGGAATCACAAAAGTTGCATTCTGTGACTTAATAAGTAGGAAGTGGACTTTTATTCTTTTTCAGGAAACGATCCAAAGTGGTATGATGAATGTGATGGGTGTGGCAATCGCAGATCTCACGTTTGATTACCGCAGAGTTTGTGTTTTGTTTCTGGTGCAATCAGGATGCCAAAGAAAAGCTTCTTCTCCGCTGATAAACAAGCTCGACTCCTTAGTGACAAGCTTTTCCGCTCCGACCAGATAATAAGAACTTCTGAAAATAATCTACAAAGTGGTCCGACCACAATATCTATTTCAGCATTTCATCCCACTTCATTCAACTATCACTGGAAGTGAATAGCGAAGTGAGGTCATAGTAACTCGACAAGATCACAATGTATTGATGTTTCATCCTTAGGTCTCAAGGTACTAGCCAAATTACAACGCAATTTCTTGTCTGCAATAACAAAAAAGTCAACAGTGGTACAAAGATCGCATTTCTAAGATGCTGCACTGAAGAAAAGCGGAGCTTTCATGCCTATTGATTTAACAGAGTAGTTGGTGAAATAGAGAGTTCGTGCAAGCAGGATTTTTACCACAGCGATAGAAAACAGGCAAAGATAGCCATAAAAACATAAACGAACACACGAAACATGCAAACTCTCGTAATTTTCTTGCTTAAGAAAGCCATTAATTTGCTAATCTCTGAATCCTGGTAACACTCGGCAAGATGAAGTGCACTTCTGGCAATGCCATCAATATGTTCAAGGCAGGGAAGTGTACACACGCAGCTGAATGTATGGTAAGATGTAAACCGAACACGACCTTGCATGGTAATGATTAAAAAACAAGAAAAAAACATTATTTATTGTCACAGAGCCATGTATCAGCATTAAATACTATTCTGGAATGACAAAAGTGCAATTTCGCGTTGACACCTTAGAGGGTGAACCAAATCACCGTTCGTGTGGACCTCAGCTGCGGAAAAGTTTAATGTCAAACTTTTGGCAGCAATACTTTTTAGTAATTTTGCCTACATAGATTCATTAAAACATCCTAAAGCTAGCACTCATCTGGCTTGCACGATATGAATTTCCTACTACAGTGAAGAAGAAGCTGATGCTCCGATGCAACCGATGTTATTAACATGAAGGAATAAAGCAACTAATTGGTAGAATAAAATTTACCATCAGAAAAGCATAAACAGTAAATCCATTCCTCTGAGAATACTCACCAAAACTTCCATGGATGATTGAAGTTCTTCTCGTCTGCCCACTCCCGTTGCAGCTCCTCGAAGATGTCCTTGAAAAGCGGAAGGAGGTTTAGCGACGAGTTATGAGTCTTGCAAAAGGTATTTGTGCATGAACAATCTGAAGTTGACCAATGCCGTATTTCACACAATAAAAAGATAATAGTGGTTTTGTTACCACTTCATTTCACATAAGTAGCTTCATCGGAAATACTCCGTAGAAATGGCAACTGACGTGCCTTGATGGAATTGTTATCGTACTTGGGAAAACCACCGCAACCGTTCATCTCTGTATTCGGCCACTGTTGTGCCCTGAGTGAAAAAAAGTGCGAATAGCTTTAAGGATAAGCAATAGAGCTGGATAAGGAAGTAAACACACCATAATCCGTGGATATTGAATCCGTTAATAACGCGAGGATAGGCGCACTATAACAACAAACCAGAAAGCTAAACAGAAGGAAAATTAATTGCCAAATCATAAAATATCCCAAAAATATCATTTTACTCGGGTCTCATTGCAACTAGGATAGAAACTTAAGAGAAATCAGAGCCACCGTAGGCAAGGGAAAAGAGACGCTATGTAATTCAATACATCGTAGTATCTGAAACGGAAATTCAAAGTTGATTCCACTGTCTGTGAAATTTGCAGGAACTTCACTGAAAACCAAAAGTGTGGAAGTTGTTCCATGTATAAAGTGTAGAAAACAGGTACAAAGTATTTCCACATACATCTAATAAAATGCACAAATTCTCGGAAAATCTGTGACAAAAGTGAAGACGATAGATTCAGATGTAAACCTTATACCACTAGATACACCATTACCGCGATAAACTGGCAATATCCAGGTGGCCAGGATTGAGTCAAAACCAAGTAGTCCCACGTAGCATTCATATTATAACCAATTGGAAGGTGAACAGAATTAGTCTTTTGATGGAGTGAATCGGCACATATGGGAAAAACCTGTTGATACAACAAGAAATGACCAGCAAGAAGGAAAATAAAACCCTTGATAAGCCTAAAATGAAAATTAGTACAGGTGAGGGTAACGCTTACAAGTTGTCGCGAACAAACGGCTCAAAATCGCATAGCTTACATCGCAAGCTCTTATAACCAATAGGGGCAAACAAGAACCTCAAGGAAAGTTACTTCAATGTATCTTTTAATGACAGCTGGAGAGGGCCAGACTGCGCCGACTCACGTCCTCAAGGTAATACTTTGAAATAAGCCATCGTCCGCGGTAGCACTTTAAACAATTTCCTTGTAAAAAAACCGCCAGACCCAAATCAAAAATATCAATTTTAACACCTTTGAACAATGTTTAGGTATATATAAAATGTTTCTACTGTTAGCTCTTTTCGAATGGCATTTTTGCGAAATGGTATTTGACAAAATGAGAAATAGGTTTGATTCCACTTCTCAAGATCGACTAATCCTTCTCGGCCATGAAGTTAATCCACTCTCACTACGTGTAACTCAAAATACCTATTCGAGCAAGTATGCTTTATATTACAGCATTCCAATTGCTATCGGTGTTCACTTGTAGTTTTGGTTATTAGCTGTACTAAGTAAGCCGTTTATTTTAAGGGTTAATGTTGCAACTATCATTAGCTAAAGATTACTAGTAGTACGTAGATATGCTTTCCCTACTGTTAACGGCACATTACTTATTATTTAAGTTTTTGCCTGCGACTTCATCCTTTTGTAGACTTGAATAGTAAAAACCAAGATAGCAGAGCATTTACTTCCCTGTCCAACTTAACATAAGTGCCTTAGAGGCCTTAATCACGTAGACACTGGCCCTACCTATCATGCAACGAAGCGCCACCTTAGTTGCTCATCCGTCGCCATTACTACCAATCCGTGAAACGCCTGAAGTTTTCATCTCATCTGCCAAAAGCCTAGCTGGTGGGCATCTACTATGCACGGTCTTTACCACTTCAACCAATTTCTTGTGATGGATTACTGACTTTGCTATATGTATTGGTATGGCATTGTTCATTCACTAACTGTACCTCTGAGTTTTGAGCAAATATATCCTTGGAATCAGCACCTCTGATCTAATAAATAAGGATACGAAAAACGTAAACTGTTCTATGCCTAGAAAATACCACAAATCCCCTGGGTGAAACATTACTTGACTGAGGAAAGTTTCTTAAAACACCAAAATGAGTGAACTTGATCAAAATGTTGGTTTTGGATTAATCAAGTGACATCAATGCCATCAACGGAACACCGGCGACTTGGAAACATGGGGATGTGGGTATTGGCAGAATGGAGGCCTCACAAAGGCCTCCTGACAGCCTATATCTGTGGGAGGCGGAATCCAACTGATCATGGGGTTTCGAAATGCTTGCGAGTGCTGGTACGAGGTGAGGTCAGCTATTTCCAATTGTTGACCTAAATACAATGATGACAGCATGAGAATGCTAATACGTTTTTCATTTCGAAAGCATCGTAAACAACAACATTTCACCATGTGAAGTAGACGAGGTGGAGAGTTCGCCTTCACTCTCGGCCCCGCTGTCAACGCTGCTGGTGGTAGCCAGGATGGATGCTTCGTGGGGTTGAGAGTGTGTGTGCAAAGACAATACCTTCGTCTTTGAGGTAAAAGGAGACTCATTCTCGATCTCCTCGTCCAGTTCATCATCCTCGATGTCATCGCTATGAGGTAGTTTAAGATCCCCTTCATTACGCCAATTAGTCTGACGCGAAGCATCTCTTCGCAGGCGTTTTTCTTTGGCCCTTAACAAAAAGAAAACAGTTGTTACTAGAAAGGTAACTCCTTCTAGCCATTTCAAATTCGTAGGATCACGCATTTTACTTGTAAGTTACAGCAATATCTAAGAAATGCTAGAGACATGTCGTTATGAGACCGGTGAAGTAGTCCACGCTTAGATATGAGTTATTGCCTCAACCGCAAATGTTGTACTTTCACATGATTTCTGCACAAACGTTTTTTTGATTTATTTATTCAGTACTTTGTTCAGTTTACGATTCCTGCACTTGACATTCCACAATGGACGGGAGTAGCTTTGCTTCGCTTCTACACTCTGGTAGACAGCAGTTCTAGGCCTTGAACGCCAATAAATGAATAGAAGGATAAGAAAACCTGCAACCAACTGGAATTGATTCAATATTTTGAAGCCGCAAATTTGAGTAAATCAAAAGAAAATATTATAGCAAATGGTGCCACCTCCTTTACATCGCCGTTTTGTAACTCCAATTTCCTTAATAAAACATTCGTGTTTCTACCAACTCAGATTAAAGAGAGCTGTTTAAAAAAGAACATCCATTTGAATAAATTTGATTGACAGTTTTAGTGTGGTAAAATAATTCTCCTGTCTGCCCAACGGTCTCCTCGATTTGCTATTCAGATGTAAAAATCATGACTGCGTTTGACAACAGAATGAATTTTGGAATCGGTAAGGGAGAGGAGGAGGAGGAGGAGGAGGAGGAGGAGGAGGAGGAGGAGAAAGAGAAAGAGAGAGCACTGTCGCTTTAATTAGACTAGGTAAATAAAATATTCATAGGCAGCAGGGAAGTGGTCAGGCTGAGGGAAGAACGATGGGGTAAAGAGGTTAATTAAATCCCCCTACGACACACAAGGGATTGGGTTTTATGCTAGAGAAACAGTTTAGATATCGAGGATCGTGAAAATGCTCCACATTGTGTCCCAATAAAACAATCTGGCAATAGAAAGTGTTGTCCTATCTTTAATAAAAATAAATAAGTAACCTTGGTCAAATTTTATCCCAGGTGTCGGAGTCACTCAGCCAGGCTTCCACTCGGTTTATAGGGGAGAGCAACAGTAGAGCTATTGATGATAGGAGTTGCAGTTGTTCCTAATGCAACTGGGCTCTTAGTGTCAGCACCTACTTTCCAGAATCAAAAACTCGCCATAGGGAATCAAAACACTAATTCCGCTAATTATTAGTGAGAAGATAAGAAAGGGGCAGCTATTGAGAATCATACCACATTCCCTTCCAGATTAACAATGCCATAGCTCTTGAATATTTCATCACCGATTCTGCATCCACTGGTAGGTATAACTCATCTCACGAGGGGCTAAACATTCGGCCTACGCGCACATTGACGCTTACGGTGCTGTGGTTGCTGCAGGCTGAGGGAGAAACTCTAACTCTGCCACAGTCACGAAATTCACAGTCTTCACTTTCAGATGTGGAAGCTGAAAGCATGCCTAAAATAGCATTCCAAGAATCTGTGTCGAGGGTATCTGAGGCAAGCCATCAATAAGAATGCGTCATGGCGGATAAACTCAAAAAAACTGGACGAACCGCGGGTACATTTGACAAGAGAACACTACAAGGCGCGTAGCCATATTGAAGGCTGCCTCATGTGCTATTAAGGTCGAGCCATATGAGTAAAAATAAGTAATTGCAGAAGATTTTCTGATAATGAAACGCCTAAATGGCTCATAGTAGTAGGAAAGTCACTTCAATCAGCAAAACGTCAAGATGCAGCAGAAACAGGCTGTCAATTAATCAATCTAGTCGTCTCAAGCAGCACCGACAAACGCAAACACCGTCTGAATGTGTTTCGATGGCATAGTTAAAGTTCTTGAAGTTAGAGTGCTTCCTCTTCCACCGATTGTACTGCCATCAGAAGCATAAACTAGTTGGCTGGTCCTCATGTTTGAGATACACTCAAGACAAAGTAGTGGAACAATTCGCGTTTCACTGAATTTTATTCTAAAAATACACTTCGAACACTTTGGGCAAGAAAGTCTTTACTGGTAGCAAAATCTAGTTGGTTAAGTTAACCAAAGTAGATTAAGTAATTTTTCCATGCTCGATGAGGACTTTTGACTGACCTTCTGTTTTGGAACCACACCTGGACCACTCGCATATCGAGACCCGTCTCAGCACTCAACTGCTCCCGCACATGCCTCGACGGCTTGGCTCCCTCGGCGTAGGCCTTCTTAAGAGCCTCCAACTGCTTTGCATTTATTGTTGTTCGTGGGCGTTTGTTCACATTCTCCAATTCAACCTCTTGAGATGACGAGAAAAAAGCCACACACACACTACTATTGCATTCAATCTACTGCCAAAATACAGCCCCTGATTAGTCATAATGACAATCATCTAGTACCACCTACTACCGAAGACAACTTTTTTTAGATGAACGCAAAAGCGATCTCCTCATTTTTGAAGTGCGAATCCGGCTGCTTTTTAAATACCAGTAGAAAAAGCTACGTAATGGTGAAGGGGCAGCTGGATGCCAAACAAACGGGATTTTGTCAACCCGCCTCTGGGTTTTCCAGCTAACCGAGTTATTTGGAGGGTTGCTGAAGTTCAAAGAGAATTTAAAAGACTGCCAACTCTGTAATGCAAATGCATAATATCATTTGCAGTCCCGCCTTGGGAAGTAAATGACTCCTACCTGTCCACACTCTTGAATTTCGGTACTTTATTACGCTCTTTGGTAGGACCTATACCTGGTGGTAAGTTGTTACTTCTGTCAAAAATTGAAGAACAATGAAAAAAATAAACAGGTAATGTATAATGCATAATATTCAACTTTTTTGTGTAACCGGCACTTTGGCTGCAGAACAGTAGACGCTCGCAGCCCTCATCTGGACGGTGAATCCTCTCACATACATTGTATAATGCTACTATCGTACTTCTTCACTGGGAAAAGGGGCAACTCCTTTCCAGAGAAATGGTTGAAACTCACCCTGAGCCTTAATCATGGCAAAATCAGCCTTGCACATGAGTCGACGATCAGCGAGGAGGTAGAACTCATCACCGGTGTTGAGAGATCTTGCACAGACGTGACACACAAAGCATTCGAGGTGGTAGACATTATCGTGAGCTTTGCGAACCATCTCATTCGGTGGAATTCCCTCGTCACAGCTCGCACACTTTGTTCCAAAGCGTCTAAAAGGTGATTGTATCAGTAAGTAGGCATCTCCTTGAAAGATAATTCCATGTTTTGCCTGTACTTTAGGACTGTCTCATGTGATGAATTCTATTTAGCAAATCGGTCACACTCGTAGTGAAATTGATAAATCAAGAGCAATATTAAGGGAGTTCATTCGAAGGCCTTGTCTACAGGAAAGGTATGTACATAAATGATGGGAAGTCATGCACCGAGTAGATCCCACAGTAGACGACAGGAGGCTCAAGACATGCACTTCAGCCATGCAGTCCTCAATGGCATGTGGCTATGTCAGGAGACGGTGCAAACCAATTCAACGTCTTTGTTCCTTTGCTTGGCTAGTGACATTGTTGCATACCCACCTGATAGTACAAGTTTCGTCCATCTTGGTGGTTTCTCCTCTAAATAGTAGATTAGTTAGAACTTACTGATTTAACCGAACCTAGAGTGGATTTTCCCAAACAACCTATGTGCAGCTCATCGACAGGTTTCAATTCATTTAAATCAAATCTGTCAAGCATCCTTTTTTTAAATTTGGTTCCTCTTAGCTGCAAAACTAACAATACCAGCTACCCTGGACCCAAAAATTCTCAAATTTGTTTCTAACTAGACAATAGCGCATTTGCGGAGTCGTTTGAAGGTTTAAAGGAAAGCCCGGAATGCGACAGCAGTCATTAATACGAAACGCGAACCTCAGTTACACGGTTGCCTACTCACGGACTCACTCTAGCGCCTACTTAGACCCTCCCTCAAAGTTCATTAGTTCCATTTGTATATGCAGGAGTGCAAGTGTGGATGTGTGGGTATGGATGCGCCAGATCCAGCTCCCCTCGTCTGCATCTGTCATTAGTGGAGTCTGTGCGCATACCACACTCAGGCAGTTGCTAGGGCTATAGCCCCGGCTTTATGGACTTGCCATTATCCCAAGAGAGGGAGGGAGAGAGAGAGAGAAGGCGAAGGGAAGGGGGGCGCGGCGAACAAGTAGGCCCTACTCAACTCTCTCGGATGATCGTCCTCGTGGCGTACAAACAAAAAACATCACCGCTAGGAATTTAAATTTTTCCGAAAACCAAACCAACGGGGAGAGGGAAAGGTGAGGAGGGAGTAGTGTCAATAGTCTGAACTGTGCATCAAACAACAACAACAACAGCAACAACAGATTCTTGCTAAGCACTTTGAGAACTCCTTTATCAATTTCTTTTCAGCAAAATTCGCGTATGGTCTTATCAAGAAGGTAATTGGAATCCAAATTTAACGTCACATTTCTAACTGGCTAATAAACTCCCTCTGCAAGTGGTCAATCTCAAGTCTTAGTGAAGCCCAAATGTTCCTCTTTATTTAAAGACCCGTAGTTTCTAAGGTAGTCAGAAGAAGTGGCTTCGGGATGGTTGCCATCAAGCTCAGCCTTACTGAACTCTTACCAGTAGCGACCAAAATAATGTATGGTTACCGAGATATAGGAAAAAGCAACACTAACAAGCCTCAATGCAGTGGAGGAGTGTGGGTTTGAAGAAAGGGATTGATAGGATCAGATCAAGAGTATATTATACGTACCTCACCAGGTTTGGCTTAAGGGAATTGCTCATGTGCTCTTATAGTTAGCAAGTCTCGTGCACAGCTTCAAATTTAAAGTATTTCTGCCCTAAGAGGACAGTCGATTTTAAAGAATACGGCGTTAAAGTAACCATGATGAACATAAATGCATTTAGATGTCATGCATATTAGACTGCCATAGAGTCGGAAAAAAGACAAGCTAGTGAGTCACGCCTCCACTATAACCGTAGATCTCGATCCCATCCCCCTCCCCCTCTTGAATACCTGCATCCCGCACACCAATTGCTGGTTCATAGCACAAGAACCCCACACCTCAACTGTTCAAAGCCTAACACACTTACCTAAAAAAGTCCCCACGGCAATAGACTTCACCATCCCGATAGAAACATTTATTCACGAGGGAGACGCCACAATCGGGACAATATAGGCACTTTGCATGCCAGTACTGATCCAATACTAGGAGGAGGGTTTTTTCATGCACCTGCTCTGAACATCGGCTACAAATCGGAGCTAAAATGACAACAATGAATCAATTGGTTTGAGAGTCTATTGACGGTTCACATGTTACATTAGTGAGTGCAAGAAGGAGTATTTTCCATAAAAAGCAAATTATACATTAACATTGTGTTGATCGTTGCATGGGTCACATTAACATTGGAGTTGGAGCATGCTAACCAAATGCATTCCAACGATCAATGCAAGGATGCAATCATCTTAATTATTGCCAGCAACCGCGAATTCCACATAAACTCAATTTAGCAAATGGTTTTGTACTCTCTCCAACCACTTAACTCGATTAATTCACACACAACAGGTTAGGAAGGGAAATAGAGGAATGGAGGACGGGATTCGAGCGTGTGCGCATGTGTGTGCAGGGGATGGGAGAGATGGGTTGGAGGTAGGTGGGGCTAAGGTGAGAGGGGAAGAGGCTGGTTGATGGCCGAGCTCTGCCCATGCAAAACACTTGAAAGCTAATCAGACTAAAAGGGAGAAACAGTAGATGATAAAATTCCTGCCACTACTGGTCCCACATTGCCTATCATTGCTAAAGCAATGGTAAGTCAGACACGTTGACTATTTCTTGATTGGGAGGACAATTGTACATGGCTAAGCTTGATGCATCAATTCGCCTTAAACCAATGACCGAAACTAGGCAGATCAATCTTGTCACCTTAAGATTTGGAAAAGGGAGCGTTCATTTGCCGTAGACTAGACCTATTTGATGCAGTTAATTAAAGTGTGTATGTAAGTGGAAATAGGATTAGCGTTGACGCCAACAATGTGCCCATGTTTGCACATCAGTTGAAGGCAATCAATCTTTAAAGCGACCAAACTGTATCATTTGCTCAGGTGCAAGTTTGAAATCAATTAAATGTCAATGCTCCGTATTTTACTCACCCGATGGTCCATTTAAAGGGCTTTGCACCGTTAATTGTGGCACTGGTTGTGAAGACATCAGTGTTGATGTTTTGGCAGTAGTCGTGTAGTTCAGCACTGCCAGGAATGGCGGTGGTGGAGGAAAAGGTGGATGCATTTGCATAGTTCCCAGTTCGACTCCTGCAACTTGCCCGCTCCCCATAGGACTCAGTAAGTGATGATTAGCCATTCTTGTAGATGTGTACGTAGCCTCTCACTACCATTTGAGCGCATACCGTCGCACGATGCTCCCATTGGCTAGTTTGTGGTCTAGGCCAATGCGTATTGCATTTCTATTGGATCTCGTTTGCGTATTAATCCTTGAGTTGTTGTACAGTTCCCTTGTTTCATAAAGCCTATACGGGGGCTAAATAAACCAACGGATAGACTGTTAAACTGTTCCTTGCTACTTTCTCTGCGTCTCCTACTAGTAACAAGTGAATCGCGTAAAACTGACTAAATCGAAGGAAAGTAAATGCAGAATAGCCATTTTAGCTGGGTTCAGTCCTTGAATAGGGTAAATATTCGCCAACTAGGGAGTTACTATCAAAAACAGATGGTGGTGGTTACAAACTTTACTTCGTATAGATAATTATTTGTCACTTAAAATGTAGTTTTGATAGTAATGCGGTACACCTCATGAATGGTTTTTACCTATCCTGAAACGGGAAATCAGTTGCTCTAAAAACAAGCAATTCGTTTTGTGGAACCTCGACCGATTGTAAGGAATTTCGTGTCAAGTACGAAAAGGACTATTTTTATTATTAGTGCATTAAGACTGATCACGATGGGGACGAGAGAAACCATTTTTCTTTGAAATTCATAAATTTGCCCTTCTATTGCAACCCCGTTATTCTTTTGCAGACTTTTCCGTTGTTGTCAGTGTTCCAGATACGCATATTTTTTTCAGTCAAACAAGGGAGAGGTTAATAGGGGAAATTATGATGCTAAATTATTCAAGGAAATCGCCATGCACGTGCCATAGACAGGACTCCTCTGGCTCCGCCGCTACCACCGTCACAAGCACAGTCACCACCTACTTGAAGACACACAAGCACTACTTGAATGCATAAGGTCAAATTCACTTGAATCCATTCCCGGTTCAAACAAACGTCGAACATATCTACGGACAGTTCTCATCATCAGAAACACTTTTTATCAGTAGCACTGTCTTCTGAACAAATACGTGTACTACTCCATCATCATCAGTTCCCTTTCTTACAATGATGCCCAGGAAGTCCCAATATCTGTTGTCTGGACAGCTGGAAAATTTGTAATACTTGCTTCGCGTGCATAACCATGGCAATATAGTGCATTGTTTTAAGTTGGGCAAAGGATGTAATGCAACATATCTACTACTCAAATCTCTAATATCATAATTTGTGCGTGCGTTTAAAATTTTTATGATGAAGGCAGATTAAGTGGTATCTTTACAGCTTTCTGAAAGGAGGTTTAAGTTCATACGCGTCTAGTTTCAACAAAACAATTTGCATTGATAAAAGAACGTTGAAATAATGAATCATTTATGCAAAAATTTTCGTCCACGGTTGGACCGAATAGCATCATCTTTCCGCCTTAAAAGAGGCAATGGTAACCACTCATGTGTGCAGGAATGAATTACCATATTCCCTATTTCGCAGCCAAAAATCGTCCTAGCCCAATTTAAATTGAAAATAAGAAGTTTCGCACTGATACTTTCGCACAGTATGAAGCAACAATTTGGGAGTAAAATGTGTCACGTTTTTCTCATTACATCAGCGTTGTCGGTGCCACCGCTTTCCATCGGTTTCCAGAAAGTAAAAACCAGTCCATGACCATTATTTTGACTTGTAAAATGAAATCTCATTTCGTAATGTCGTCAATTTGCGATTATTTTGCCTTATTTGTGACACTGAATTGTTAATGTCGACCATTGGTAGCAATTCTTCCACACCTTTTGGGGACGAAAGACGCTTACTAGAACTCAAGGTCTTCCCTATAGCCCAACGTTTTGGACCTATCTAATTAAGGTAAAGGTGATTCTCAATTTTTTTGGTTAAAAAGATAAAATTAATTAAAAATGCTTATCCATAAGCGTCCATCCAGTACCCCACTTTACAAGGTCATTCATAAAAAAGTTTGACAAAGTCTGGGGACGTCCAAAACGAAATGAGTAATTGAGTTCAGTAAATTTAGAATAACGATATTGAAGGTTTCATATTTTGATAAAATAAGGAAAACTACATCAAAGGCAAAAAATTGACTCGGAAATAGCTAAGAGGAACTAGAAAGTTCTCCTGCTTCCTCTCTGATTGACTATGACAGGCTGGTTCAGCAGGCTGACACTCACCTTTCATATGCAACAGAGCATCAATTGAATGTGACAGCTACCAAAACAACAACAATTTTAGCATCTGTGAATGGTTTACTTTGTGAAAATATAACTCCTGGGGGGTAAGAGAGTGACGTTAATGAAGCCGATCTTCAAATTAATCAAAGGTGCCTCTCCTAGTACATGGCTCCGTTTGTTAGTTTTCCGTTACTATGTAGCTAAAGCGAGTTTTACTAGGAGCACCTCAGTGCAATAAAACTTATCAGCATATTTTTTATGCAGGGAAACCTGGATTTCTGAAAATTGAACTTAAGGTTCTATAAGTTCTCACAGAAAATCTTAACTGTACCTTTTCCACAAAAAGTTTCTTTTCAGAAAACGATTGGCAGTTATAGTTCCGATTGTAACAAAGCTTTAGAGTTCAAATACGAGGACTGGAATGGCAATTTATATCCATTACGATTGAATCCTTTAAGAAGTCATCTGAGTTCCCTGTAGCGCCCCGAAACCTCCTTGAATGCGAAAGAAGACATAATAATAGGGTCGAATGTGTATGTTCAGCAAGCAGAGAGAATGGGGTTGCTGGCATAGTCCGGAGGCCAGCTTCACCCAGCTAGGGCAACATGGCTACCCTGAGTGACTGAAACCGAAACCGACAGTCGGAAGAAACAGAGCACTGCACTCTCGGTTTTGTCGGGATGAAAAACATCCGTTAGTGTTCAGTAAAATTAAAGGTTCACCAACATCAGCGAAATTTCAAACATTTGACGTTGGGATTTTCTTGTTGTTTTCGCATTTAAAATCAAACTAAATGTATTTTTTATGGTTTGTAGAATTAGCATAGGTGTAAGCATCAATTCAATTCAACACGATCCAAACGCATTGTTTTCAAAAAAGGACCTATGCTTTGATTGCTTAGTGGAAGGGTAAGTGAACGGAAATGACAAATGCATGTGAGACAGCTGAACGACGTCAGCCACAGGCGGGTGTGACGACCACCAGAAGTTGTGAAGAAATGGTTGTCTCGCCTATTTTGCAGTAGTCATTTATTAAATTTAGGTGCTTCTATTCAGAAGTAAGTAAAGCTAAAATGTTGAAATCTCCACCTCAACCGTGCTATGGAGAAGTGAGCTAACCTCGTTCAGCATGTTCAAGGCTATCACGTTATGTGACATTGTTTACCAAACAGCTCCTGCATCGTTATGTGTGGATGCTAAAATCAGGTTTCATTAAGAAATTAGTACAAATGCACAATTTTAACGTTCTGTTCTGTTATTCCAAATGGCCATAAGGATGCCAACCATGACACGGTTATAATATCCACAATTGTTTACTTTAGTTGCTGCAAAGAACATCTGTGATTAGGACGAACTAGATTCCTTCAGGCTCTTAGTAGAAGTGGCACGATAGAGGCCAGGCAACACAGCAAAATGCTTATGTGGCACCATCAATGCAAGTGAAAACCACCGATGAGAAAGGAATGCAATTTTTAAATGAGATTACATTGAAGGGAATTGAAATCAACATGTGTAATGCTTTGTTTGTTTGACTGCCGGTTTAGGTTACGGACTTGGGTGGCCATATAGCCCTAGCCAGGAGGACTGGCCTCAGGGCCATGCTGGCAGCACCCTTCGCTCTACTGCTGAATGTTTACATTCTGTCTTAGTATTATTCCTTCTTTTGCCTTCAAAGAAGTCTCAGGACGTTACCTTCGTGACGGCAAAAGGCGGACCTGACTTTGTAGGATTTCTGTTTTTTGTCTATACCTCTTGTGGCAAGCTTGAGGCGGTGTGAAAGAAATGCATGTGCTACGGATGGAAGAAACCCTGATATCCCATCGCGGAGGTGCTGAGATCGATGTCCATCTTCGGCATCATTCCCGTCTCCCTGTTCTGCAAGAAAGCTATTAACAACTGGAGCGACACTTGCCGTGAAGCCCTCGGAAACGTTTCGCTGTGGAGATTTCCCTAACACACCTGCTCAATGGGACCGGTGTTCTTACGTCTCCCTACGGACAAGCCGATGCTCGGTAGAATTACTTACTACGAATTTAGTTTCCAGACCGGACGAAACTCGAGGTGGTGTCGAACTGCGAAGAGGGATCAGTGACGTGGTGGTCAAGCATCTTCTCAGAGGCGCTCAAATTGCAATGACTAGAACGGTTAGCTCGTGGGTGTTTGTTCCAGCACTGACTACGTAGTGATGGTTGACGTGGGTGACTGACCAAGGGGAGCGTGAGGGACGACGCTGGAAAGAAGAGTGGGACCATGTAATACCTTGTTTATTCTGACGGCCGGTTTCGGTCTCGGTCACTTGGGCAACCATATTTTTCTAGCCGGCTAGGCTGGCCTCCGGGCCATGTCGGCAGTCTCATTCCCTCTGCTAGCTAAAAATATGCACATTCTTTTGCCTTCAAGGAAGTCTCGCGACGCTGCAACATGCAATGAAGGATGGAGGCGTGTACCAAATGTATAGTTAATAATTTTGTTGAACTTCGCCACCCCAGAATGTAAACAACTTGAAGGGAAACATAAAGCTGAGCTTGACCATTCTGCCATAAAATAATCAGCCTAGTAAGTTGTTTTCTCAACTTCATGGCATTGACAACAATAAATTTGCAGAAAAAATAATTGCTTAATGTGTACGTTTTTAGCATCTTATGCCAACTAATCTTCATAAAAATGTTGATGTAAAAGTAAGTTCACAAAAAAGGGTTTGTTCGTCTAGAAAATAGAGTCCGCTTTTCGTAACACCTCGGCCTTCGAAAAATTTGCGGCATACCCGAAAGTGAAGAAGTAAGATTGGCTATACCTAACTGCATGCATTGTCTACGACAGTTCATTCAAGGCAGTTTAATGCCTAGGTAGTGTGGAAAGGCATCTGGAATGTACAGAATGGTCTGGGTGGATAAAAATTTGGCATACTTCTGCACGAGTACCTTGGACAGAGAAATGGGAAGAATACTTTGTGTTGAAAGCGCAAAATGGAGCGACTACTAGCGACAGCGCAACTTTACACCTTATAATGAAGCTTATTATTTTCAAAGTGTGCAGCTGCAAAATCCAGAATCCGGGACGTCTAGGAGTGATGCATGTATGAACAGGCGCAAACCCCGACCCGCAGTGCAACCACTCGCCACGACCCATCCAATAACAAAAGGCGACGAGATGCTACAATGACGTGGCACGATTCGGAAAAGGAGGAAAACGTCGACAGGCAGTGACCAGAACATTTGACACTTTACTTTGCTGTCATTTTAGCTCATCATGTATTTGTTTGCATTTATTTCCAATCTGGCATTCCTGTGTTTTACAAATTAAAATGACTTACTCCAACTTGGCAACAATTGGAGATTGCTTGTCAGGTGCATGATTAGGAATTCATAGCAATTACAAGGAGTGAGGGAAAAAATGCCTGTACTTAAAAATAATTTGGTGGACAAAGAGATGGAAAAAAATGTCGCAGATGTCATCTGAAAAGTCTTCACTTTTAGCCTTTGCATTAACAATATATTTGCTCGATTATTATCCACTTAGAATGTTTTGAGATAGGTAAACTTCGTAAAAATTTGCAAGCGACACAAAACGAGCAATGTTTTCACAATAAATAAGCAAAAAAACCGCTTTTAAGGAACCTAGAGTTTGCATATATTGGCTCCATTGTGATGAAATGTTAGTATACCTGTAGCGCCCCGAGACTTCCTTGAAGGCAAAAGAAGGCTGCTGGAATGGCCCAGAGGCCAGCTCCGTCTAGCTAGGGCAATATGGTCAAAACAGAAACCGGCAGTCAGAACAAACAAAGTGTTACATAGACTCTCTCTTCTTTCGAGTGTTGTCCCCCACACCCCCTTTGGTCAACCTCCCACGTCAACCATCACTACGTAGTCAGTGCTAGAACGAACACTCGCCGGCTAATCGTGCCGGTCATTGAGATCAGAGCACAACCGGGGAGATGCTTGACCACCACGTCACCGATCCTTCTTTTCTCTTCGACTCGACTTGAAGTTTGGTCCTGTTTGAGAGCTAAATTCGGAGTAAGAGGTTCTACCGAGCATCAGCGTGTCCAAAGGGAAGCGATGGAACACCGGTCTCAATGAGCAGGTGTGTTGGGGAAATCTCTGCAACGAAACGTTTCCGAGGATTTCACGGCAAATATCGCTTCAGTTGTTAATAGCTTTCTTGCAGAACACGGAGATGAAAAAGATGCCGAAGGTAGATGTCGTTCTCAGCCCTTCTGCTATGGGATGTCAGAGATTCTCCCATTTGCAGCACATGCACTTCTTTCACACTACTATAGATAGGTATATGAATTCACTAAAGTCAGGCTCGCCTTCCGCTGCCACCAATGTGGCGTGTCGAGACTGCTGCTGCTGCTGGCATGGCCCTGAGGCCAGCCCACATGGCTGAGGCAAAATGCTCACCCAAGCGACTGAGAGCGAAACCAGCAGTCAGAACAAACAAAGTATTACAATACCGCTCATTTGAATTTAGCCTCCGTTCTGTTATCGATAAAGTTTGTTCAAACATGCTTAAGTCTTGGTCACTTAAGTTACCTGTGACTCTCCCTTTACTTACTTCGGTACTTTTGGATTTTACGATTGTGTTGTCCACTTCTTGGCAGCTAGATGTTGGGTCCATTGAAGTGGGATGTTAACCCCTTCAAATGTGTTGCAGATTATTTGGGAGTTAGAGCTGCTTTGCACTTTTCACCATAATTCATCTCAATTTTATGTGCTGAAATAAACTAGCAATTAAAAGAAGGTTAATTGGACAAACAAAAAGGCGGATAACATCTTTCCCGGGTTTACTGTAAAGTCGAAATGTCGTACTTCAGTTATCAGAGGTTAGGTTCAATTTACGACAAACAAACAATTGGAGGAGAACAAAGAACAACCCAATCTGCATCAAATCTTTCCATCCCAACGCGCTAACGTGTAAGGTGGTGTGACGTCACGTGACAAGATTACGAATAACCCCTAGAGGATGGCCAAGTATGACCTCACCTCGACGCTCCAGCCAGTCTGCTAAGTTTCTCTCTTAACAAAATCATTATTTTACATTTAAAATCTAATACCGCATAAAAATTGCAGTTACTCTCACTAATAGCTACGACATGAATTTATTACATTGACTGGACTGTAATACTTTGTTTGTTTGGACCGCCAGTTTCGGTCACTTGGATGGCCATTTTGCCCTAGCGGGGTGAGCTGTCCCTTGGGCTGTGCCAACAGCCCCCAAGCCCTCTGTTTCCACAGTACATGTTCTGCCCAAGTACTATGCCTTCTTTTAACTTCAAGGAAATCACAGGACACTGCATTAGTGTCAGAGGAAAACGGACCCGACCTTGATGGATTTCTATCCTGCTCCATAACGCTTCCGGCAAGCTTTGGCAGTGTGAATGAAGTGCATGTGCTACGGATGGGAGAATCCCTCACATCCCATAACAGAAGGACTGAGATCGACATCCATCTTCGACACCTCCCCCACCCTCGTGTTCTACAAGAAAGCTATTAACAACTGAAGCGACACTAGCCGTGAACTCCAAGTCCAGTGGAACTGCCAAGAGGGATCAGCGACGTTGTGGTCAAACATCCTCTGCAAGCCCTATCTCCTGTTCTTGGGCAACTCGCCTCCCTTCGCCGAAATGCGTATCAACAGATGTAGAATGTGCAGGACGCCATTTGATAGCATCGTTTAATGCTTTGCACACTTGGATCGCATGCATTTTGTCCCTATGAGGTACGATCGCCCCATTTGCACAGGGTTATACGATACCCTAGCGTTTCTTTTACGGCACCATAGAAAGCCTGGAATCACAATATGTGTTATGTGTCTCAACCCATTCGAAAACATGGATTCGTACCCCCATCATTTCATTGAGACACATTATCGTGAGAGAGGAGGACTAAGAAATACGCCTTTGCTGCACCGAGTGCTACGCGGAATTAATGGCGCTACAAGGACTCATGCGCTCGAATCTCGATGACTGGCACAGTTAGCTCATGGATACTTCTCACAGCACTGATTACGTTGTGATGTCTGACACAAGGGATTGGCCAAGGGGAGCGTCGGAAACGACGCTCGAAAGAAGAGAGGGGTTGTGTAATGTTTTGTTTGTTCAAACTGCCGGTTTCGGTGACTTGGGTGGCCATATTGTACTAGCCGGTTGGCTCGGCTCCGAGCCGTGCCAACACTCCCAAGCCCTCTGTTTCCAGAATATATGTTCTGCCCCAGTACTATGCCTTCTTTTACCTTAGGGGAGTCTCGGGACGCTGCATTAAGCATTATGTAATTCACCGTAGTTCATAAAAGCGTCACTGTTTGGCCCTAAACACTCCTTGTCACCTCCGTTCATTACCATGCTGAATTTCATCTTTCTGACCACCTCTTTGTCCCCCTTCGCATCCTTAGTAAGGGGTCAGCTCAAGTACTAGTTAACAATCTAACTTTGCTTGCATGATTCAATGCACGTACTGCGTCTCAAACGTCCGCAAAAGTACCTTGTGCATAACGAAGCTGAGGCGTAAAATACAAGGGCTGTAATACTTTGTTTGTTTGAACTACCAGTTTCGGTCACTTGGGTGGCCACCTTGTACTAGCCGGTTGGCCGGCCTTTGGGCCGTGCCAACAGCCCCCAAGCCCTCTGTTTCCAGAATATATGTTCTGCCCCAGTACTATGCCTTCTTTTACCTTAGGGGAGTCTCGGGACGCTGCATTAAGCATTATGTAATTCACCGTAGTTCATAAAAGCGTCACTGTTTGGCCCTAAACACTCCTTGTCACCTCCGTTCATTACCATGCTGAATTTCATCTTTCTGACCACCTCTTTGTCCCCCTTCGCATCCTTAGTAAGGGGTCAGCTCAAGTACTAGTTAACAATCTAACTTTGCTTGCATGATTCAATGCACGTACTGCGTCTCAAACGTCCGCAAAAGTACCTTGTGCATAACGAAGCTGAGGCGTAAAATACAAGGGCTGTAATACTTTGTTTGTTTGAACTACCAGTTTCGGTCACTTGGGTGGCCACCTTGTACTAGCCGGTTGGCCGGCCTTTGGGCCGTGCCAACAGCCCCCAAGCCCTCACGGCATCAGAAAAGCCTGGAATCACAATATGTGTTATGTGTCTCAACCCATTCGAAAACATGGATTCGTACCCCCATCATTTCATTGAGACACATTATCGTGAGAGAGGAGGACTAAGAAATACGCCTTTGCTGCACCGAGTGCTACGCGGAATTAATGGCGCTACAAGGACTCATGCGCTCGAATCTCGATGACTGGCACAGTTAGCTCATGGATACTTCTCACAGCACTGATTACGTTGTGATGTCTGACACAAGGGATTGGCCAAGGGGAGCGTCGGAAACGACGCTCGAAAGAAGAGAGGGGTTGTGTAATGTTTTGTTTGTTCAAACTGCCGGTTTCGGTGACTTGGGTGGCCATATTGTACTAGCCGGTTGGCTCGGCTCCGAGCCGTGCCAACACTCCCAAGCCCTCTGTTTCCAGAATATATGTTCTGCCCCAGTACTATGCCTTCTTTTACCTTAGGGGAGTCTCGGGACGCTGCATTAAGCATTATGTAATTCACCGTAGTTCATAAAAGCGTCACTGTTTGGCCCTAAACACTCCTTGTCACCTCCGTTCATTACCATGCTGAATTTCATCTTTCTGACCACCTCTTTGTCCCCCTTCGCATCCTTAGTAAGGGGTCAGCTCAAGTACTAGTTAACAATCTAACTTTGCTTGCATGATTCAATGCACGTACTGCGTCTCAAACGTCCGCAAAAGTACCTTGTGCATAACGAAGCTGAGGCGTAAAATACAAGGGCTGTAATACTTTGTTTGTTTGAACTACCAGTTTCGGTCACTTGGGTGGCCACCTTGTACTAGCCGGTTGGCCGGCCTTTGGGCCGTGCCAACAGCCCCCAAGCCCTCTGTTTCCAGAATATATATTCTGCCCCAATACTATGCCCTCTTTTACCTTAAAGGGAGTCTCGGGACGCTACAAGGGCAACATAGGGATAGGGGAAAAAACATATGAAAAAAAAACTTAGTGGCTGTGGATTAATGAAAACTCATTTGCAAATACCAATTTGACTGTGAGAAAAAATCGTTTAGACACTTATTTTCTGCAGAGAGGACACAACTCCGAATTAAACTAAGCGTTTTGCAATAAAAAAACGTCAAAAGATAGCATGCATGATAAAAACTATCACCTAAAACAAGAGGTCTGGTTTTAACGCAGTGCTTGCAAGAGTTGAGTGCAATGAAATACATTGTGCGATGGAGTGTGAAATCGTTTAGCCACATCAAAGAAGCATGTGTGAGATGGACCGCGGTAACTGAGTTACCAGAGGTGTTTGTGCGTTGACTCGTTGGGATGTAGGCTTTCGCTATTAGCATAAACTTGTAGGTGTATGCATAATTTTCTACTTGGGAGGAGGCTGTGGGAGAATCCGAAATAAAGGTAGTGAGGGGGTGCGGGATTAATCTTTGCAAATACCCATACGGTCAGTAAAAGGAGGAGGGATTTCTGTCAGCAACGTGCTGTATGCTATGCAACAGGCTGTTGTTGAGCTTGTGATGAGCGGAATGGTGTCCAGACTGTGCGCAGTGTTGACGACGGATGTGGATTGTAGTAGAAAAAGAAGGGAAGAGGAGTATGATAGAAGACTTCGACTGGAAAGGCGAGGGGTATATGGAGCTGTTGAAGGTGATTGCTGAACTATATTATTTCGCTTGAAGCCTTGAATGTTTGTGGTTAGTTGGATCATAGTTACTCGGGGTAGTGTCTGACTTACATGCACTGGTGAAACCGGGTGAAGAGAAGTGATTCATTTCTTGTCCGTGCCTCAATGTAGAAAGCTGGTATTTCGGTCTATGGCTTCGGAGTGGTGTATCGCATGGAGGCATGAGAAAGGTGCGCCTTGTTTTTCCTTTCGTGCCTAGTTGCTTGTACTTCACTACCTTGTATTTCTGTGCCTAGATTGTGATGTGCTTGCGCTGAACAAGGGGTGTTGTTTGAGGGTGTGAATTATTTTTCTTTATTAACCAACTGCTTAACCATAGCTTGCAATTCTATCCCGACGACTGCTGGATCCGTGCCGATAGCCTTGCAAATGTAGTGTGTGCCAGCATACGTTGAGTATACATATGCAAATACATGGACTCGTTAATAAGGGCAACTTGTGCTCCGCGGTGCTTCCATTCTTTAGTTGACAGTGTCTTCTTGCATAAAGGTGGGGCTGCATTGTGGGCGGTAGCAAGCGAGCCCTTTTCAGGAGGAGAAATGCACTAGCGTCATTGAGTGAATAAGGATCCTTGATGTCTAGTACTTCGCAAGAGAGCAATTGAAAAGTGAGACGGCAGCATGCGAGGGTTGAAGTAGGGCACTAAGCAGTGGAGTGATGTGGACGAAAAATAACGCAATTGTGAGCAGGGACGGAGGGTTGAATTGCATCCTCACAGTAGGGTGGATGGTGTTGAACGATATGGAGGTTGGTACAAAAGGAGGTGTGGAGACACTGACACGGTCACGATTGTGGGACATTCATCGCATCAAATAAGTTTAAAAGGTGATGGGTGGTTGTGGACGGCTGAAGGGGGCTGCGCATGATGGTTGTGACTTCAACTACCCTATGGACGCCACCACTCATGCTCATGAGGAATGAGAAAAGAGGGTATAGCTGATGTGCAGCTGCCTACATTATTTCCTATCCTCGCCTCGAGGAGCGGACGGAGGGGCTGCAGCTCAAAGAATACACTGGGACGCCAAGCGTGTGCACTGGAGTTGCGAGTGTAGAGTACCTCCGACTAGTGGTGTGCGTAATTACACAGTAGTGATTGAGTCCGTCTATTTGCAATTCCAAGTGACTGCCCAAAATCAACGAACTCGCTGCTCCAGGCGGGAACCACAGGTCTAACATCCCTGTTCACAGTGGGACAGTGTGCCGCCAAGTGTGTGTTGCACATTGCTTGACGACCACTTGTAGGCAGTAGCAATCGGTGTGTTTCGAGCGAAGCTACATATGCAGCATCAATCTCAACGGTTAGTCGCATAGGGCGATGAGAGGGCTCTTTGCAAGGCTACTCGTGCGGACGTCCCCCATGACAAGACTTTTTCCCAACGCGATATTATGAAGTTCGTGTGCCATATAAATTCAGATCTTAGCTTTTCACAGTATCGTACCCCTTTCCTGACCGTAGCCCGTTTGCTTATTGGATTTGTGGCGACCATTATTAGTGACTCTAGTCTGTTTTAGTGACGGAAGAAGACCTAATACTTGGCAAAATATCTATCGTAAAATTGTAAAATGGACAAAATTTACCGCCTCTAATCGAACGCCAGGTAACTGGCGGTAATACATCGGTGGGGGTCACAATCGACTTGTCTTTTCCATAAGGCCGCGTGTCGAAATGCCATTGCAATTCTTCTTTAAGCGTCTCTTTTAATGATGCTCTTAGACAGTATTCCACCTCATCCACTTAGACGCGATCGGTGCCGTAAGGAAAACATGCATCCGAGACGATACCTACTTACAGCGCGGATGATATCCTTTGAAAATCTTGTTGAAACCAACATTTGTTCTGTGTAGAAATTGTATTGGAGGACAGAGGAGTGTGCCATCAAAACGCGTGCTCATCGTCAGTCCTAATAATGCCAGTTGGAAAGCAGTTACAAAGTTAGGAACGCAACTTTCGTCTAGTTGCATAGGTGTATTTTTACCTATTTGTTCAATTTTTTGTTGCTTCAGTGTTGCTTGGTCCCACTACTGTGAATTATATCCAGCTAGTAGAGCTGTAAAAGGTATCGCGCATTCACACAACTGTTGCCTTTTTACGATAATGGCAGACAGCCTCGTAACGAACTCTTCCTAACGGATCACGTAGACTGGCAATTCAATTGTCAATCGCTTTCCTGCAGTTCATGGCACTAAGACATTTGCCAAAAGTTGACAAGGCTTTAGGACTCTTTGTTTGAAGTCGTCACGGATTCTCGCACCCGCAACATGTGCGCTTCTTTAGTCATGCTGGAATTTATCAACCAGAGCTAAAAACAGATTAGTTGTCCTTTGAGACGGGTTTAGCTCTTCACATAGGTTTCAAGGTATGTTGGCGTACACAGGGTACCCCGGCATAGCTACCACCGCTAATCCGAGCACTTGTCAGGTTGGACCAGTGTGCATTTTTATCTATTTTTTTTGTAAAATAAAAGTTGGGAATCGTAAGTGTACTACCTGGTTTGTTCGTACTGCCGGTTTCGGTCACTTGAGAGGCCATGTTGTAATAGCCAACTGGCTGGCCTCCTGGCCATGCCAGCAGTCCCTAATCCCTCTGCTACCAGAATATATGTATTCTGCCCCAGTACTAGGCCTTCTTTTACCTTCAAGGAGGGCTCGAGACGCTACATTGGTGGCAGCGGAAAACGGACCCGACCTTGATGGATTTCTATCCTGCTCCATAACGCTTCCGGCAAGCTTTGGCGGTGTGAATGAAGTGCATGTGCTACGGATGGGAGAATCCCTCACATCCCATAACAGAAGGACTGAGATCGACATCCATCTTCGACACCTCCCCCACCCTCGTGTTCTACAAGAAAGCTATTAACAACTGAAGCGACACTAGCCGTGAACTCCATGTTCAGTGGATCTGCCAAGAGGGATCAGCGACGTTGTGGTCAAACATCCTCTGCAAGCCCTATCTCCTGTTCTTGGGCAACTCGCCTCCCTTCATCAATTTGTGCATCTACAGATGCAGAATGTGCAGGACGCTACTCGATAGCATCGTTTTACGCGTTGCATACTTGGATTGCGTGCACCGCGTTCCCATGAGACCCGATTGCCCCATTTGCTCAGGGTTCTACTATACCCTCGCGTTTCTTCTGCGTCATCATAAAAGCCTGGAATCACAATATGTGTTATGTGTCTCAACCCATTCGAAAACATGGATTCGTACCCCCATCATTTCATTGAGACACATTATCGTGAGAGAGGAGGACTAAGAAATACGCCTTTGCTGCACCGAGTGCTACGCGGAATTAATGGCGCTACAAGGACTCATGCGCTCGAATCTCGATGACTGGCACAGTTAGCTCATGGATACTTCTCACAGCACTGATTACGTTGTGATGTCTGACACAAGGGATTGGCCAAGGGGAGCGTCGGAAACGACGCTCGAAAGAAGAGAGGGGTTGTGTAATGTTTTGTTTGTTCAAACTGCCGGTTTCGGTGACTTGGGTGGCCATATTGTACTAGCCGGTTGGCTCGGCTCCGAGCCGTGCCAACACTCCATCATACCTCCATCATTCATTGGGACACATTGTCGTGCGAGAGGAGGACTCAGTAATACTTGGGTACTTCTTCCAGCGCTGATTACATTGTGATGGCTGACACGGGAGGCCGACCAAAGGGAGCGTCGGGGACGACGCTCGAAAGGAGAGAGGGGCTGTGTAGCACTTTGTTTGTTCAGATCGTCAGTTTCGGTCACTTGGGTGGCCACGTTGTAATAGCCGGTTGGCTGGCCTCCGGGCTGCCCCAGCACTCCCCCAAGCCCTCTGTTTCCAGAATACATGTATTACATATATTACGCTTTCTTTTACCTTCAAGGAAGTCTCGCTGCGCTTCAGTAATGGTCAAGACCTGTACAAAAATAGCATTGGCTATTTGGCGTCCGCACTTGGTTCGATTAGTGCGTCTAACATATTTTACATCTGATTGTTTTTGCTTCTTTGACTAAACAGACTTCAGCATTCATATGGTAGAATTTGGAATGTTACTGCAATACTCTGCTTGTTATGATAACTGGTATCGGTTTCAGTGACTCAGGTGGCCAAACTGCTTTAGTTGGGAGAGACTGAGCCTCGAGCCATGCCAGGAGTCAAATCCCTCCATTTATTGAATGCATATTCTTCCTATGTATTGTGCCTTCTTTCGCCATCAAGAGAGTCTCTGCAAGCTACATTGGTGGCAGCGAAAAGCGAGCGCACCTTCAATGAATTTTCATCCCGATCTATACCGCGAAAGAAGTGCATGCGCTATTGGTGGGAAAAATCACTGATATCCCATAACAGAAGGGAAGGGAACGACCTTTACCTTCCACATCTCCTCCATCCCCGTGTTCTGCAAGAAAGCTATTAACGACTGAAGCTACACTAGCTATGAATCCCTCGGAAACGTTTCGGTGCGGAGATCCCTCTATTACATCTGCTTAAGGAGACCGGTGTTCTAACGTCTCCCTATGGACAAGCTGATTCTCAGCAGGACCTCTTACTCTGAATTTAGTTTTTACACCAGAGGTGATCCGAAGTGGAGTCGAAGTGCCAAGAGGAATCGGTAACGTGGTGGTCAAGCGCCTCCTCAATAGCACTCGAATTGCGATGACTGGCACGGTTAGCTCGTAGGTGCCTCTTCTAGCTCTGAGTACGTCGTGATGGGTGAGGCGGGAGGTCTACCACCAAGGGGAGCGTGTGGACGACGGTGGAAAGAAGAGAGGGGCTATGTTGTACTCGGTTTTTTCTGACTGCCGATTTCGGTCACTTGAGTGGCCACATTGTCCTATCCATGTGGGCTGGCCTCAGGGCATTGTCAGCAGCCCCGTTCCCTGAAGGAAATCTCTGCACGCTACATCCCAGTTAAAAGGAACTGCAGTTCAAAAGTCATACATAATTACCATTTAGTTAAACATCTAATTCTCATGGCTACTTGCTAATCAAACACTTTGCTCCCATGCATTGCGATGGCACATTTTCCTCTACATCGAAGTAACAGTTGTGCAATTTTCCAGAGAGGACTTTTTGAAATGTAAGACAATCGACGAGTCACACCGCGGCAAATTGATGCCTCGTTTAAACTCAACCTGTTGCGTTAGCGCCGTCCGTGTGTGACGTCTACCCCCGCGGTTCACCCAAGTTGTTGGATTGCATACTTTGAATTGGAGTGCAACTTGCACGCTATTGCAGCATTGGATCGTAAAATTTTAGCATTTGTTACCTTTTGCATCGACTGTGCTCTAGCAGGGTACCCGCGTAGTTAGTAGGCCGATTGCTTGCCTCACTAAGTATTTTTTAAAAAAAGAGGGCATTGTGAAGAAAGGCTATGGCAGAATATTGTAGGATATGTGGATGGAAAGTGACTGCTCATGCAGTTTTCCTCAAGTCTGTGCAAGACTTTGGCAGTGTTGAGCTGTAGCCATTACGCAGCGATTTGCCTTCTGTTACTGGGTTCGTTTTTATGGAGGCTGTTTTGAATCAATTTCTCGTAATAGTTGGTTTTTGAACTCGTTTCCTATACTTGCGCTTATAATGATAAGAATAATGGGAACTTCAATAACACTGCCCACTAAGCCGTGCTTTTTTTGCAAGTAATTGGTGCAATAGAAGCGTCCACGGAAGTTGGAGGAGCAGGGAGACGGGTATTGTGCTGTCTGTTTGCCCATATCTCCTCTGTCAATAGTTTTGGCATCAATGGACCGAACATCGAAAGTGGTAGGAGTCGAGGCCATTACATGGATGCATTCCGCCTGGGAAGGTGACAACA
Source organism: Taenia solium (assembly GCA_001870725.1). Lineage (NCBI taxonomy): Eukaryota > Metazoa > Platyhelminthes > Cestoda > Cyclophyllidea > Taeniidae > Taenia > Taenia solium. The sequence continues at coordinate 57,715 of MIEF01010054.1, read as the reverse complement.
GCCACCTCTTTGCCTGCACTGTCATGTCATACCATCGCCTGACGACTGGATAATGGGTTGGGTCAAACTGGGTTGGGTCAAACTGGGTTGGGTCAAACTGGGATTATTCTGTCAACATTTCTTCGTCGTCTTAGCCGTTACACCACCGATAAATAATGAAATTTTATCGCATTCGCAGCTGTGCCAGTGTGTTATTTGTACATCTTCTTCATGGACTGCAAGGGCCGGGTTCCAGTATGCAGTAGTGCACTATGTAGCCTCATTGTGGTTTTTTAACGTTTACAGTGCTTTATGTTACCCCATGTTACAAAAAAACTGGAATTGGAAAACTGATTACATTAAATAGTACAATAAATATTCTACTTTATAAATAACAGTAGCAATGCCCAAACGAGTCCTATAAATTTCAAAAGAGCGACGTAGCAAAAGCCCCAATGAAAAACCATTTTGAAAGTGAAACAATATACTTAAAATGAGACAAAATATCACCAAATGTCTAAGCGCTTGTACAAAGGTACACAGATTCTTGAAATAGCTACTTTACAAAACCGTGAAAAAATTGAATTAAAAGTTATTAATGGAACAAAGAATGTAAAAACAAAGAAATTTATCAAAATCTCTTAACCCTACTGAAAGTAAAAATGCAGCATTTGCATACGACAAGGCTTCAGATGTAGTAAAGTTGCATAGGATAAATATGCACAAAGTAATCCAGGTACACTAGAAATAATGCAAATATATTTTGACGGCGAAACACTTGATGATGAGTAAAAGGCATCAGAAAATTACCAAGGGGTGATTCTTACTGTAGCTTTTTGTGACCTCCTTGAAGGTAAAATAGGGTATGGTACTAGGGCAGAATACATAGATTCTGGAAACGGAGGCATTGGGAGAGTGCTAGTGCAGCACGGAGGCCAGCCAACTGGCTAGTACAACAATCTAGTGACCGAAACTGACAGTCCGAACAAGCAAAGCATTACATAGCCCCTCTGTTCCTTCAAGTGTCATCCCCGACACGCCCCCTGGTAACCCTCCCGTATCAGCTATCACTACGTACTCTGTGCTGCGTGAAGCACCCACGAGCTAACCGTGCCAGTCAACCAGATTGGAGCGCATGTCCTTGTAGTGCCATAAAATCCGCGTAGCACTCGGTGCACGAATCCATGTTTGCGAATGGATCGAGACACACGCAACACATATTGTGATTCCAGGCTTTTATGATGACGCAGAAGAAACGCGAGGGTATAGTAGAACCCTGAGCAAATGGGGCAATCGGGTCTCATGGGAACGCGGTGCACGCAATCCAAGTATGCAACGCATAAAACGATGCTATCGAGTAGCGTCCTGCACATTCTGCATCTGTAGATGCACAAATTGATGAAGGGAGGCGAGTTACCCGAGAACTTGAAAGAGAGCTTGCAGAGGATGTTTGACCACAACGTCGCTGATCCCTCTTGGCAGATCCACTGAACATGGAGTTCACGGCTAGTGTCGCTTCAGTTGTTAATAGCTTTCTTGTAGAACACGAGGGTGGGGGAGGTGTCGAAGATGGATGTCGATCTCAGTCCTTCTGTTATGGGATGTGAGGGATTCTCCCATCCGTAGCACATGCACTTCATTCACACTGCCAAAGCTTGCCGGAAGCGTTATGGAGCAGGATAGAAATCCATCAAGGTCGGGTCCGTATTCCGCTGCCACCAATGTAGCGTCTCGAGCCCTCCTTGAAGGTAAAAGAAGGCCTAGTACTGGGGCAGAATACATATATTCTGGTAGCAGAGAGATTAGGGACTGCTGGCATGGCCAGGAGGCCAGCCAGTTGGCTAGTACAACATGGCCGCGAACAAACACAGTATTACAATTACTCTCCACACACTTGGCAACTTATAATGGCGCTTGTATCATAATGCTACCCGTACATCATATGCATAGGTAGCAAGTGAAGAGATATATTCTTTCACTATTGAAGGTGATTAACTGCAGTGAATCAATGCGCTGTCCTACTTGTCCCAGGGAGGGGTTCTGATTACTTCGCTTCTAATTCTTTGTATCCTTTTTTTGGTGACTGAGTTGACATTACTTATCTTTGCATAAAAGAAAATAAATAACAAGTGGTACTAGAATGGAGGAAAAGCAGGGAGATGAAGAGAGTTAACGTAGGTGGGAAAGACTTTTGAAAACTGATTGAGAGGAAGGAAGGAGGGATGGATAGAATACAAACTTATTGAAAATTTTTAGGCTGAAGCCATACACACAGATTTGCTTCCCTTCTTCCACTACTTGTTGATCTTATAATCCCCTTTCCTGTACATCTATCTGTGTATACGCTCATCCGGTGGTAGATTTACTAACTCTATGCATTTGTCCATCCATTTTGCAAGCACTGATAACTAAAGCTTGTATTAATGGTAGTCCATACTACAGCGCCTATCATATCATTCACGCATTAGAGGAACATAGTATTGAATGCTGTTCCTCTGTCTCTATCATACCCACATTTACATCTGCCTCCTACTCTGCAACCGCCTGGGTGAATCACAATTCTAACGTCGGCAGTAGGGTGGCAACTAGGTAGTCAGGTGAATCACATTCAGACCTCTCCTCCACCAGCTCATCGTTGTCTTCATATTTGACTTTTCTTCACCTCATCATAGTGCATTCGGTAGTGTTTGTCAGTCAGGCCATCCTTCGATCTAGTTCTGCAAATGAGATCTGAGGGAGGGTGAAAATGTGAATTATTAGCTCTTAAAAGAAGAAGATGAGGGCTGAAGGATGTAAGGAGGAAATAAGAATTCGAAAAAGTTACAGAGGTCGTGGATGAGATTGTTAAAAGGTGTGTAATGGAAGTCCAAGGACCGAGGGATAAATGTCCCGTGGGTAGTGGCAATCGTAAAATGTGAAAGTGAGGAGTGAGGTGACAACGATTGCTGTTTTCTATGGGTAAGGAAGGCCCGGTGGTGGAAAAGACTCCCTACTTCAGCCCCAATTGCAGTTGCCTCGATATCAGTGCTAGTGGTGGCGAAAGTGGCAATTGGAAAGGCAAGAGGACGTCGACTTCCACTTGCACAGTCATACAGAGAGATACGGAACTTGGTCCCTGACTGTGGCTACAGTGAAGGATAACTAACAACCTACTTGTGAGTGGGTTGATTGTCGAAAGATGACATTTGCAGATGTCGTACCGATGGTAGGTGCAAGTGAGGGCGCTGAAACGCCAATAGTTGGAGGTGGATTCCCAACTATAATTGTTAATTTTGGGTAAGAATGGGTGTGTTCAGGTTGATCATGAGAAAGTTGAGATCTTGGCGGATCAGTGCAGAATTGAGACAAAAGGAGGCCAGAATTGGGCATGTAGTTGGCAAGAAGTTGTTTGTGCAATGAGGCGACTGAAGCTTACAAGAGTTCGAGGAGGCAAAAATGGAATCCTCAAATTTTTTAATCGACTGTGAGGCAGACTCTTTCAAGCATAGCTATCATCTCCCTACTAGCAACGCATTTACTGTTTGGCTATTTGCTTATCAGAAGCCGTTTATACGGACTTGAATCATTTTAGCTTCACTTAAGAGTTGTATCTTAGCAATTGACGTTGACTTTATTGATAGAGTGCTCAAATGCCTCGAGATAACCGTGCCAGCCATCGCAATTGGATCGAAACTGAGGAGATTCTTGACCACCACGTCATTGATACCGAGCATCGGTTTGTCCATAGGGAGACGTTAGAACACCGGTCTCAATGAGCAGGTATGTTAGGGAAATCTCCGCAGCGAAACGTTTCCGAGGGTTTCACAGCAAGTGTCGCTTCAGTTGTTAATAGCTTTCTTGCAAAGCACGGAGATGAAGAAGATGCCGAAGGTAGATGTCGTTCTCAGCTCTTCTGCTATGTAATGTCAGAGATTCTCACATTTGCAGCACATGCACTTCTTTCACACCTCCAAAGCTTACCACAAACGGTATAGATCCGGACTAAAATCCATCGAAGTCGGGTTCGCTTTCCGCTGCCACCTATAAAGCTTCTCGAGGCTCCTTTGAAGACTAAAGAAGACATAATACTAGGGCCGAATATGTACTCATCAAGTAGAGGGATTGGGGCTACTAGCGTGGCCTGGAGGCCAGCCTCTCCCGACCAGGGCAGTATAGTCGCATAAGTGATCGAAACCGAAACTGGCAGTCAGAACAAACAAAGCAATACAATAGTGTCCAAGAGTAGCAAAAATAAGTGTCAATTTAAAATAGATTTGGTTGTGTTCTCCCGTCAAGAAGACGGTTTATTAATTGGCTTTAAAGCATCTAAAACGGGTTCGTGAATCCCCTACTTATAATGGTTCTCCTCGTTCTCTTTCCCCACTGCTACCGTTTACATCACTTTAGAGCAAATAATGGCCTGTAGCTCTTTGGTTCGTGAGATTCGCCCAAGTTTTTACACATCTTATGTTACTTACAAGTAAGATCATCTTAAAATTCCTCTACTCTCCACCCATCCTCAAATATCTGACCTAGGTCTCCCAGAAGAAGGACCTATGAGCCCTACTTTCCACTTTATTTGTGTCACACAAAGTATCCTGCTGTACCTTGCACATCAACCAGGCCACTTCCTGTACATGTAACAACTTGACATCACATCCTTCTTCCCTATTTCTTCTTCCACGATGGAGGAGGCGCCTGCGACTTGGCAGAGAATCTGTTACTCATCCTTATCATTTTATGCCATTCCCTGTCGTCCGAATCGGATGCTATGCCAGCACTCTTCCGTTTATGGATAACTAGTCGCGGCGAAGTACCGGTGGTACTCTTTTTTAACATACTTTAGAGATGCTTACGGTAGCTAGAGAGATGTGTTTATGGTCATTTCGCGTTTTTTGCTCCTGTTATTTGCATGCTCGGCTGCTCTTTCTTTACAACCTACTTTGTCCTTACTATACCACAACTTGATAGATGCAGAATTAGGGCTTTAAATGAGCTCAGAATTAATAAAGCCACAGGTTAATGACCTGTAGCACAATTAGCCACAGTAATCCTGCAGACATGGATAAATCAAAAGAATATCCTGTTTTGAAGGTCTTTTGCCTTCTTCCTCCCTGGTTTCGCCGCCAAAGGGAGTGTCGAATCGTCAAACTAGATAAATACACGGATTCAAAAATGATTGCAAAATAAATCCAAGGAATATAGAGCATGAATCTTAAAATGCTTCAAGACAAACCAATACGGCCTCACCTTGCAGAACATAGGTCACTACAAATCCGTGAAGCCTATATCGACAATGCCGAAGGTATTCAGAGCGGCCTAACCTCAAAGTCTCCATCCGGAAATGGCTGTCAATCCCTTGGGCTAACTGTGTAACACATTGTTTGTTCTGACTGCCGGTTTCGGTTTCGGTGGCTCAGGTGGCCATATTGCCCTAACCGAGTGGGCTGGCCTCCGGGCCATAGCAGGTAAGTGTATGCATTCTGTGCCAATACTTTGCCTTCAAGTTATTCTCAGCCCGCTACATTGTTGGCAGCGGAAAGCGGACCACACTTTAGAGCATTTCTATCCCAATCTATACCCCGCCTAACAAACTGTAGTGGTGCAAAAGAAGTGCATGTGCTACAAATGGGAGAATCTCTGATATTTTATAAGAAAAGGGCTGAGAGTGACGTCGTTCTGTAAGAAAGCTACTTACAACTGAAGCAACACTAGTCGTGAATCCCTTGGAAATGTTCCATTGCGGAGATTTCTCTATGGACACGCCGATACTCGGCAAAACTTCTTACTCCTAATTTATTTTCCAAACCGGACGAGACTTCATGTCCAATCAAACTGCCGAGGGGAGCTCCATGACGAGGTTGCGCTCGATTTGCGATAACTGAGAAGAAAACTTGTGGGTGTTTCTGCCAGAACTGATTACGCTGTGATGACCGACGTGGAAGGTTTACCAAGGGAAGCGTGAAGAAGGACTCTGGAGAAAAAAGCGGGGGCTATGCAATGCCTTGTTTGTTCTGACTGCCGGTTTCGGTATTCTGCCCTGGTTCTATGCCTTATTTTGCCTCCACGGAAGTCCCGAGACGCTACAACATAGGTCGTTACAAATCCGTGAAGCCTCTATTGAACTTCGGCAGATCGACAATACCAAAGGTATTCGGATTGTCTCAACCCAAAATTCTCCATCCGGAAATGGCTGCCAATCCCTGAGTCTAAATATTCGCATTTAACGTGGAGGAAGCAATATTTGACTACAAATTTCTACCATTGCTAATTTTGACATATGCGTCCTCCACAAGTAAGTCAATTCTACTTAAGCCTCCAGCACACGAGGCGAATACAGCCTCTACTCGAGTCCGAGCAGAACTGAAAGGTTGCTACTACTCGCAAGTAAAGTCATCCAGATGTCTGGCATTTTGCGTAATCAAGCAAATAAATAAATAAGTTGTATTTTTAAATCAGAACTTGCTGTCCTAAACTCACCGATGCACTATAAATGGGGTTTCAGTGTTCCAGTGATTGTAAGACAAACATCAAGGGATTCTATGGTTTTTAAACATCTCAATAGCTTCGGATCAAAAGGATTAACAAAATTTGATAATTCAAAATTGCATTTTCACTAATACGTAACTAAGAGATGGCATTTTACAAGAGACTCTTTACCACGTATTCAATCTAAATTTTGTGTTAAAAGAGATTAGAAACCAAAACGAAATAACTTAATAGGTTTATGGGCGAGAAAAATTTCACTCAATATCAATTCTCGTATTTGCCAACAAATTTTGGACGAAACAAGAAACTCTACGTCCCATGGTTCTTAATTTTTGTGTAGTTTCATTGGGAAATTTGTCCATGGCAAGGGCCTTCCCAGGAAAATACTGAGGCGTTCCAACGCCTTCATGAGGCCGAAAGAAGATATAATACTGGGACAAAATATGTAATGTGAAGTACTGTGGGTGTAGTGTTCTGAGACTTCTCTGAAGGCAAAAGAGGACATAATACCAGGGCAGAATATGTATTCGGCATGCAGAGGGAACGGGGATGCTGGCATGGCCCGAGGGTCAGCCCCGCCCGGATAGGGCAATGTGGCCACCCACGCGACCGAACCAGAGACCCACAGTCAGAACAAACAATTCATTACATAGTCCTTCTCTTCTTTCCAGCGTCGTCCCCACGCTTTCCTTGGCCAGTCGTTACAACGTAATCACTGCTGAAACAAACACCCAGGAGCTAACAGTGCCAGTCATCGAAATCTGAGTGCAAATGAGGAGATGCTTGACGACCACGTCACTGGTCCCTCTTGGCACTTCGACTCCACTTCGAGTTTCATTCGGTTTGGGAACTAAATTTTGAGTGAGGGATTCTGCCAAGCATAAGCTTGTTCATGGGAGAGGTTAGAACACCAGCCTACTTAAGCAGGTGCATTGGGAAAATTCCCTCAATGAAACGTTTCCAGACGGTTCGCGGCTAGTGTTGCTTCAGACGTCATTCTCAGCCCTTCTGTTATGGGATGCCAGAGATTCTTCTATCCATAGCACATGCACTTCTCTCACACCACTACAGTTTGTCAAGAGCGGTATATATAGGGATAGAGAGCCATTAAAGTCGGATTCGCTTTCCGCTGCCACCAATGTAGCGTGTCGAAACTGCCTTGAAGTCAAAAGAAGGCATAATACTAAATCAGAACATATACATCCAGCAAACACAGGGATTCGGGCCTCTGGCACTGCCCGGAGGCCAGCATAACCGGCTAGGGTAATATGCTCACCCCAGTAACCGAAACCGAAACTGGCAATCAGAATAAAAGTTTTGCATTGGAGCTTGTAGCTACTGGTGTAATACGTTTGAGATTTGTTGAACTCTCGGCCATGGTTAGGGGCCACCGGATTGACCGAATGTATGTACTCTACCCCAGTGTTATGAGTGGCATAGCGCAGAGGTACAACGGGGCATCACAGAGGTTATCCCTTTACAGAAATTGGGAGTTGATAGTTACAATACAATGCAATACATTGGCTGTTAGCCCATCTTTGAATTCTGGTAAAGAGGCTGACCATGCCAGTAGCCCCAAGCCCTATCGAGTAATATGTCCTTCTTCGTCTTTAAGGAAGTCTCTGAACTAGCTGTATCTCATTTTCATGTCTATGTATTACAGCTTCTTGCGAAATGATGAGTTACGGTTTCCTTTGAGGACATTGTGTTCAAGCCATTACCACAAACTAATCTACCATAAACGGCTTAAACTCACTTATTTCGCCTGCCATTGAGTTACTAGCTGGTGCGCAATACTAAAGATAAGAATATTTGGAATCAGCCACATGTGTTTCATTTCCACTGTGGTGTAATATTCAGCCAGTCAAATGTAAACCGCTCCATCGTTGATTGAATTTGCCCAAGGTGTTGGCAGATGTATTGCGGTACATTAGCGAGAAAGTCGGTTCATTATGATCTGACAAGGGGACAGGAGGACCGGCACCATGGACTTATGGTCATGGCTGAATTTTTTGGCTTTGATTAAATATAGACGTTAATTTTGGCTAAGGAGCTACCCTTTACATTTTCCGTACGGTAGAAACAGCGAGAGCAATCTACGTGTGATACGGTGAACCGCTGCAATCTTCCCTTCTTGCTATCGGACTTATCCAATCCTTCCGTTGTGTTAAGGCTTAGTAATAAGTCAGTTCGGCCTACTGCTGCCACTACTGTGGCAGTAAAAGAGCGTTTTGTTGCCAATGCACGAAAAAAACTGTGAAAGTGAGAATATTCTTGGAGGGCGGAAGTACAACCTAATGGGAGTGGAGAGTCACGCAATCTCTCCCCATGCAAGCCACATAACTGGTCTTCAAGTCCTTCTGTAGCTTTGTAACAACGATTCCTCAAGGCGTAACCCAAATACTACATTCGGATCAACTATTCTCGACAGTAAGAAAGTAAAGGTAAGATTCTTGAGGAAAACATTCCCTGCACTATCTCAATAAAAGATGCTGGAAGAAAGCTTCACGCCGTCCAAACGATTGGAAAATATGACGTTCTCAACTTTTGACCGCATGAACTGAAGTCACGTGCAGTCGACTGAACCATCATACGGTCATCCTGAGGAAATGCAAAATTCCTCGCTCTCCAATTTAACCTTCTTAAGATACACTTCCTAATGGAAAACTTCCTTTTTTAGGGTCTCAGTCAACCTATCAAATTAATTCCTCACTACGCTGCAATTTCGTCCATTAACATCTATGCTGTGATATGCCTTTATTTTCTTCTAGATATGGTAGTTACCTATCAAGCTTAGCCTCGTACCCCACGGTTACGACTCCGGCTTTCCAATAGCCAATGAGCGAACACCTGGTGTGATTTAGACAAGATACTCAGCCAGAACTAATTATAAATAGCCGTAGAGACTGCCAAAAAGAGCTTAATGTAGGGTATGCTTGATAATGACTCCAATTGCCCTGTCTGATTCAATGCCTGAAGCGCCAATAAGAAAGAGGCCAAAGCATTTCTGTCTCGGGATTACGAATTGTAGAAATTCCCTGCACTCTCATTGGTCAGCGCGCTCTGAGCGGCGATCAATGCAGACATTGCTCTCCCAGGAGCGGACACCCTGACGGCGGACAGGCGAGAGGTGGGCAACTCCCGCGACCCCATTTTCTGACTTTCAATATGCGTTATCCTTCGTCCAATCGGGTGTTGTAGTACTAAATTTGTCATGTAAATGTTTGATGTAACAAAACAATAACGCTCAGCAGTAAATCAGATTTAGCCAATTTTTTCTCTGACGGATACACTTTCATGGGAGCAGACTTCGCTTGCCTGGAAAACAAACTCAACTGCGGTTAGACAACGACCACTCCAGATGAGGTAGTGTATTGAACTCCCTTAAGGGAGTCACAAACCAGCATTACGCAGAATTGGATGGACCGCCCTTTCTACAAGACTAAAAGACTGCACGGATTACAAATTTTACCACGGATATCTGCCACACACAAAGAAAATTATTCGTCAGAAAGGGAATGCCTTTTGTCCCCTTTTCCTCATTTATTCGATTAATATTCCGAATTCACTAGAGAAGAACAAGTGGGTTCTTTCCTCCTTGTAAGGCATATCACCAAAGAATGAAAGTCTCCCTTCACCCATTCGTGAAAATTAGTAATTATAATCAACTTTGATAAATAGATGGGAGATGTGACTCATTCGTATGGGAAGGAAGAGTTAACTTGATAGATAGTTTGTAACAAAAGAGTAGAATACAACAAAAATACACACATATGCGCAGGAACTGAAAACAAATCACAACATTCGCATCGTATCATGTCCCCATAGTAACGATGACGACGACAGTAAATTGATATTCTACGCCAGGCAAGTCCTAGCCTTCCGCTTTGTCACCACTTCACACATTTGCCGGCCCGCTGCCATGTTGACTTTGACCACCAGCACCCTGACCTCCTGCGTTAGCCCCAGTTGACCCCGGAGGATAGGAGAGCCTCTCAAGATCACTAAGGAAAGTCTCAGGGGTGAGGAGGTGAGTACCACCCACAAGGATGTCCCACTGCTTTCCCCCACCACCGCCACCCCCTCCGCCACCACCAGCGCCGCCACCAGTAACGGAGGTGTAGGCCGTCATGACCTCGTAAGCGCAGCGCATTTCGGAATAGGATATGCCGCCGAGAATAAAGAAGATGAGTCGCGGTCCTGAGCGTGTCTGAGCGCTCTTCTCACGATGCCATTGGCCATAACGCGCCGACATTGAACCGCCTCCTCCACCGCCGCGACTCAGGCCGCCGCCTCCGCCAAGACCAGAGGGTTTCACTGGACCGCCACCGAAGAAGGGGAATTGACGGACGTCGAGCCGATCCTCACAAGTGTCCTAAAGTAAAAAAAAAAAAAAAAAAAAACTAGAATTCATGGGAAAGAAATGATAAAATGAAGTGTCTTGATGAGTATGTCCACACGAAGGAGAAAAGATGGATGAATGGGCGAATGTAGAACAGCTGAGTTGGGGTTTCAAGGCCGGATAACTGGGTGAATAAACGAATGGGAGCATGGAATTATCCAGAAACGATGCAAACAATGATGAAGAAGAAGGCGAACTGGTGGATGCTGGGATGGCCTGAATGGATGCAGAAACGAAGTTGGAAGGTTGAACAACTGGAAGAACATTTGCTAAGTGATTGAAGAAATGCTGTAAATTGACAAATGGAAAGAAGAGCACGCATTTTTAGAGACCTAAGGGCGTTGAAAGAGATCGACGCTTGCAGAAGGCTGGCAAACAAACACATAGACAAATCCGAGATAATTTGAAAAACCCAAGATGAATGAATAACTGTGTGGGTGGGAGCAAGAAGTTGACCGAAAACGGGCCAATTGATCTGAGATGAGTCGGACAATAGTCAAATGGTCAGATAGAAGAGGTGTGAGTGGAATAATGCAGGAGCAATAGGTAAAGCAGTGGACTCAGGATGGGCAAGTTTATCAAAAATGGGCCAGCAGATGAGTGAATCCAAATTGCTTGGGTGAACTAATGAAGAATGAGTGAGTTTGATGGCAATAGATTGAACAATTAATAAAAATGGAACACGTATGCAAGTGGATTCATTAGTCTACACGTACCTCAATGAGGTCTTTCAGATACGGCGTCCATCGTGACATTTGATACTTCGGCTCATCCGCGCGGGTTCGACGATTGGCTGGGAGGTAAGGCTGGGGAATCTTTCTACGTCCGATTGTCTACAAAAAAAGGTGTAAAATGGGCAAAGGCCACACAAAGCAAATGTGTTCAACTTCTTTTTGTACATAAAGTCGCTGCAATGCTGTGATTAGCTCAAACTTACACACTAAACAGAAGCTAAGCGGTCAGAGAAGTCAGAATGTTTGATCAAAAGAAGTGAAGATGGAGTCAGTTTAGAACGCCGATTTGTCACAAAGACAACCACTCAAACAGCAGATTTGTAGAAGCACTGATGGAATTTAAATTACACAATAGGTAGCTTCGAAACATTCGTTAAAAAATCCACTGTTCAGGCGACTCGTATTCCTTGTCACGTCTTTGATAATTTGAAAATATTGCAAATCCCGGAAGGCGTTTCATGGGAACAACAATTTGCCGCTCAGCCAACTGTAATGCATATCACGCCTTAGTCGACTCAAAGAATCAAACTAGTAAAAGGTCCGTATTTTGTGGAAAAAAATGCATATAAACGGTTTACAGCGCACCGGACCACCGCCAGCGTCTAGAAGAATGGGGACTCCAAGGGCGGCGAGGTTGCGCACGACTGCGGCCTGGGGCTCGGGGATTTGGGCGTGTTGGATGAGCTTAGCTAGGTTCTCCTCGCTAATGCCGCCACGCTGAATGACGTAGAGGAGGATGAGACGCAATTTGTCGTACGTCGAGACGTTGGAGTCAATCAGGAGGGGCACAGTATTGCGCATGTGGTCTTTGATACGCTCACCTTCGGCGTCCGTGCCCAGAGCCAGGTCCTGCAAAACGAGACAGTGTACACAGGATAAGAGACAACACCCTCTTTTCCGTGCACAGAAGTCCGACGCTGAATTCGCTGCAATTTCACCTCTTTCAACCTCTAGCCTCACAACCAACAAGTATTCTCCAAACACAGGTCGGTAAAAAGAAGGATCTCATATCAAAAGAAGCCATAACTCTCCCGACACTACGTACGACCATAATGCAACCTTCATTTGTCTCATAACTTGAACACACAGTGGTTGTGCAATATTTAGTGCTGAATTGTAATAATGGGGACGAGGAGGGCGCCCAGATGAGCAAACGATGAAACGAGGGTGGCGCTTGAGCATACGCAATTTGCCAGTCGATCAGAGGTCGAACACTCTGATAGGAATAATTGAGGATTGCAGAGAGGAGAAATGTTTGACCAAGGCAAGCCAAAACAATAGTGTAAGCATACTTCTGTTTCAAATTGAGAAGAGTAGCTGGTCCGACTTCCCCACAGCCCAGATGAGAAGCTTCTCGATTGATCATCAAAACGAACTGCGATTGAAAGGAAGTATATTGAAGGACTAGAACTTACTTGATAAATAGCAAAATGTGAGTTGTGTAGGAAGCTGACGTTCTTCTGCTAGCTATTAGGTCTCACCAAAATACATGAGGGGCAAAACACAAACAGTAATGCACTTTTAGGTTTCAATATCATAGGAAGTGCCAATAGCATAAGACAACGCTTTTGCCGAACAGGGCTTACAGAAACGTCGTTATGCCGATCTGTAACGCAATCATCTTCGATGTTCTCATCGATAAATGTGAGTACAACGGACTCATGCTAAGTGCTTTGTGGTCCAATGATGCTATTAGTGTACAGTTCCCCAAGATTGGGAATACAAAGCGACGCAGAACTGATCTGCGACGGCGACAGACAGGAAAGTGGACGGAACATCGAGAGTAAAAGACGAAATGTCGTGTGCTAATCAACTATCGTTTCCTCGGCATTATTCACTACACCTCAATGACCTGACCTGGATCCATGATTGATAAATTACAGAAGAGGGGCAGATACAACGACCTACCTGTTCGACTCTACAGAGTTTGTTGGTGTAGGTCTGGTAGTTGTGCATGCAGTCCTCTGCGAGGTGAAAGTGTGTGGAGTACATAGATAGCTCCTTCTGGTATTGGGGCATTTTCTTCAGCATCTGTGAGAGATCGCGCATCGTCGTCTTGTCACCGCCACTCGCCATTCGCTTCTCCTCGGCGAACTTCTTCAAATTGTTTGTCACCTAGAAAAAGATAATCTGAAAAAGTTTTACAAGTTATTGATTTTCTGAGGGAAGGGAGAAGCCTACCTGTTGCGAGACTACAGCGATGTGCTGGTGACGCAGTTCCCGCCAAAGATCGTCGGATTCGTCCAGAATAATCTCCTTTTCGCGCTCCTCGGGTCCTGATGTGTTGATGTAACTAGGAGGAGAAGTAGATGGTTGCACTTGTAGAGGAGCTCAGTAACGAAGTGTCTCTGTTCCACCCCATGGCAAATATTCTCCACAATGACAACTTGTGCAACGTGACTTATTCTAGAGTCTTCTGTACATAAAGGTTGACAACGGAGCCATTTAATTTAGATGCTTGGGTACAACAGCCTGGTTGATTATTAAAGAAATAAGTGTTGTTAGTAGAAAATTAATTGAGCGGCATTGCCAAAACCTGCGGAATAACAGAGACTGCACCGCAATATCGAATTACCATACGAGTCACGCTATTGTTATTTGGGTACAAATAAATAGCATTGTGAAAATCGGTGCACAAATTTACTAACCGATAGCATAGAGAACGCCTAGTAGTGTAAGAACATTCAAATTTGCATTTCCGATAGCCAATTTTGACCAACTTTACCACGACGTCCGCCCCTGATGTCAGTGATCGTCAATTGGGCTGTCTACATAATTTCAGCTATTTCAATGATGTGGAAGGCTACAATGGAGGGTTTTGAGGACCAAACATCCAGTGATAAAATGGCATCAGTCATACTACCCGTCGCAATTAGCATATTGAATAAAAAAGCCTGAGAGCACCCTCAACTATAGTGTGTAATATGTGAACCACGGAAAGTTACGCCAAATGCCGGTGATACGTCTTAAGCCTAGAGTCTAGCCTTGAACAAGCAGTCGGTAGATTCGTATGCCCAATCAACAAAAAAGTAAAGGTAACCAAATTAAAAAAAACATGCTTTAAGGTCGGGGATGTGAGTAGGTTGAAACTAGGAAGCACAAATCCTAGTCGGGACGTAGAGGTGGTGCGGAATAATGAATCGACTGGCTTGCATAAATCAGCGCGCAGGTCATAAACTATTGGCAAGTGGTGTAAGTTCGTTGGATTGTGATCGGGAATTTGGATTTCTTATCGTAAGCTAGCCGAAGTACTCAAATACAAGCCTTTCGGGAACTTCAACTCACCAAATAGTCCACTGATTACTTTATGGCAATGAGTAAACAAAAACATTGTTCAATAAGTCGCTCCAAGCAGTTCGTGCGAAGTGAATCATTCCCCCATTATAACAAATTCCAGTAATCAAAAGTTGAATTATCAATTACAGGGAGTCGCCTGGTATATGTGACCATAACATTTAAAAAATCAAACCGAACTGTGTGTTAGAGGTGTGCACGTCCCATTTATCAAAGTTCCCCAACGTTTTCAAAATACATAGGGTGAAATTCAGCTAAAAAATTACGGTTTAACAAGGTCAATGACTACGACTGTAACTTGGCGCCCGGAGCACTCTCCATCCATCAAATTAAAGACAGTTTCAAGAAGAAGAACTGTACCTATACATTAAACACCTAACCCAGCTGAGGCACCTACGTAGCTTTAGTGTACTTACCCATGAGAAATTCAGTATTGTAAGTTCCATGTTTATGGGAGATACGCGATTTTGCAAATCCTCTAACTCATGATGATAACGGACAGGTGTGTGAGCATGAACACCCAAACAGGGCGATTACCATCACACATCACTGTTCAAAAAGCGAACGCAAAAGAATCAGAATGTTGCAGAATTTATCTGCACAAAAACTCATGACCAATAGTAATTATCTAAAAGCGGTTTAAAATTGGATCACGACACATATATACTAAAAGCAAATTTTTGTGGGCACTAACCGATACACGTCGTTTTCAATAGCCAGCAGATCATAGGCCATAGCCTGGAATGTGAGCTCGTGAAGAATCGGTGAGATTGGATCAAACCCTCGATCCAAAATGATCAGCTGGCTGCGATCCTTGTAAGGACCCTCGCCCATCTGTGGATCATCGGCCTTGTAAGCGTCCAACTTCTGCTGCACTAGCTGAGCGAATTCGCAGTTTTTGTCGTGTTGGCTAGGGTTTTGGCAAAGTAGTGTTAATAGACGACACAAAAACAATTGGGCAGTCAAGAAGATTATACCTTCTGTAACGAATGGGCGGATATTCGCCAATGGTGGCGCAAAGCGTAGCAATCTGCTCTGCGATATGTTCCAAGTGGTGCATTTGGCCCGGATGTGGAGGATAACTCTGGTGGAAATAGAACTGCGTACTATCAGGAGAGTCAAGCGAAAAGACCCGACACTCTACGGGTAAAAAGGCGATATTGATCTCCTTCAGAGTCTTAATAAAAGTGGCGCAATTCGACTGGCAAAGGCGATTGAAAAGTTCGTCCGGACAGGCTGAATTAAATAAAAGGAAGAAGTGAGAACACACCCACCTTCAGTTAAAAAAACGTGTGCGGCTTTGTACTGATAGCGTGGGCCTTGGAAGTCATTCATAAGTGCTTGAATTGACTGAAAAATACACCATTATTCGATGCATTACTCGTTCCGTGGGAGTGATTAAATAAATGGCTTCCAACGGGAGGACCTCACGACGTTTACTAGCATCCTCAACAACTAAACTACAATTAATTGGAAGAGATAGACAAACGTGTTATGCCCTCATTCATTATTTCATGCATTTTACAACATGAAGACACAATTCGAGTTGATAGTTTGTCCAAAACAAGAACTTTCCACTCCTTCGGTTTCTTCAGAGGAAGTATCACCTCATGCATAATCTCTACAACCCAATCCATAAAGCAAGTAAACAAGTACTTCTCGCTACACATTGCTTCAATGACATCCTGGATGCTGAGCGTCGGAACGAAAGCTCGAAAAATATCAACGCCTATGAGCGAAGTAAAATAAGACGTCATAAGGTCATAATAAAAAAGTCAAGGAAGAAATGAGGCATTAAAAGCCATGCAGTAATTAAAACAGAACATAGCACAGTAGTGAGTCCATCGCCAGATTTGTTTTAAGGTAAATACCTTAAGATAGTGACATTTAAAAAGCAATATTTGCTCGGGAATAGATGCACAGTGATAAGTCGGAAAAAAGCACATAACTTAAAGGATGCTACTAGCAAAAACACCTCCTATAAATCCACAAACAGCTAGCATTTTAGTATATTTTTTGCACTAATAGCAATTAACTAGATGAAATGCATGCAGTTCGAAAATGTGTGCATGAAGGACAGAGAGCATCCCAACACTGATCTAAAGCTACCAGAAGGCAAAACAAAGGAAGGTGCAACACCCTGTTTTCTTGACTGCAGGTTACGGAGTCGGTCACTTGGGTGGCCATATTGCCTTGAACGGGCGGGGCTGACATCCGGGCCATGCCAGCAGCCACATTCTCTCTGTTTCCTAAACACACATATTCTGCCTTAGTGTTATGCCTTCTTTTGCATTCAAGGCTGTCTCAGGACGCTGGAGAGCAAGCATACTATTATATGCGAACTCAACAGCTGCAAGGCTGTTGACACGGCGCAATGACCACGATGCAGGGCGCTATTGCAATCTTCAGAGGCCAGAGAAGTCTTAAGGGGCTGGCCGTTCCACACACATTTGCATAATGCAATATATTTGGCGTCAAACCTAGAGTCTCGGTTTAGCGGAAATTTGTGACATGCACTTTGTATCCTCGCCAGATGGGCTGTCCTCCTCGATTTAACCGTGGTCCTAATGTCTTCTGAATGTCAAACGCAAATAGCCCACTTAACTACTGTGTTCCCTTGCTCCTTTAGGGCACTCTGAGGGAACAACATGGTATAAAATATTTGCACACGTGGTGCTTTGCAATAAAAGAAGCTTTAGTTTACCGCATGAAAGCAGAAAATATATCAGGGTTATAAAGCGAATGATGTTCATTTTTGCTTGCTTTAAATTACTTAGCATCCTCTGAGATATTTGTTACAGTCAAGTTATCTTTGTTGTCCTCAAACATAGCGCATTAAAAATACAATTAGGATTTTCATTTAAAAATTTTGGATATAAATCATTTTACTTTATAAATAATTTCATCGGTTTTAATGAATGATCATGTGATTTTGAAGGCCGCCTTGGGGATTGGCTGCCCGTCGGATGTCGAGTGTTCTTGGCTCCCTCTCTCGGGCTTCTTTAGGTCAATTTCTTTCATAGATTCTTTGTTATCGTGCGCTTTTTCAATTAACTTATTTTTAATCGCTTGTCCTGCTCCTTGTACTGAACAGCTTAAATAAGCTCGAGCCCTGTGTTTCCATTTCTGCTTGCAATGGTCCTCTACCGATACTTTTTACTTTTTGGTGAAAAAATGTCACTTTAGTGGTGAAACGATGTTTTTATTCGTTTTCTATTTGGAACTTTGCTTATCTTACTTACGCTGGTTGTGAACCTTTTGGTCTGCGAAAATGCATACGACAAAGAACAATTCGTTTTGATTTAAACTTCGCACTTTATTTCGGTTTTGGTGCATTTGCTATCGAGATCTATTAATTGCGATTGGCTAGTGGGTCTTTCGTAATTTTTGCCACTGTTTAACATGAAGTACTTTGGCAAAAATTGGCCTAATCGGTAAGAAGCTCTCAGAGTTAGGTTCCTGCTGAAATGCATACGTAAGTTTGTGGTTTATAACCTTGCCCTTTAATTTCTTAGCTTTATTCTTCTAAACTGACACTCGTGACATTCTACTATGAAAATGAATTCCTCGAAACCCCCTTATATCATGTTTTGGGGGTTTGTTGAATCCTATCTTTCTGCAAGTATTTATCAAATACCCGATTTTCTCTGAAATTACTGGCATGTCCTCCTTTTGATTGAACCGTTCTACCTGGTCGTCAATCGTCACTTGTTAATTTTCTAGTGATTTTCCTACCATTGATTACAATTCATTTAACGCTGATTTCTTACTTTTTTTCAAAGCGGTGTATCTCTCTAGGAATGACTTGGGGTGGTGTTCCTGGAGTGATTTTTCGATTGTTTGTGCATTAGTCACACGATTTTCATTCTCTGCGAGGGTGTGTTCCGTTTAAGTGGATTTTAGAATTGTCACTTACCATTCGGTACATGGTGGAATCTGTCAAGAAGCATCGCTCACTTTAATTGATTACCTCATTGTAAGTGCTATCAATGTTCTTTTTTGTTGTTTTTTCTGATGTTTTTGTTCCATGTGCTAAATTCATTTCAAAGTAAGCATTACCAGGTGCTGCTCAGGTGGTTGTTACAGTGATAATGTTTAATCCGTAAAATTGTTTTAACGTCAGAAATTATCGTCGATGAGGTCTATTTCATTGCGCAAATTATCTACCTTGAAATTAATCGACGTCTCACAATTCACAGCTGAGTTTGAGCTTCTTCGGGTACTTTATCGTTTATTTACGAAACATTGGCGTTTTTGCTCTGAGTAGCCCTCGCGGTAAATGAGGAAATTTTGCGGAATCCTTTTATCCCGTTCTTTTTTTCATTTCCAAGGTTAGGATTGGTATTGTAAGGTTTCCTAGAGGCAGAATTACTTTCATTCCCATCTCTTAGGCTAAATCAATGCCTTCCGATTTCGCTTTACTCCTTTTAGTTATTGCTTCATTTTCACAGCTTTATTTATTCATTGAACCGTGATGACAGTAATACAGTGCTGTAATCGCTCTTCCTCGCCCCTGCAGACAACTGGATTACCTTTTTTATTGTCATTGCATTTCCCATTGTCGTCTTTATTAGTATTGCTATGAATCATGTTATTTAATCGTGTTGTATAACTTCTCTAGAATCGGTGCCACAAATTTTGCAGTGGCATCTCTAAAATGGGTATTTATCTGTTTTTTGCCGACCGCATCTTTTAGTTATAAATACGGTGGTATTTTATTGCTAATTTAATTGTTTCTCTGTTGTTTGTCAAAAGTAGCACCAACTTTTTGCTTCTTCTCTCAGTTAGTTTCCTCCTTCCTCGTCACCAAATGTTCTACCACTTTTCCAAGAATATCTAAATCTTCCCTGAAAATATTACTCATATGTCTGGGACCAGGTTGATGTTTACCGTCTTTTTTGTTTGCCGCAAATACTGTTTCACCTTTGTATGTCTGAGAGCCGCCTTCTCTGAGTTGATTGTCTCCTAGTCACTTCTGGCAATATGAAGTGCAGACAAAGTTGGTCTGGCACTGAAACCTATTGTTAAGTGTAGTATTATTTCAACGGTAAAAGCCCACTTTAACCGTTGGGATTTGGTTGTTCACTTGAGAAAAAAATTATTTCTACCTCTTGTTCAATTCTTTTCAGCCCTTGGGCGAACTGTTTGTTGTCCAGCGTACTCAAACCTCCAAAAGGTGCCTTGCATCAATCTGGATTTTCTGTGTTTCTAACAGCGCTTTCTTTGTTCCTTCACTTTATAGCCGTCCACATCTTTCGTTGACTTCCCTCGGGAACCCTCCGCCCAGTCCAATTAATTTTTCAAATTGCGCGATAATTTGGTTAGCAATGTAAAGCAGGTTGGCTTAATGCCAACTGTCTCTTGGCGGCTTTCTTTTATTGAAGTCATAAGGAGGTGTGGCATGGCAAAATCACCTGCCACTTTTTTCTGTATGATATGATCTCGTTTCAGTTCAGCAAAGCAACATTAGAATGGCTGCACGGCAGCTTTGCTCATCTGTTTAGTCATTTTTGAAGCCGCTGCAAGAATCGTATGGTATTTTGGCAACAATTCAACTGATTCTCGCCTAGTTATTTCTTCGTCTTGTTTTAAAATGTTTGGCCCTTGTTTCAATCTTTACAGCAGCTTACCACATACTCTTTTTCATTTTTTGTAACAATTTTGATTGAAATGGCGCTTGTTGGGTGTCTTGATGCTAAAATTAAGCCTATAGATCGGTAATTCGTCGTTTAGGATAGTTCCTCGATATCGAGTAAACACTTTTCGCCCCGTTATTTTGCTATTATTATATTGGCACGCCGTACTGGTGCTAGTTTTTGGGTTTTCCCCAAAACCATGAGGTATATTGCGTGATCCACAAATTCCCGTATCCCTTTCACTTCTTTGATTTATCTTGCACAGTTGAATATCCGCTTACCAGACTAGAAGATGGATAGCGGTGCTGTATGGGATTGTGCATTGTTTTGGTGCCAGTTTGAACTCTCGTCTTCATGGTGTCATTAATTTCGGTCATTTTCCTCGATTCTTTCTGTGAACGATGTGCGCGTTTGTATCGTAAACCGACACATTATGACGGTAATGTAATTGGATTCTTCTTTAAATTACGCTGGAAATAAACTAATACCTTAATGCAATGCTAGCTTTAACCTAAAACTCTTGGCCTTCCTCTAACAAAGTGGATTTGTTTTGTTCTATTCCATGATTTATTTAGCGGGTTACTTTTGCCCACCAAGCTATAAATGTACAACTATTGAATGGCTTTATTCCCCTTCATACTATGGAACATACTTTGTCGCTAAATCGTTGCCCAGATCTCAGTCACTATGAGAAGAGCGCTTCTATAATATGATCTGGAGCGCCAGTTATCGTTACGACACAATAGCACCCTACCTCAACTCGTATCGTATCTAAATACCTCTCTTGCTGTCTTTGCCCGCAGACAAAGTGACCGGACCCATTCCCACTTGCAGAAGTGATGTCGGTGTCGGAGGCGGCTTCGACAGCGGCAGTGGAAGTGTGGCCGATGTGATTGGTGGGTTGCCCCTCTGCATCAAATGCCACCTGCCGCTGGAGGAGAAGTATGTGGTGCGGGTGCGCGGTCGCTTCTGGCACTCGCGGTGCGCCCTCTGCGCAGTCTGTGGTTGCAGTCTCAGCGAGTTCTGTTTCGTTCTAGAGGGCCGACTCCTCTGTCGACAGGATTACCACAGGTAGGTCCCATTTTGTGGGTTTTCGTAAGTCGGAGGAGTCCCATAGTATCGAATAAGTTGATTCCATATTTTAACTTTTACCATTAACTGTATGGTTATTTTAGTTGCATAAATGTATCTGTAAGACATTGCAATTTCCGCATCATCTAATTGAATCACTAAAACTAGTGTCTTTTTTAGCTGTTTTTTCATCTACGTGATCTTCATCACTAAAATTCAGAAACTAGGCTATTGCAATGTGTTGCTGTTTGGGGTCTAACGCATTTCTCAGGTAGTCATACACAAAAAAATGAAACATTCTCCCACAATTCACTCGTTCGCTTTCACATTCATCCTAGGCAGGAGTTGCGTCACGCAAGCAGTCACTTTTTACATCCCTGCTCTATCAAACGGTCTAAAGTGGTCTATTTCAATCCAAGCACGTTGTAACTCATCAGTAGCTGGTTACAGGGCAACTCAGTGTCATTCGTGACGGTTTTACAAGATGGCAAGCCAAACTAGTCACTCGTATTTGATTCCATTATCTAATGTCTCTGTGATGCGCAAATCTAAAAGCTCCCTCCTCTTTTTCGAGTCTGGGAACATGGTTGCGCATTGCTGATAGTTTGACCCAATCGCAATGAGTTCTAGGACCTATTTTTCACCCTTAGAAAAGTTATGCTGAGCCTTTTCACGGAGTTAAGCACTCGATTTAGGGCACTCAAGTTTTGTAAAGAAAATTGAGGCAAACGTCCCCAACTTTCCCTGCAGCATTGGTAGTTATTGCCTGTTCGAGTGAATTGAATCCCTTCAGTTCCATCTGGTTGACCTATCGTTCTCGTTATTTTCTAGTTTCCACACCTCTGTCATAGTTGTCGTAATAAGAGCGGGAAAAATTTCAATTGATGTGTGGAATGCGCACTTCAACAAAAGGCTTTTTTTCTTTCCCTACGCTAGGGTGCTGTATCAAGCCTTCTTAGTTTGACCAACCGTTTTGATAGGACCCGTTTCGCATGTAAGGATGGTATTGTGACTAGTGCAATGGCACTTATTCGTTCAACCCTGTCATGCCAAATCTGTTTGTTGCTAATACCCTGTCACTCCTCATGATTTGCCACTAGTCTTTTGAGTGTCCCAATGAACAGAGTGATTGAATGAATGGAGGTGCTCAGCATTACTTTCCGTACTAACCGGTGCCTGCGTGTTTGTAGGCTTTACGCAACGAAATGTGCGACTTGCAAGCAGCCGATGCTGAGCCATGAGTTGTGTATGCGAACAGGCGCCGAGGTACACCACGTCTCCTGCTTCGTCTGCTCAGTGTGCCGCGAACCATTGGTGGTGGGTGTGGAATACGCCCGCGACCCTACAACTGGGGCACCTGTATGCAAGCCGGACTGCCTCCGCCGTTCTGCTTCATCCATTGCTGCCGCTCCCCTTGCAACACCATTGCCCTCTGCCACCGCTGTCTCCTGTAAGCGCGGTCGTACCACACTCTCGGCAGAGCAGCGGGCACAGCTGCAACGGGTGTTTGAGGAAAATCCACGACCTCCCAAAAAGGTGGGTTCCCATAAGATATTCGCATTTGTTAAGAATATAACTTTTCAAAGAAACGCTATACTTGTCACTGCAGTCGAAAGTACCGAGAATGCTTTGGTGAACTGTGTGAGTTTAGTTCTTTAGATAAGATCCACTTCAGGTCTTCTCTTTTCATCAGAACGTACTTGTCATATCTGTGAGGTCTGTTTGAAGCGATTGAAATGGAGTGCCTTTTAATACGTCAATACTATTTTTGAACAGGTGCTCTCTCGGTTCTCTTAACTGAAAGCGGTTATTGTCGAGATGGGGTTACTTAAGTAGACAAATTTTTTTGTCTACGTCGCCTTTGCCCTGGGCAATTTGTCCATTGTATCGGCACATTGAATCAGATATGCAATGGATACATGTTTTTAGCACCACAACGCTTGGGTTACTTTTGAAGATGCGTATATGCGACGTTGATAGGCACCAGAATTGTGTACATTTTGATCAGATCCGGTGCTTGAGTGTCATTCCTCTCCGTTATTTTCACTTACTATGGAAAATGTTGCATGAAGCAGGAGCTTACGATCTAGACGATTTGGGCACCAGAAACCCGGATGGCTTGACCAGAACCACATAATTTTCCTTAACCGGCGGTAGTAGCATTTGTGAAGCGGGACGGAAAGGGAGAAGGGAGTTGGATGCACTAATTTGTTGTGCTTTTTGATGTTTTTGTGCAGGCTCGCGAAACACTGGCGGCGGAATTCGGATTGTCAGTAAGGGTAGTCCAAGTGTGGTTCCAAAATCAGCGCGCTAGGGAAAAGAAACTTTCCGCTGCCTCCGTCGCTTCTGCATCCCCCAGCACCAATACTGTTATCAACACCACCACCGCCGCCGCTGCCGCTGCCCCAGCTACTCCTAATGGGATGTCCTCGCCTACATCTCCAAGCCTAAGTCAGTGGTTGTGTTTATTCCCTGATCAAAAGATGCCGGGGAATAGGCTAATGTAGTGTACGATCAAATGTGGCTGAGATTTTTAACTTAGTGTCAATGGAAGGGCTACTACTGCAGCAATACTCGACTCACTGTTAAGTGGTAGGTTTGTTCTATTACCCGTCATACGTGGACTAGTCGTAGCGGTAGCGGGTACAATCTGTAGCATGATGATGCTAGACGAGGTTTTCTCTGTGATCAAAGGCGTGGAATCCTCTCCCCTGATTATCTATTCATGCATGAGATTTCAAACACAGCACAGCGATGGAAAGTTTGCCTGTAGTAGGCTGCTTTAATCGTGCAAATATCTCAAGAACAGTCGCAAATTGGCATTGGTGATCAAGTATACACTACCAATTGGGAATCATGCTGTTCGAGAAGAGTTTGGCTATGATTTTAGGTCTCTAGGAGTTTATAAATGCGGCGTGAAACCAGTTGGTGAAATGAATAGGGGTTTTTTTTCGTAATTTTTTGCCTTACCCCCTTCCGGCCGTTGGCGATTTTGCTATGCGACTAAGGCATGCGAACCGAACTTAACAAAAGTGGAGTTTTCTTGCATGATTCGGCAAGAAACCGGTCGCTTTGCAAGCAGTTTCCACTATTATTTGCGGTAACAATGTGGAGATGGAATGGTTGGTGGGCTGTTGACGTTCACTCTGATGGGATCTCAACGGCTATTGCTATCACAGTAAGGGCCTACAAAGGTGCTACCATTTATGCCGACGCTGTGATCAACCAAGTGAAGAGCGATGAGGCGAATAGAATGTCCTCCCTGGCGATTTTAGCTACTTTAATGCCCCCACTGTCATCATCATCGCCACCATCATCACTGGAACCTCCTAAGGAGTCATCACTCTCATCAGGAAGTGATGGAATGAGTCAGTGGCGTATCTTCGCGAAACGAGCGATTTGCTACCGATTTACGCAAGTTAATTGAATTCAGTCTGCTAATGTTGACCTCCCCAGAATCGTGCTAGAAGCTTCTCCTATCTCCTACTCCTGTTATTCTGATTGAAACATGGCAGAACGGACCGGCCTAAAGTCTCCCCTTCATTACTTTCTCCATTATTTACATCTGTGGTCTCTTTACTTTTGGAGCTATTGTCACAAGAATTGTTCATTAAGTCGCTAGTATTTCTGCTTCTTCCGCAATTGGAAAAATGAGAGGAACCGCTGTGACTTGACAGCAGTCTTGTCACATCTGCCAGTTCTGTCGTTACTCCTGTCAAAAAAAACAGTGAAAATCGATTGATTTGACGTTATATCCTTTGTGTTTTTGTCATGGTTGACGCATGCGATTTCACTATTCAATTCTAATAATGCAGGTAGTGGGACATCCCCCCACCGGCTGCGTTGTGATTGGCATTCCCGTTGACCTCAACTACCATTGTCACTACCATAACTATGCCATCGCCAGTTGTTTTGTCAGCAATCCGTTCAAATGCAGTCAGAGGGAGAAGTCGCTAGAGCGTTGTGCTGTATGTGCTAAAATCTCATTCTTGCTGCTGCAAACATCATGAAAACGGCGTTTGGACTGACATCATCACTTGTATTGTGTTCAAAGGCGGCTTACTTCCAATTCATTCTTTGCAGCTCTTTGAGCCAGTTTAGTCTATTTTCGTGCCGTTTCTTTGACGTAGATCGACCTCTCCTGTATCTTTTCTAGTTGGTTTATGTCAAAAATGCGGAGAGCAATTGTTTAATCGCAAAGCAAACGCCCCAGAGTCATTGCAGAGTCAGTTTTAAGCATTGGCAGTACTTTTTTAACCGTACACACATGACCATTGCCGATGGTACGTAGCACTCACTAGTTTTTTTTACATTTCAGCAACCAAAACATTACAATATCGACCAGGAATTAAGAAGGCGCAGCTCTTTCATTGGAAGGACTCCACTAACTCCCAGCAGTGGCAGTGACCTTCCGCTAATGGAAGACAAATAAACAAACCAACGATCTTTTACAACTATATTTTAAATCAGCATTTAGTCTTCGCACCTGGTGAACACCATCATGCCTACCCTTTTTATAGAGGCCCTCCCTCATCATTTTACCTCCTGCGGCCAGCTTCGAATTTGCTCTACTTATATGTTTAATAGTAATATTCTGGTCGTCATGTAGGCGTCTTCTGTACATAGCTTACTTTTGCGTGTATGCCTATCTACATATTTATCCAAAAGTGGCTAACCAAGGGAACCAAATGCATGGTCTACTGTTAATTCCTGTCTCCGTTTTTCTCTTTTAAAAGGGAAAGCTTGCGTTTTGTCAACAGTATGGGAAATCACACTAGAATGTAGAGGTTTCGAGGGGGGCATTTGTAATTAGTGCAAAGGTCGAATTTCACTTACACTGCTCACACGAGATCACATTTTGTGTTTCAGCAACTGAGCCAAGTAGTGGTTAGTGAATTTCGCTAGTGGAAATTAATCAACTCCGTGCTTACTACCCAGGATTCAAGTTAGGCTCTCGAGTGAGCTGTCGTTTTTGACCTTCCCCTACTGACTTGACCTGCACTTTCCTCGAAGCTAGTGATGGTTGGGATGGATGTGAGCGCGCTTAACCCTGATTTTTTCACAGAATTTGATCTAACCTAAATTAAAAGAAGATCATTTATCTTTTTAGGTGAGATGTATTGCTGAAAACCGATCATTTTTGTACGTTGATTTCCTACTTTAAGGAAATAACATCATCGTCTTTCTGGCAAAACAAAAGTGAACCGCATTGTTACGGACATCGTATGGCACTCTATGAGTTTGTAAAACTAGGATTGCTTAGTTGAGCGCAATCCAAGTAGGAACGAGCTGAGACGCTACCACACAGTCATAAGTTAATGGTGTTCCACAAGTATTTACGTAGAGTCAGAGGCAAAAAATAGAAGCATTTGGTAACAATTGAACCTCTGTTCGATACTACGAAATTATGGGGTGGATCTGGGATCGGTTGCATCCAGGAAGGTACAAATAATTAAAAGGTTGAGATTTTGTCTGCTACCGTTGTGCCTGTTCTTTTAGCTAAACGTCTAGATCCATACAGAATTGAAAGGATGCATTAAAAGTAAATACAATTTTTGACTGGTCTTATTTATTATATCCCGCGAGAATTGAGTAACGTTCTACGGCGAACGTCCTCAATATGTATCGGTCATGGTTCCTCAGAAGGCATCCCTCTGACAACTAAGTTATTCTGCATCTATTGTAGAGTTTTAGGCATTGACGACTTCGATGTTACTATTTAAGCGTCTGTATTTGCTACGCTCAAATTCTGCAAACTTTTCCTGCCATTTTTCGGTGCGTATATTACACAGCAACGCTATTCACAAAAGGACAATCTTGTTACGTTTGGCATAGATCTTACTCTGTTTATAGCTTGACATATTTCTGGGTGTTGATTTAGTTTTGCTTGTTCCTCTTTTTTGAGTGGTCACATTTTAGTGAAAATAAGTAAACGTGTAAGACCAAAGAACGCAGTATTCGCTTTACATTATGTACAAGCATAATAGATACTGACCTACTTAAAAAGTTTGACCATAACTAGCTTCCCAAAATAGATAGATCGCACACCCAGACCAAGTACCGGAAAATGAGGCAGTACTTGTAAACTTTGCTGTGTTGTGGTACTCGTAAGCGAAAAAATAAAAACATCTATATTTGATGATGGTGATTAGGAAAAACAGAGCAGATGAATAGAACTTTTGGAGCTTTAGCAACAATCCCATTATCCCAAATAGCTTATTAACCATTATCTATTCGTTACCGTGGTCTCCTCAATGCAACCGATATCCCATGGGAAGTCGTTATTCTCTAAACAGAATCAAGTTTCTCATTCTTCGCTTCATAAACCAATCAAAAGGGCGTAAATCCACCTAAGTAGACCAATCAACGACTTGTGCGTGTGCAGTTTGTTGCACTATGCAAATGAACGCTGAATTAGAAAACTCATTAGTCTTCAGGTGTGTGATGATTAAGTGACCCACGTTCTAATGATATTTACAAGTGAAATTTGGTGTTCTATAGTTAATGCTTCTGTTTCCCTTTTTATTCTACAAGTGAGCATAATTGATGCTCCTAATGAATCAGTTGACAGGATGACGACATGTTAAAGCCTTAGCAATTGACAGCCACATTGTGGATAGCAAAAATCTCTGATCTCAGAAAGGAAGAGCGACAGGGTTAACCTAAATGTCCTCGTTAATATTAAACATGTATCATAAAGTGTTTCATAAAATTACAAAATAAGTGCCATTAGCATCGCTATAAACATGATTCGGTAAGTCAAATTGACAAAGAGCGTAGTAAACTGACTGATCTGCTTTTATATAATTAATCTGCCTGATTTAGGTCTATACATATATTAGAGAATTACAGAACATTAAGGTGGCAATAAATTTACGCAAAAGTTGACTTGGAGCAGGGGGCCCTGACAGTGCTCCTCGAGTAATGAGCTTTTCTTCGCCAGCTTCAAAAACCACAGAGTTGATTAATGCTTCGCATTCTCTCCTTACCCTCAGGTTAGTCTGGTTTTAATTAAAATAAACTGTAAAATTAGTAAGTAGATCAAAGCGATAAATGGCTGCTTTACTATGGGAGATAATGAAGGTGGAGGGATATCGGTGTGGTAAAGCTGCATTCCCTCAGGGGAAAGTGAACAAAGTTGTCCCTAGCAGACTTGCTAGCGGCTAGCGAGCAGACAGGAGGAATGCGCGACTGTCCTTCAAACGAGGCGTGAATTGGCCGGAGTCGGATATCTGGTGAATGGCACTCTCAGATTACACTTCCACCATCACCGCTGCAACCACGACAACAATCACACCCACCCAACGTTTGCTCGTCTAAGATAACACAGAGGGGTAAAAGGCCCCTTCAGCTACTGCATGAGCAGAACGTGCCTTGTTTTTTTTACTATTACGGCATCAACTAGACTCGCTATTTCGACCACATGCTTGGTAGGAGGTAATGATTGCAGGAAGGGCCTTTGGAGCATACGTTAGAGGTGCATTGGTCCTCCAACCACCCAAAATTTCGTTACAAAGTAAAGTGATCGACTGTTAAACAAGAGGTATGTTGTTTTAATTAACATTAGGCCTCAATTCTACTTCAATGAGTTAAGCGTTTCAGATGGTCACTAGTTGAGGCAGTAAAATAACCTGTGTGCGTTTTCTATAAGACATAGTGTAAAATAGGAGGAGGACCGAAAAATCCCATGTAAATAAATGCACATAGGTTAAGCTGGTTATGGCATAAAGTGAGGAAGACTTTAATGTCGTGTTGGAAGGCGTGGCTTCCAAGCAGAATAACATAGTTCAACGCTCTGCCATGATCTTAAGGGTGGCTATTTAATTGGGAAAAGTGCAATTACAATCCTGTCTACCCGACTGTTTAGACTACTGTGTGAGTAAGGAGCTATAGGATTATATACATTAATAAAGTGTACACAGTCCAAGTGACGCTTTTCCTTCATGCATTCATGTCCATAGCACGATTATTCCGAAAATGATCAGCGTCCACCCAATGTCTCTCCAGAATCTCGCAATCGTCCCCAATCAGGGCCAGCAGTGTGGACTATTGAAGAGAGCCGATGAGGGTGAATGAGCGAAATCGTAAACTCCTGCAACAGGTGTCATATTTCACACAAGCACACACACAGTGTCCCACTTCACCACATTGTGGCTCTGTGTGCTGCCTCAGAGTGTGACATACTGCAACAATTATCACTTGCGTCATTCTTTGGTTGCCATCGGTGCCTTCAGATTTCAGCTACAATGAACAAACCCCTACATCTGTTGCCACGGCTACTGATTACGTAGATCAAATTTCTACAGCATTTTCATCCTTTGTCTCAAAATTTTGAGTTCGAATTTTATGCAATCTGTTGACAATTGTCCTCCTGCTTAATTGTCCAACAATAATCTGTCAAATGGGCAAATTGCCTTTCGGTGGATATCGTTCAGGTTTTCCACTTTAATGGTCTTTTTCGACAAAGAACAGCGGCTACAGAAGCGCGGGGAGAAGGGAAAGTGTGATTGGTGGAGCATTAGGTGAGAGCGCAGGGGTGCAACCAATGGCACATCGACGCGGCGGCATACATGCGCATACACGCACGCATCCGTGCTGGGTGTCATGTTTTATTTGCCTACCCAAGTTGGATGAAATAAGAGATCATTCGAAGTAATCTGAGCAGAATAGAGAGAGCGAGTAAGCGGGCGATGTTTACCGCATCGCCATCATCATCAGTAGCAGTGGGGCGATCAGATTCCAACTGCAGAACAGCCACCACCACAACCACCAGCTTTAGCACTAGAAACCAATACTCGCCAACTTCAGGAGTGTCAAATTCCTATTCCTCTCACTACGCCTATTCTGCCACTTCTTCATCTGCCTCAAACCTTTGGTTTGATGCACCTTCAAGGGCCTACGAGCAACCGACACCAAACACAGGTCTCTCATACACAGATGAACAGATCTCCTGCATCTGCGATGTTCTTCAGCAATCTGGTGATTACACACGTATGAAGCACTTCGTGGAGAGCATTGGCGACTCGGCTAGAAACAACGAAAGTTTGCTATGTGCGAAAGCTACTCTAGCATTCAACGAGGGGAGATTCGTGGATTTGTACGGCATCTTAGAAAGTCACGCATTCTCTCCAACCTGGCACCAACGTCTTCAGAACTTATGGCTGCAGGCGCATTACATGGAGGAAGAGCGTGTGAAAGGCAGACCATTGGGAGCGGTAGCAAAGTACCGAGTGAGACGAAAGTTTCCACTTCCTCGAACGATATGGGACGGGGAGGAGACTAGTTACTGCTTTAAAGAAAAGTCAAGAGCTATTCTGCGAGAGTGGTACACCCATCGCAATGCCTATCCCTCGCCCAGAGAGAAAAAGGAGCTCTCCGAACTCACTGGACTGACCACTACTCAGGTTTCCAATTGGTTCAAGAATCGTAGGCAGCGTGATAGAGCCTCCGAGATACGAACCAACGGGAATGGATTCAGGTGGGACAGACTGCTTACTGCTCATCCCTTTATTTTTATTATTACTATTATTATTATTATTATTTTCATTGATTCATTAAAACATGGCCCCTCTGGTAGCCTTTTGATGGAATAGCTGGAATTGTTAACTCTCGTTGCCAAGCCATTTGTCATGTCACATGATCAGGCTTTAACCTAACTTATATCTTCTCCAGTAAAATTCCCATTTTTTTGTTTTTATTTGTCTTGTTTAAGGTCCCTTCACTGTTTGGTATTTACAAAGGTTCTATATCAGTTGAACATTCTTGGTGCCCTAAAACGTTATTTAATGGGGAGTTTTATCAGTTTATCCCTTAAAAGTTCGGATAGAGCAAAAGTTCATCCAAGACTATCGTAGTGCCGAGTTAGTTCTTAAAAACGTTACATAACTCTTGCACCTCTAAATAACCAAATTAATATATTCAAGTGATAGGTGATGCGATTTAAGCTTCATACAGTCACATAACCGGGAATGACAAACAAGCAAAGTATTTTGTAAACTCGCTTTAAGTAGTGACAAGGCGGGGGACAGGACACAGGACACCTAAGTGGGAGGATGTATTGTAAAGTTATTATGCAACGATACCATAGGCATTTGTGCTTCCCTTCAATCGTTGTTCACCGATCCTTTCGGAATATTTAGCTGATCGACTTTGGTGGCGTCGTTTCCATCTAAATAATACCTTCTTCCTATTGAAATAAATTTATAATTTAACCCACAAACCTCTATGTCAAATGTGGCCTTTTGAGTTTCAAGTAGTGTCGCCTTTTTCCATATAGTTAGACGTTTTACTGTCCTCAGACAGACTTTAAGGTGTATTGCCTGTTGAGTGGAGTCACCACCGCAACGAGGCATTCAGAACGCCACCACACGCCAGGTGATGACTTTTCCCTAAACCCTCCTGACATTGACATGAGACATGTCCACTTCCCACTTTCAGCTTCCATGTGTTATTCTCAAGCAGTCACAGGACTCCTCATTATCCAGATTGTAACTACACACTGAGTTTTGCAGTCATCTTTGCTTCAGAACAACGGCAACCATGCCATTCTGTAAAAGCATGTCAGGTCTAACTGAGATCATTTACCGACTCTTGCGCGTTTGAGCCTCTAAGACAATCAATTTAGCATGAACCGTTGATGTAGATAATTCTATAAATGGGGAAATTCCAAAGACTCAACCGAGGGTTCTATTTCAAAATTATGAATTAAAAGTGTTGTGTTAAACCAATCCTTCGTCAGGCTTGTTGGCAAGTTTGAAATGGCGTTATGACAATTCACCTCCGTTGCTAAATCTGCCAAAATACCCATCTGGTGGTTATATTTAAAAAAAAGCAATTTCCCCAGGATATTGCTTCAGAAGAACTTAAACAAATGGAAAAGTTTTTGTTAGCCCTGAGTATGAGTTGCATTGTGGACAGAGAATCCCAAGGCCTGACCAATGCACACATGAAAACATCTAGACAACTATGTTCTGGGTACAAGGGATTTGAGGACACTGAGGTAGGCGGCAAATATACGAAGGATTAGGTGTGATTTGGTGCAAGGAGTTACCTCATTTCCACAATGTGTAAGATGGGTTTGGACGAGTAGTCAGTAGTCAGCAAACTGCATTGTTATTCATCGGATTGCCATGCGTAATGAGAAGTTTGCTCAGTCGATTCCAAACTCACGATTATTCGGTGTTTCTTCATCCTCTTTGGAAATCATCAACGAGAGTAGGTTGGTGACTCCAACAGTCACATGGGCGAAGCTTGGTGTTGAAAAGCTGACCACATCATAACGATGCTAGAGTGAAAGTCATTCAAAGGAAGTCCCTGTCAGTGCTAAGATTCACTGAACAATTTTGGCTTTTAAACCAGCTCCTTGCCTTTTTGACCCATTTCAACGTGCTCACATCGAGCCTTCATTGATGATTGCAAATTATCCATAATTCTGGGAGTCAGTATCTCCGAGAGGCTTAAGCTCTATTAAAACACTCTCTGTTTTAATGAATGCGTACCTAACTTCGATACGAGGCAGTCCAGTAGGACTAGAATCCAGCCGTTGTTGTTGGCTCCCAGTCCCTACATGCTCAATATGAAGATATTACTTGCGGTATCAAAAAGCACATAAGTACAACGCATTAAAATGCTTCTTTTACTCAGCCCCGTAGCTGTTCAACCAGGCGAGGAAAGAGAAGGTGACAAGGACTGCAGAGAGTGCCTGAAGGATTCACTAGCGGAGGATTCTGCCCAGAACTACTACAATATCACACCTTCACCTCTTCAGCAGCCAAGCAACCAAACCACATCCCCGTGGCATCACTCAAAAATTTTAACAGCCAACTACTGGCCTCCCAGTGCACCTCCACCAGTTGTAGACATGTTATTGCGTCCAACACTTCGACAGAACCACCACCAACAACAGTTGCAGCAACAGCCCCTGCTTCCACCGCCACCATCTCAACCGCCCCCATTACCACAGAGTTCATCCACGTGGAGTTATGAAGAGACCTATCAGTACAATCCCACCCCCTATCAGTCCGAATTTTATCCCGACTCTAGCGTCTACGTTCAGCAACTAGGAACGGGCGGCGGCAGCAACCAGTGGGATTCAGAGGGCTGTAATATGAGAACGGAGGATGTGGTCGTGTCGGGACGATTCCAGCTTCAGTTGGAGGTGCAAGCTCGAATCCGGAGGGGTGAAACAAATGCTACGGGAGCGGCATCATCACCACCACCATCGTCGGTGGCAGAGAGATACCTGCCCAATGGACCCGCCTATGGAATAACCCACACCAGGAGGCCGCATCCAACGGTTCCTCCGCTCTACATGGAAACCCAATGTCTACAAGAGGATGGGCAGTTTGTGGGAAACTAACTGACGCTTCTATACATACAGTCGCCCTACACACGCGCATATTTTTGTGAAATCTAATGTAACAATTAAAAAGATCGCACCTCTATGCAAGAAGTAACCGAGTCCTTTTGGAATCTAATCTTCATACAAAGTCAAACCATACAAAAAATAATTAATGCTGGTAAATGCTTGTTGTTCACTTTTCGTTTTCGAGATAGTCCTTTGCTTCGTTGATTTTTGCTGCTAGATAGGGCGACCCTCCTAGAACAGAAAAAGATTTAACTTTTTAATAGTCGGCCAATCTTAAGTCTTTCCAAAACAAATTTGAACGTTTACTTTACATTTCTGGAGCAGCATAGTTAGGCTAACTTGACCACAGGGTGGACGTACATAAAAGAACAGGATACGCAATGCACAAAGGTATAATCAATAGCTAAAGGGTAATGTAAAAGAACAAGAGCAAAGGTGACGCAGGGAGCGCTCGAAGCAGCCAGTGGATAAACTCGTAAAAGCTCAACAAGCTGGCCTTTGATCAAACTGAAAATTTAACTCCATACTTTGAAGTACAATCTTAATACACTGAACGCAAATTAAAGCTACGACTCGAGCGCTTACCTCGATCCGGATGATTCAGAAGCATTATTCTCTTATAAGCTTCTCGGATTCTAGACTTGTTTGATGATTGACTAAGGCCAAATAAAAAATACTGATGAGATTAAAATTACATGAAGCATCTGAACCGAAATCTGGACACAAAAGTATATGCAGCAGAACAATAAACAATATAAAAGGTAACTTACGGAACACCTAAAATCAAGGCAGCTTCGCGACGAGACATTTTACGTTCAAATCCACCTTTGTAATACTTGGAAGTCGTCTAAATTTAAAAAGAAACAAGGGAAATACGTTAATAACCGAAACTCATGTAGACAAACATGCAAGCCAACTATGACTCACGAAGCCAGCTAGTCTTATTAAATCTTGTACTTGCTTTCCTTTCACTTGTCGAGTTAGTTGACGACCTAGTAAGCCAACCGCAATTAGTCCAAGACCAACTAATACTGGAGTGCTCTAAAAAATACGCTAAGGAATTGCAAACAACCATGAGCAAGTTATAGGGAGCAGTCTCACACCAGATAATGATCATACTCGCACACTGATGGCAATGGCAATGACAATAGTAACTTAGCACAATATAAAATAACACTTTTGTGTTTTCGCTTATTGGTATCAAATCACTGCCTTAAACAAAGCTATGACTACATCATGAACAATGCTCGGGTGCCGGATACAATAAGCGGTGATTTTTTTAACCACAGCAGCTGTAAAAAATCAAGCGTCAGAGATGTATTTTGTGCCAAAGGCTCAGACTTTAAGTCACTCAATTATTGCAAAGATTTTACAGGCCTAAAATGGGCTAAGAAAAAATATTATGCTATAAAAGCCTTGGGCAACTTTGATGGTCAATTTCGATTCAGGTTTAATGTGCATTTATTTTAAAGTTTGATAAGCCCTAAGCCTATAAAACCCAAATATGGTATAAGCTAGTCCTTTTGATCCGAACTTTAGTGGTATTTTACTCTTTTGCCTGTTAAATTTCAAATTGTTATGCTTACAAGTAAATTTTGACTAACCTCGAAAAATCGTTCATAGCAAATTAAAAAATTTACTATGTACCACTAGCTTTGGTAAAAATAACAATATAATGACCCAGATTATAAATAGCCTTATATTCACCCGCTATTACAATTCGTTCTGGCGTCCGCTTCGCGATGAGTCTCTGGAGGCGTATTCAGCGAATTGGCATGAAAGCTGCCAAATTTCAATTTACTGTATCATTGGAGGAGTTAACGATAAAATTTGAGAAGGGGTATTGGCCAAAAAGTGTTACAGTTGTGTTAACTCGTAGAGGCAGGCGATGCACATCTCAGGTCTGTGGGCATTGTGTTTCTTTCTGTCCATGCGCATTTGTAAAATACGCTAATGAAACTGCTTTTCTTTTATTAAACTTCTGGCTGATGGTGTGGTTTTTTGAGTGTGGGATGTTCTGATTTTGTTAATATATGTGGCACGCTCTTTTTTCTACTTTTACCAGCCCATAGCGCTGTATAATTCCCCACCCGAAGATCCTTCGTTTTCTTATGAATGGGCCCTACCGGATAACTTGGAAGTTGTAACGACCCTCTATCGAAATGAAAAGGACATCTCTTTTGAAGATAAGGAGTGGACTTTTCAAATCGAAGATGTAGGTTTTATTCATACCGGCTTAATTTATTTTACATTTAAAGGATGCCAATATTTTTTTCTTTATGATGGGTAACTTGAAATTTTTGCTGTTTTTGGGTTTGTAGGTCACCATGACTTTTTAAGAATTCGCTACTTAGTTTGCTAGCATATGCACTCTGACTTTATTGTTTTTCACTTCTTTTACGCAAAGTCGGGACTTAATTGCCTCTTGATTCCTCATGTTGTCATACAATTTCAGCTTGAAATAAACTGGATTATCTATTACCTTACTGGATAGGAATGCTCTGGTCTTGGATCACCTTGACTTCTCGACTTGATAGCGCCATGTGTACCCGATTCGAAGTAAATTAAAAGTAGTTTTATTAATTCCTAGTTGCAAGTGGCATACGCAGTTCCAGTCAGTGCTTTGCACCAAGGTATTGGTTGTTCTTTATTGTAACACCGGTTTGAATGAAATACTTTGGTATTGGAGATTATATGTGCAAATTTTGTAAAAATCCAAGTCTGTCCGCCCATAGTTGTGGCTTTCAGAGATGAGTTTTGCGCTGATTCAGATGCGTTCGCGACTAATTTACAAGCCATAGGCAGAGTTTTTCATAGAATTCTTCTTTATGTTTGAGTGTCAAGCGGCAGGTGTTATCTTTTTTTGGTCTAGGGTGATCATTTAACCAGTCCTTTCCTTAAAAATAACGTTTTTAGTGTGGGGAAGATATCGCTTTTGTAATTGTATACCTCCGCCAACTTTAATTTTTTCCGTACTTCTCATACTCTCAGGTTTGAAGACGAAATGCCGTCTGATTGATGGGCAGAAAGTGCTTATTCGTGAAGCAGTGTGTTTATTGCCTCTATGGTCTTGATACCGGTTTGGTCTTGGTGTTGTATTATTCATTCACTCGAAAATAATCCTTGATATCTTCGGTCTAGAGCAATGCTTTTAGTGTAGGGTTTCCAGCGTGAAATCCTCTTCTTGCATCTCTTTAAGTCGTTATGTCTCTTCTCGATCCATCCCAGCCCATATTATCTTCCAGTGGGCTAATCTAAACTCAAAAATCTTGATTTAAGTGGCTAGTTCACTCGACCTAAAGTAATCGTTTAAA
The DNA here is from genome assembly GCA_001870725.1 of Taenia solium. Classification (NCBI taxonomy): domain Eukaryota; kingdom Metazoa; phylum Platyhelminthes; class Cestoda; order Cyclophyllidea; family Taeniidae; genus Taenia; species Taenia solium. The sequence goes on along the minus strand of MIEF01010054.1, from coordinate 20,450 downwards.
TGCTTCCTTCGTGCCGCCAGTGTAGTTCAGCCTAGGTTTTCAGATCTGAACTCTTCTACCCTGTAGGTGTGTATGTCAGCAGCCGAGTTTAAAGAGTCTGTGCCATCAACAACTACCAGGCGGCGTGTTTTGGCCACCCGCAGCCTTAACTTGGCCGAGTTCGCATCAGCTCTACCCACGCAGAATAACCTCAAGGTAAACCTCCGAGCGGCCTCCAAGAAGGTTTCCTCTGCCACCCTATTGTTCACTCTTCATGGCCTCATGCTTCGATCGGGCGAGGCGACGTGAGTCCCTATTCCGGTGAATAATCGGGGATTCTGCGCTTATGATACATGGCATTGTTTAGATCATGAGTCCCTATAGTCTTGATGTGGCTTTTAATTTAAGGGAATAATCACCCAGACCAATAGTTGACTAGTAGAGATAAAGATTAGCTTTATAATTCCCCTGGCAGTATTGCTAAGTAAGTAGCAACTAGTTGAAGATTAGGTCGGTGTTTGTTTTCTGCGTTAGAATCAAAGGGTATCTTAGCGTGGGTATGGCTCCTAAGGTGCCAGGCTGCCTTATAAAATGCACTTCTATTAAGGTTACTAGTCGAACAATGGTATTACTCAATATCGTAAATGCCCCTTGAGAAGCGAATTAGGCAGTCATTTAATAGCCCACTTCCCCGATTCGGCTTTGAGTGAAGATTGATTGGATGGGGGTCGATTTGTGTTGTCCTCCACCTGTCCCTTTTAATTCAAGCACTGAAAGTAGTGAATAATAGCGAAATCTTCAATGACTTCGTTACTTTATTCACTTAGACGACGGTATTTTAATCCGATCACAACATCTTGGGAGTTCATGCATTTTGGAATGTGGCATTGTTAGACAGCATGTATTATAGATAATTTTATACCACTTCATCACCCTCAGGTGACTTAAATAGGCTGTTGTTGCGACGACAGGACTACACGCCTTGTCCAGTAAATTCAATCGCAAATTTCATTGTTGAAGACCTAATTCTCATTGATGGCTAGTCTGAAGTTCTGGCTGCGTTCATCTGGCTGCTACTACTATTTCTGCCCGGTGATTCAACTTTGAACGGATCCCGATGACTTTTAGAAGGCTAACAGCACTTATGCAAAGATGGGGACTAATGTAGGTTTTCGCATAGAATGTAGCTACGTGATACGAAGCTCTCGCATTCCATCGGTTATTTTGCGGTGTTTTCTGTAGACCAAAATTTCATTCACGCACTAGGTAGGCATATGTTCAATGACTTCATGGAATAAAAATAAAGTGACCCCACCATAGGGCTTGCGTGCCGTTTCTCATTTTTTTTACCTGCATGACAAGTTCAGTCGCTATTACTCACTCTCTATTGAACAAGCTTGGTTCGCGTGCAGTACGGTTTCCAAGACGTAGGTTGTAGTAGGTCATTTTTACCCTTGAGTCACCACCTAGTTCTAACCCTGAGCAGCTTAGTCAGCAATGTGTAGTGTCATTCGATCTTTATTATTGTTAATCATCTGATCTCAGTTGCAGCAAAAGAATTGCGCCGGTAGCGAAACACAGAATAGCATTTCAAAAGGCTGCGTCTTGAGCTAGCTGTTACCGTCGATAATCTGTCTAACCTGAGCTATTGCTTCACTTGTAATAAGGACAGTTTTCAGTTTGACATGGGGCTTCACAGATTGATAGCGCTACTCTTAGACTGCCTGAAATAATTGGGTCACATAATATTTTGTCATTATGAGGGCGTGGATTCAAGCAATTATCCAGTTTTGGGAAGTTTTCAATCAAGTTGCTAGGAGTCGACCCTACAGCCAATTCGTTGACGAGTTAACCTTTTCGAGGAAACGTTTAATTACCGAAATAGGAGCATATTCTCCATTTATTTTAGCGTCGTGGACGTTGTGTTCAACTTGTATGTTTCTAGATTGCAACGCAGCAAAATGCCATTACCGTCCTCCACTAACCAAGGAGCATTAGGGAAACGACTAGATTAGTGAACATTTGTATGATTGGTCGTTGCCTTCAACGGTATTTGCCAGTTTCTATCCCTTGTTTCACTTATTAAAGGGCCATTTTCCAGACATCCACTCGCTTACAGAGCCCAGTCCTTTTTTAGACTGAGAAGATTCTCTAACCTGTTTTTGTTATTGCCACTAGGGACGAGGATATGATTTCAGTTGCCTCCTCAATGTCACTCACCTACGCGCCACCCTCAGCCTATGGGAGTAGGTGGAGCAATGAGTCATCCATTCCTGAGTCGGAAGCCTTCTGTAATGATCTAGCCAGCATCTCCAACCAATTGCAAACTCTTGAGCGCTTTTCCGACCTCCACGAAGTCAATGAAGAGGAGGCTGAAGCGGAGAAGGAGGCAGCGAAGATGGAGGTGGGGAAGGATACCAAAGGTGGGCGGCTGCTTATAGAAGCTAGAAATTAAGGAATGTATTTCTGTTGTTGGGTCAATGGCCAAAGTTGTTCTTATTCCTGCCCTGTTTTAAACATCTTCCCCAGCATCTCCAGTTGTGGCTGTGCAAATCTTGCTTGCTTAAAAGCTGGAACTCATGGTCATGTCTTCTTCGAAGCACCATTTGAAACTTGGAATCGTGACAAGAACAAAGTTTACTTTCCAAACTAAAAGGTAGCAGGTACATTTATCGCTTATTCCTCCTGGAGAAATTTCTTCTAACTACCGAGCTGAGGGTTGGACTAGGTCTTTGGCACAGTTAGGTAATGCATCAAAATCCTTGAATGTGTCATTATTTATAGCTTGCGTTAATCTAAGCTTCTTTTAACACGGAAACGCTGTGTCGGGAACCTTTTGTAGATCTTATCGAATCACAAGTTGGAATAATCGTGCTCCGATTGGGTATCAAGATTTGGCCACAGTTTTTACTTTTCCAGTTTGGTTTATTTGCATCAGTCTCATTTTCTCTTAAAGCGATTCTTGGACTTTTTTATTGTTCTTGTAAAGAATGGCTCTGTATCAAAATTTAGACGAGGCTCTTGAATAACTCTTTTCTGGCCGCATTTTTTTTCGCTGAAATACAGAAAGATCAAATATCCTCTTTTGATAACAATGCAGGAAAGGCTATGCATCGAGATGAAGTCGAGCTTTCTTGGCTAACTTAGATTATTTAAGCCAGCCTTTTCAATTTAACACTGTTTTAAGTAGTATGAGCAGAATTAGCCACTGGGGCTTGACGCAGGGTCATCGAGCTCCTTCTGCAGCCTTGACATTAGAGGAATTCTATGCTAGACTCTCGTAAAATGGTAAATTGAATGTCCCCATAATGATACGCAAAGTTCTGCACTTACCGTCTCCCCTCTCACTGCTCGTACTGACGTCTTTCTCGAGATGGCCAGTGAAGCACACCTGTGTGAGAGCTTCTTCCTGAGGCCAATCACACATGTATGCCAAATCTTGCCTACTCATATGCATCAAGAAGACTAAAGAAAGTTAATTACCCCCTTCCACTGTTTTAGACACACGGAATTTACAAATGGGTGTCAATGGCTCCACGCTGCCAATAAGGTTTGTTGTGTTTAAAGTTGGAATTCATTTTTTTTTAACTTGTTTGCTCCTATGGGTTTTTTGCCCTCCCCTTCATCGCCTCTACTGACCTTTCAACGCTTGAATGAATGAGCCTTTTTTAAGTGACTTGAAAAGGAAACGTTAGTTCTTTTTTCTTGGCAACTCGTTGCGATTCACCGAGTTTAAGTACCGGAAGCGTCCAAGTCAACCAGAAACTTACAATTCGCATCTTCAAAGCTAAGAATACGAACTTCTTCACAGTAATGTCTTCTGCCACTCCCAGAACATAATCAGATCCAACAATCTTATTTATCCTTATTGCAAGCCCTTTTAATGCTAAGTTTTCTTTATAAACTATTTCTAGGAGACTTTCTTCATCTACTTCTGATCGTTGGCTGTTGTCGAGCGTGCATAACTCACGTCTACCACGCTAGCATAAACACTTTCTATATTTCATTCACTCATTATCTTAGACACTTGGATGTACCGCGGATCAACATCCTTCTACATATTTTTGTTTAGCTTTAGCATCTAGAGTGGCGATTTTTAGTTCAGAAGTGTACCAGCAGTCAACTTATCAGGTGGGACTGGTTGTGTGGCAGCTCAAGTACAGGTGATCTTTACTGTTCCATCTTTCGTTTCCGGCGCAGAAGCAAAAGTACTTAAAAAGACTTTAAACAGTCGCTCTAGCGCTTTTTATTATCCGCATCACTCATGTAATAACATGATTGACTTAGGCGTAAAAAACGCAGGAGGATGGGTCAGGGACATTCACATGGCCTTGAAGTGCATTTCTGCATGCCCTTTGTTCGCATACGTGACTACGAGATGAACTTTTGCCTACCATTTTAAAACCATTTCTAACAAAGGGTGTCAAGAGTAGTTACAATGGTATCTTGATAGAATCTCGCCTTTGGAGCCTAGTGACCTATCTTTCTTGCAGCCAATCAGAAAACCAAGCCAAGGTCACCTCTCAGACGGGACAAGACCTGTTAGCTTGGTGTCAGGAGGTTACCGCCACCTACCCCGGGGTGAAGGTCAAAGATCTCACCATCTGCTTCCGATCGGGTCTTGCTCTCTGCGCGATAATCCACCACTTCCAGCCGGAAGCCATGTATGTTTTCACCCTGTATCATTACTATGAACTGTCCGATTTCCTTAATGCCCACCTTGAGGGCCAATGCGCCTGCTATTTTCTCGAGCGTTCCTTTTTCCCTTCTTTAAGCTTTTGAGTGGGAGAACACAATGCGGCTACCAAAATATTAGCAAATTTTACTAACGGCCGACAAACAATTAATTTGGTTGCGAAAGTTCCCTTTTGGTGGGATATTTTTTTTGCCCTTAAAATGAACCATCCGCGTGAAACTAAAACAATAATCGTTTTGGAGCTGAGTTTAGAAGAGTTACCATTTTAAAATCGCTACGCCGCATAGTTTTGAATCAATTTTTGTGTGGGGAATCACGCCAGCTCTAGTAGCACTTGCTGTCACATCGTGAGGAGCAACCACTTTGGTCTATTGCATCACTGTGCTTCGTCTCTGTATCAGGTCAGGTCAGGTCAGGTCAGTCATTTGTTGCACCCAAATTGATGGATTAACAAGAATGTTCGGGTGAGGAAAGGCAGGCCAACTCACCTGCACGAAAACAGTCGAGCACGTTTCCTTTGGACATGCAGTCCTGTTCAAGCAGCCCAATGTACTCCTCAGTGGTTGTTAAAAGATCCATTTGTTACCATTTGATAGGATTTTTTAGACTTAATTTTAGGAGTTTTTGTCTGAAAACTGGACCATCTAATTTCAAGTGTTTGGATGAAATTCTACGATGGTGATGCGTTCTAAATTTTGCTTTTTTAATCCCCAAATGATTAGTTGTGTTTGATGTATGAAGTTCTAGTTTGGATAATGCATGACAGTCGGATGTTAAGAAAGAGGAGGTAAGCAAACGAAATCACCTAAGTACAAGAGCAACTTTGGAACAAGGTGTAGGCCAAAATCGTGTTTGTGTTAGCAATGCCATAATTTCAAGTGCCTCTTGATGTCACACCTGAGAATTAAACTACACAGAAGGGGGAATAAGTGAGGACTTCACTCCTGAAAGGGCTCAGATTTTGATCAAATATCTTTACAAGAGAAAAATGACATTTTTCAGCCTCTAAGATTAACATGTCGAACGAAAACTTCCTGTACAGTTCAGTTGAGTGGGCTATGGATGATCCCGCCAATAGCCGGCAAATGCATTGCCATTGTTAAAATAAGAGGTCTTTCAGTTGTTGTTGTACCGTTGCTATGTTCATCTGCTTTCGGCTTTCTGAATTTTGAATAAGGCATTTCTTATCAGGCCTTGTCAATTTGCAGAGGCGATTTCGAACTAGTACGAGCAATGACCCCAACGGAGCGTGTTCGATTGGCCTTCGACGCGGCTGGCCGACTTGGTGTTGCACGAGTCTTTGTAGATCCCTGTGAGGTGGTGCGAGGCCGAGGCGGAGCTCCTGATCGTCTCTCCATGATGACCTACCTTCACCAGCTACGTGCCTGCCTTATCGCAGCAAAAGAGGCGGAGGAGGAGGAGGAGAAAAAGGCCTCTGCTACACCTCTCGATGGTGCCGCAGAGTGAGTTTCACCCATACCTTTTGATTAACTTGGTGGGATGGTGATGACGACAATGCGATGGCCACAATTAAGACTCTCTTGGGTCTACATTTTCTTTTGGTGGTGTCACTGCTTACTTTAATGCTACTTTTAGTTCTACCACTACTTTTTTTCTACCGCTCCGGTGGTAAGGAATTGACATTACATTTCGTACTCACCATCTTCACTATCCAAAAACCAGTCATATATTCACTTACTTTTTATCACTACCCCAACCTAAAAATTCCGAGTTAATGCCAAACTCATTTTTACTGTTGCTTTTGGTCTCTACCCTCGTCCATGAACCATAAAAGATGTTTTGGGAAAGGATTAGTAGAGTCTCTGAACTCCTCTTCTTGCTCTTACATTACTCTGACTGCATTTGGTAAGAAAGACCTTCTCGTAAAGTGCGCTGAGGGCCATTGGAATTGCTCTTAATGGTGAAGAAGTGCTGTTTGGGGATATTTAGGCTTTCTCTCCTCTTGCAGCCACGAGCGAAGCGAATCTGAGGAAACTAAATACCCCGTGATTAAAGGTAAAACAAAGGCAAAAAAAGAAAAACACGTGAGTATTTTCTTTTTTGTTAAATGGTTGTTGTTGTGGCGTCTCCCCTTTCCTTCTCTTTGTCCCTTCTCCAGTTGAATTCAGGCGGCGGCAGCGCCTCCGAGCGCTACGAACAATTGTTGACGAAGGCGCGAACCCTTCTAATGGAGTCGAAATCATCGGAAAAGAGCGATCCTTTGCGTGCCACTACTGCCACTGATGGGGGCGTAAATTCCTCCAATTTACCCACTTCAAAACACGGTGATTTTAATGGGTTTTTTGTACTGCTTATATTTCATCAGCGGCATATTTGTTGGTACTTAAAAGCTTTAAGTAGTGCTTGATCGTCCTCCTATACATAATGAATTTCGCAGGTTACTTGTTCTCTGGGCGTTTTTTATTGAAGGGGTTTATTTGACATGCAGCATCAAGTGCATGGCAATTTACATATTGTCTCCGTTTTCCAAAGTTAAATTCGCTTAAAGAATTTCAATAAACTCGACATTATTTTAGTCCGTTTCTGCTCTTATCGTTCTGGTATCCTACCTTTTATCGTTTCGAATTTCCTCATATGCTCACCAGCTTGTCATGGCAAGGAATCACCATGTCCGTTCTTTTTGGTAGGCATACCCTTCCTATGCTCCAACTCATTTTAGGTGTTCGTTGCGCTAGAATTTTTGCTCAAGAAGTAATGAGTTTTGCCTGGGAATATTTTATTGGCCCTGTTCTCAATTTGGTGTTATAAATCATGCAGTTTGATGAGTCATTATGTTATGGCCATACAGCGGTGCTGTAAACCTCAGCTTTATGAGTGAAACATATTTTGCTTAAACAGAAGTTGACGGTGCTCCATCAACGACGGGGAACATCAAAGCACGCAAATTGAAACTCTCTAACCTCAAGCTCTTCTCCGATGTTATGGAGACGCACTTAGGCTCCGACACTTCCCCTATCAAATCCCCCAGGCCTTCAACTGTGAGAAGATTCTCCTTTAATCTGCCTTATAGATCGCTGCGCAGTTCTTAACTTCGTCTATCCTCTTTTTAATCGTATTGCAGCCCTCCGATCGTAAGTCCCGATTTTGGTGTTGGCAAACGAATACCACCCTTCCGGTTCGTCATAATATGGAAATTAGTAATTGATAATTGCTTGCTAGCTCCATGATTAATTTATTTTAGTTTCATTCCCAAGTTTTGACACCTGTGATCATTAGAAATACCGTTACCTGGCCCATAAGCCCTATTATTTAGTTTTCCCATTGAAACAACCTCCATGTATGTCCTATTTTTTATTTTGTAGTTATAACTTATTACGCAGGACCTCACGCTTATATCATTGCTTGTTCTATAGAAATGCTAATCATTGGTGATGGTGTAGAGTTGATTCATAAAAGGGGATGAGCTATGCGTGTAGGTGTTATATCCACCCGGGGCAAGAAAGCGCTCCATACCTAAGCATTAACCAATTAGTTTGGCAAGACCTTTATTTGAAGGAAACACTTTCAACTTTGCTGACAACTTGACGGTACGAGTTGGAGGATATTTAAGTAAAATATAAACTTTTGATTTCACATAAAGGAACGAGCAAGAGGGCTGTAATTGTAATCCCCAAAGATTTGTTAATACGATAGCAGAGTAGGAACGCAAATTGATGTCGAATGTAATGTCGTTGTTAGCATGTTCCATTATTTTGGGGTAAAGAAGCTCCGGTTCCTTTTTGATCTGAGCGGTCCTCGTAATGAGGGAACAAACTAAGCTTGTTTCTGATGCTATTTTCACTATACTTCACTTCGATTTGTGACATGATACGTCGATTCAGTTACTACCGAGGCAGCAGCCGTGGCAGCAGAGCAGGAGGCGTTGGACCGCGAGGCGCCAGACCTTGAACGACGCCTGCGTGCGGTAATGGGTTCTGGGACGCTGGAGGAGGAGACGCTTATGCGACGCTGGTTCCAACTCGTCTCCCGTCGCAATGCCCTTGTTCACCGCTCCTATAAACTCTCCATCATGTATGTTTAGTTCTTTCCTTTCACTCTACAGTGGTTTGAATTTCTCACAGAGTTTGTTGCATTACGATCAGTTAGACTGATTGGTTACTTTACTTCGGGAATTTTCGCAACATTTATTCAAGTTATTCAGAGCTGAAAAGGTCTGATTTAGGAGCTGTCGACTTTCTTGGGTTTGTGTTTGCTGTCTTGACTTCTTAGTGGTTTTTTGTATTATGATTGACTGGAGTTATTGAGGTGACCAAAGCTGGATTCACCACGGTCTCTATCATGACTGCTCTCATTGGCTTGCATCGTGTATTTTAATTGACTGGTGTCCTCTATTTACTCCGCCGCTAGAACCTTTTAATCATCGAGACTGCTCATTACTGACCTGTCAACTCTGAAGTATGTGAGTGCCTTCATTTGCCTCCTCTCGTCCTTGGTTGGGTTACCCAAATGATTTCTTTTAGGTAATATTAATGGCCTCAAATAGTGAAATACCGCGGTAGTAGGGGCTAGTATTAGCTTTATCAGCCATATTTCGGCCATTCCTAACTCATTTTATTTTACAAAGATTTTTTTCGTCATGAAAATATCCCACGAAAGCTGTGAGGTGGTAGATCATCTTGGGCTTGCACCGAAATTGCGCGCGCGACGGGAACAGGCATGGTAGTAGTGAACCTACACTTCATGAGTAAAAGGGGCTAAGTCCAACATAGGGCGCATTCTGTGTTAAGCATTTCTCTTGGGAAACTTTGACCATTAACAACACTCTTGAGTAGTTTGATTGTGAGGGATGAACTTCTGTTCCACTTGTACTCTAGACCCCACCAGCCCCGAGTTGGTAGAGGCCTCGATACAAAGCTGTCATTTCGACTAAACATTACCACTTTAGTTGAAACTCCTTGTAACACTTATGCGCTTCATCTAACATCTTTGAACGATAGAATGTTTGAAACTTGGGAAGCCTTTTGTGGAAATTTCACACATTTCAAATGGCGGCCTGTTCGTTGTCCGATTTGGGGAGGTCACTTGAGACTTTTTTCATGGCAGTACAGAAATGGTTTTAAAGGCTGAGGCGATCCTAAGGTCGTAGGGTGGTTTGAGAGCTCCCAGTTTTGTGATTTCTTTATTTGGCTACTGCTATAGACTGCTCAAGTGACCCGAAATGTAGCCTTTTATTAGGGCCTTGTCAACCTATGGCATTGAATGATGGTGCGACGCTGCGGGATATCCAAGGAATTAGGAGTGAAGGAAGAAAACTTCTAGAAGACTTAAACACGCTCACTTTCTTTTTAGCTTACAGCCATCTTTACTACATGGTTAGATTGACTAATTTCTTTTGTCTTTCCCCAGCAAAACTGGTGCAACTCGCAGTTGTTAGATTTCAGTAGTGTCGAAGTTGTTGATGTTCAAGGTGCATGTCAGCTGTACTTGAATATGATAGGTTTGCTAATTTCTTGTCAGGGATCAGAGTATGTAAAGAATTTCAGGCAATGAATTGTGTAAATCCACTAGGGCAATCGTAATTTGCTTTATTTCAGCTACAAATTGTATGTCTTGCTTTTTAGGCAGAAGGAGTCCGATCTGGAACGAACCACAGTCCTCCTCAACGCTGAATTACGCGAGTTAATGGAAAAGGATGGTAAGTAAATCATTTGCTTCTTCTATCTTCCTAAGCACTGCCCGACTTCGAGTTGGAAGTTACTTTTTCTATCCCTCCAGACAGCCAGAAGACCGCTGAGGACCGCGCCCGCGAAGAGCTTCTATTGCGTGAAGTCGTGCAGGTGGTGAACGAGCGCAATGAGATTGTCCAGGAGTTGGACTACCAGGAGCAAGCGTAAGTCCTCCTTCCTTTTCACCTTACCTCTCCCAAAAAAAGATGCAGATTCATCCATCCTCTTTTACACAGCCTCGTCAATGAGGTGGAGCTCGGCTTGCAGACTGACGCAATCACCCAACAAACCTTTCGTGCTATCTCCGGAGGCGGTGACGCTGGAACGATACGATCCTGCATTATCCAGTGAAGATTCCAATCTAACTGCTTTTATTTTTTTTCTTTCGTTTGTCTGCCTTATTGTGATTCTTAATAATATTAGTCAGTGCAAAAAACGAGAGTCCCAGAAAATATAATTTTGCCTCTTTATCCCGAGAATGGCAAATTGTTGATGCTGTTTTGGTATCGTATTGATGGTAGCCTATTTGAGAGTTGGAGGGAGATGATGGAATTCTCCAGGGCCGTTCTTCAACTAACGCAAATGTGGTTCCAATGAGACCTTGAATAAGGTTGGTTAGTGGCAGATTTCCAAGCTCAGCCCTTCATATTTGATTCACGCAATTGTAGTTCTTTCCATCCATTAGTTCAACTGGTGAGATTTCTGAGGTAAGTCTATGCATACTACCAGATGGAAATGGGAGTTTTTACCAAACAATGAAAGGCAAAAAATGCACTTCGTGTGAGTGAAGGTTATTTGAGTCTTATACTATTACTTTTTGGCAAAGGCTCTGAAACCTTTCACAATGAGACAATTCGTAAACATCGGGCTGCTTATTGCAAGAAAAAGCGAAAGCACAAAGCTTTTTTTAATTGAGCAGGTAAAAAAAGAAGACCGAGTTTAGGAACGACCTGAGAAGATACAGGCTTTGCCTAGTTTTTCTACTAGAAATGGCGGGAAACTTTCCTCTGCGTAATTTAAGAGGTGAACCACAATAATAAGTAGACAATATTAATTGTTTGATGCTTCGTTAAACTCTGTTAAACGGTGGCTGGATCTTCCCTCTCCGTGGATTGTACTCCCGCTCAGCGGTAGGGCCTTTTTGTAGATCAGTAGTATGTGCTCTTTTAACACCACTTTTAACTTAAGACTGAAACATTATTTTGAAAAATATGGACATGGAAAATATTCGGAGGTGAGTCAGAAAATAAACAAAATCTCTGGAGTTGTGAAGGATGGTGGAATGCGTCCCGGACGCCGCACCCGTCTGCTGATATAAAACAACTGCAACAATGAGGCGCATGAGAGCATGACAAAGCAATGGGACCCTGTATGGAATGAACTATGGTTCACCTCTAGAATTGTACATAAGTCCTTTCTCTTCGATACATTCTCTGGTTTTTAATATTACTTTAGAACTGATTTTATATTCCTTGATTGATCTACTAAGATCTCTCTCATTTTTCGCAGTAGTTTTTATTTAGACTTCGGCGTTTTATTTGTAGCTAGTTTTACAAAAACTTCCATGTTTTTAGTGCCCTTTTATGCGTAACTAATTACATGCGGTTCTCTACCTGCTTGAAGACAGCGCTCATGTTTGGGGAAAGAAACAAAAAATGACGCGCATTGCGTGGACTTCCTTTGGCTTCCCACAATTAGGCCTTCAACATAAAAGTGACAGGACCCTGACAATGTCATGAAAACTGCCTCCCAGTCATACTATGTGTACTTTTAGGGTTGCTCCCGAAGTTCTACGCACTGCAATGACTTGAAATATGGTTGGGGTAGTAAAAGTCATTTTCTGTGCCTCGTACATTAGTGGGACTCGGAAATCACATATTTTCTGCCTATTCATATGAATACAATCCAAAGCCTACCTCATGCCTTACAAATGTATTCAGAGGCAACTCTGAATTGGTGATGGATAAATGGATAGATAATTAGGTAGAGGTGAAGAAACAGAGACAAAGACAAAGTATTTGGATGTTAGTGAAGAGGTGAGAGGGAGGTGAGGAACTCCATCAGGGGTGGAGGATGGGCAAGGAGTTTAGAAGGCCCTTTGCAACGGGTCGAAGAACAATGTAGACCTCTGACCAGGATTGCAAAGGCATTCCCAGCATCAAGAGGCCCATCTGCCGTCCCTTCACCACCTCATCTAGTAGACGCTCTAGATTGTGGAACTGCTCGTCTGTCAGCTGCATGTTCTTCCGGTAGTCCTCAATGTTTTGGCTTACTAGAGAATGTTGAACAACAAATCGAACAGTTACTTTACAGTTCCATCTCAAACGCCTCTGCCAGTCTAAAGGCCTATGACAATAATAATTAATTTAGTGAATCTTTACGTCAATTTTGCTGTGACCTATATCGACAATACCGAAGGTAATCAGAGCGGCCTAACCTCAAAGTCTCCATCCGGAAATGGCTGTCAATCTCTTGGGCTAACTGTGTAACACATTGTTTGTTCTGACTGCCGGTTTCGGTTTCGGTGGCTCAGGTGGTCATATTGCCCTAACCGAGTGGGCTGGCCTCCGGGCCATAGCAGGTGAATGTATACGCCCTGCCGCAGTATTGTGCCTTCTTTTGCCTTCCAGAAAGTCTCGGCACGCTACATTGGTGGCAGCGGAAGTCAAACCCCACTTTATAGCATTTCTATCCCAGTCTATACCGCTCTTGTTGGAGGAAATGCATGTGCTATGGATGGGAGAATCTCTGACATCCCATAACAGAAGGGCCGGGAACGACGTTTGCCTTCGGCATCTTATCCATCTCCGTGTTCTGCAAGAAAGTTATTAATAACTGAAGCGACACTATCCGTGAACCCCTCGGATGCGTTCCGTTGAGGAGATTTCTCTAACACACCTGCTTAAGGAGCTCGCTGTTCTAACGTCTCCCCATAGACTCGCTGATGCCCGGCAGAACCTCCTACTCTGGAGTTGGTTTTCAAACCGGACGAAACTCCAAGTCAAGTCCAATTGCCTAGAGGGATCAGTGACGTGGTGGTCAAGCCTCTCCTCCGTTGGACTCGAATTCCGATGACTGGCATTGTTAGCTCGTGGGTGTTTGTTCCGGCACTGGCTACGTTTTGATGACTGACGTGGGAGATTTATCAAGGGCAGCAGCCCCGTTCCCTCTGCTTGCTGAACAATACAGGCTTAAGCAATCGCTTCATTCCTACTGCCCATGCAAACTACTTCTGTCACAATTAAATTGCATCTTTGCCGCTCTTTTTAAATAATCACTACTTTTCCAAAGCGTTCCGCAATAAAATGAGCTTCACTATTTAAAACTAATTATGCTAAGTTGGTTCCAAACAACTGATTTTGACGACTTGTATTTAAGAAATTCCTCAGTGGTTCTATCTTTAATCAGAAAATGCGAATTAGGCTAGTTGACGCACCATTATGCCTTCCCAGTTGAATATACAAAAAGATTTGTGTAGTGTAGATATGTATGCCAGTCAGTTCAAGTCACGTAACACTGTACTGCTTTGGTATTTGGTTTAGCTGCTTGCAGATGCTCAATTATTTTGGTGTCCGCAGGTTTCGCTTGAGCTCTGTGGCATGCCGGTTAGATTGAGTTCGTCCCGAGACTTCCTTGATTGGGGCTGCTGGCATGGCCCAAAGACCAATTCCACTCTGCCATTCAAGTGCCCGAAACTGGAAGCGACAGTCAAAACAGGGAGAGCATTCCAGAGCCCTTCTCTTCTTTCGAGCGTCGTCTACCGTGCTCCCCTTGGTAAACCCCTTGTGCCAGCCATCGCAACGTAATCAATGCTAGAGCAAACACCCAGTCAAGGGATGTCAAGCGTAACTAAGGAGACGCTTGACCACCACATTACTGATCCCTCGTGGCAGTTCCACTGGCCTCGGAGTTTCGTCGTGTTCGAAAATTTTCCAGAAAGTAGAGAAAACGAAGCTATTGGCATGGCCTGGAGGTCAGCCCACCCGGCTAGGGCAGTATGACCACCCAAGTGACTCAAACCGAAACCGAAAAAGAAAATCAAGCATTACATTAGTCCTTGCGCCTATTATATTTGCGTTTTTTTCTTACTTTTTTAGCCCACCACGACTTCAACGGTGACTTGGAATGCTGCCAAGACACATATATAGCATTTTTAAAGGCTAGAAAGAGCTGAATTTATCATTCCATCCTCAAAGACATCGAATCGCACGAATTGTTCATGCATTTATGGGTGGACATTGAAGAAAGCAATCCTTCCTCATAAGTGATTCGGAGCCACTGTAGCGCCAAATAATTCAAAATTACTCATAAGCAGTCTTCAAAACTTAAACACGAATGCAAAATTCTAATGCCATTTTTAAAAAATGCTCTCCCAAACCCTCGTCAGCATTGAAGCGCACCTCAGGTGCACAGATTTTCCCACTTCGTTAAAAAACCTTTTGCTATTGTGGCTGAAGATCTCTATGTGATAGTTAAAGGGGTTCTTGCGCCATTTAAGAGGCACTGAATTCACCAGAATACTTGTACATTTTTTTACAAAAAACTGTAAGTTTTTTTCGGGATTTGGGTAGTCTGAAGGTGCACAACTGCCTCTCATCCGAAAATGTGCAATTTTGAGGTGATTTAGTTGGTTCCTTTTGGGTAGTGGCCAATTTTTAGACATCTCCTATTTTAAAAGCTCGTTTATGGTAGTTAGAGAAGTTGTTGGTGTGTTGACTGCATTTACATCAGGGGTGTAAATTTTGTTGCAAATAAACAGTTACAAAACCTTTTAGAACCATTTAAAAAACCAACAAGGAGGGGCGAATCTGATACCACTTATTGCGAATGACAAGTATTTATTACAAAGGTGAAAGTTGACAGAAACCTGATTGCATACGCACAGCTAAGGGCTTCGCCTTTAGGGCTGAAGGATGCTCCGGAATGCAAAAGGTAGACAGTACTACTTAAGCAATATAGTAGTCGACTGCGATCTGTTTAATGTGCAAAATTTGGTAAAATTTAGCTCCTATTGTCTGGGCAGTAGGCAGTATCGCTTTGTGATCTCTAACGCCAAGGAAACGGTTTCACAATACCTACAAGTGAACCATCAGTGGTACCACCTCTCCCTCCGTCCTGCAGCTGTGTCTTGGTTCTACACTAACTTCAATTGGACCCACTATGTTTGTCGATTTACTAAACAAAGCAGCAAGTCGGGTGAACGAGGAGAGCTGTTTCTTTAAGAGGTCGAGTGATGACCTAACCTGCTCAAAGCTGATTGGTTCAGTGCCTAAAGAAGCACCTAGCTCAAATGGGATAAAATGGCAAATGATTTGAAGTAATTTTCAGCCAAAATGCATTACAATACAAGCTTAAAAGTGAATACCTTCATGTAGAGCTTAGATTTTCCTCCAAGTACGACAAGGTAATGCAGAAATCGAATGAAGTTTTAGCAACAATTGACAGCTAAACCAAACAAAGCTTTGCTAATTTGAGTTGTTCCGGTGGTTCATAAGCAGCAAGGTGTACTTGCAGTTTATTTGTGCGACTGCAATTTGTCACGACACCGGCGCTCTGCCCGGTTGGGTGATTCTAGCAGATTGGGTAATGATCATCATGTCGCATGGGAATGCGGAGCAATCCCCACGAGACATCATTAATTTGTTTATGGAGATGACCATTTATTTGCATCTTTTTAGAGGTGACAGTGTCCAAGTACAGCGAATTTGCTTTGCAAAGAGCAAATTAACACTTTCTCAGTCAAAGAGGAATTCTTAAAGGGGTTTTGAATAGGCGGCTGACTGGCGGTCATTTGCTGCATACACTTGAAAGGAATCTACGACCACGTTTGTAAATTTAAGAGCTAAAAGTAGAACTGCGTGCAATATCTTGTTTGTTCGAACTCCTCGATTCCATCATTTGGGTGGCCATATTGTACTAGCCAGTTGGCTGGCCTCCGATCTGCACCAGCACTTCCCCAATCCCTCCGTTTCCAGAATATATGCACTCTACCCTAGTACTGTGCCTTCTTCTACCTTCAAGGAAATCTCAAGACGCTTAAAATGCGTTCCTCTATCCTTAGGATATTTTAGATCCTGGAGTTCTTCCGTTTAGCCAAGCTGGAAGTACGTCTTTGGTTATGGACTCTGCCTCACAATGCTTCCGCTTAAATGTCAAAAAGGTTCCAAGATCTTAAAATTTTGTTTTTTTGCGAAAGCTACCTGGCTAAGATTCATATCAGGGCTTTCCAAATACAAAAGGATGGTTTCGAGGCTCAGGAACAATTACTACTTTGCAATACTTAAAACGCGGGTTTAAACAAATTTAAACTCAGAAATGGCCTTTTTGGCCTGTTAACAAAATAATCCGACATTTTTCTTTGATGTGACACATTGGGTACACGTAAGGAAGTTAGATGTCTTCATTTACTAAGATTATTATGTATCGTCTGTTTAAAAACGAAAACTGCTTTAAAAGTCACATAATAGTGTGGAAAAGCAGTTAGTCGGTCGCTACGACCACTGCAATGTAAAGAATATCGCATTCAATGGCGATTTGAAATGGCCGCCAACGCACGGACAAAGAGCGGTGACTGATCTACATGAAAAAAAGATCATTCCTTGCGACTTTTCCCCACATATCTCCAAAAATTGGAATAAATAAACGCTGTTGTTACTCCCTGTGACTTAGGGACTAACCAGGTGTCGCTTTCATCCTTATCCAAGGGTGTCTACTTCTAGGTGCACAAGAGTATCTGTTGGTCAACAAAGGCTAACGCCACTTCCACACGCCTGTCTGCCATGATTTCCTGCGACCAGTCGGAAATCGTAAAATACTACAAGTGTCCATCGTTAAAGCACCCCCAACACCCACCCTCTCACAAAGAATAAGTTGGAGGTGCTGGATGCGATTCAGCTTGTCTGCCTTACAAACCGAGCATGACTCGCCTTCCAAGTTGAAGCGGCAGCTAGCTCCTTCCCATATTTGTTGTTTGGCATGTAGAGAGGTTCCAGCATCCCCTGCCTCTGACCTGTTTGATTCGGGTGATTAACCACCACCCAGAGATGCTGCCCCCTCATCACCAACCAGCAGGGTGCTCGACCCTTCGTCTCACCGTTGACACATTGCGTCACTTCCAGGTGAAACCACTCCTCTAGCACCTACACCTACACCTACACCTACACCTACACTAACTCACAAAGTCGCGGTTGAAGCTGCTGAGCAAACCAATTCCACCCACCCACCCACCTATCCACTCATCCACACACACACACACACACACACACACACACACACACACACACACACACACACACACACACACACACACACACACACACACACACACACACACACACACACACACACACACACACACACACACACACACACACACACACACACACACACACACACACACACACACACACACACACACACACACACACACACACACACACACACACACACACACACACACACACACACACACACACACACACACACACACACACACACACACACACACACACACACACACACACACACACACACACACACACACACACACACACACACACACACACACACACACACACACACACACAATGCATTGAGATGGGACAATAAGCTCCACGGACTACCAATCCATTGTTCTTCACTTCTCTCCTTCACGCCCTAAGGATGTGCAAACACGGAGTTATTGCTTTGCTCACTGGCTAGCTAACCAACTAACTAGCTGGTCGACCACCTGAATGACCTGTAATAGAGGTGAGCCTTCTTACTTCAACATTGGACACACGACCAAGCGCATCCCTTGGTTACCTCTACTACTTCAACACCCTATTTTTCCACATTGTCCATGTGTACCTATGTGCGTGTGTTTTTTGTGTTTGTAGGGACACAGATGTTCAATGTCAATTTCTTGTTGCAGATCAAACTACCAGGCCTAAGAGCTATATGTTCGTTGAGCAAAAACTCGAAAATGTGTGAGAATAGGACCTTTGCAATCCATCAAGTCTTATACTACTATAATCATCCAAAAGTAGTTCCATGCTATACAGTGCTTGGCATAAATTTATGCAGCCTTTTAAGCCCCTAAAAGTGCTTTCTTTTTATTACTGATCATCCCAAGGGACTCAAAATGAATTATTATAAACTAAATCAGTAAATTTTGTTAGTGATTCTGTTCATCTACTGTAGCCAGTTGATTCAGTACTCCGGACTGTTGCTAAGGCTGTGCAAAGGAATTGTTACAATAGTTACTAAGGCCATTGCTAGTATTACAATTCAAAATACCGTTTTTCCACTATTTTACGGCTTCCATACAATTTTTGCATGGTTCTGCTTCCCAACACATTAAGAGGGCAACTGCCACTTGGAAAACTGGACAAGGGCGACAAGCACATTCACACGTAAATAGTAGAGGCAGTTAAAAATTAAATAAATAATAAGGATGCTGCTTGTAAGGTCCCAGATTGAATGCTTCTTTTAATCTTGTTCAGATTTAGTGAAAGTGATTATGAAATAATTTCATTCATCATGTACTGGGTCTCACACAGTCATTCTTGGTGCCTTAAATACGTCCAAGGAATTGCATGTTTAAAAATTACTCTCAGCGGATCAGGCAATTAAAGCGTTTTTATCGTCAGAGTATTCATTCCGTATTTGGGAATTTATTGTTTACGACCAAATTTTATGAGATATTTTTTGGCGGTGTGCGTAAACTAACACGGATCATACGTGACTACTTCCAGCGAATCCGACGCGGTGATACTGATTAGTAAACCATAAGCAGGAATATAAAAGGAAAAAAAGAAAAAAACTTTTAAAGAGCTTAGTAGACTATTGAAAGGCGTCCTTTGTAATACTTTGTTTGTTCTGACTGCCAGTTTCGGTTTCGGTCACCTGGGTGGCCACAATGCCCTAGCCGGGTGGGCTAACCTCCAGACCATACCGGCAGCCCTGGTCCCTCTGTTTGCTGAATATGTATATTCTGCCCCAGTATTATACCTTTTCGTGCCCTTAGGGAAGTCTCGGGGTGCTACATTGGTGGCGGCGGAAAGCGGACCCAACTTTACAGGGTTTCTATCCCGATCTATACCGCTTGGGACAAACTGTAGTGGTGTGAGGAAAGTGCATGTGCTACAGATGGGAGAATCTCTGACCTCCCATGACAGAAGGGCGGAGAAGGACGTCCACCTTCGGCATCTACCCCATCCCCCTCTTCTGCAAGAAAGCTATTAAAAGCTGAAGCGACACTAGCCATGAACCACTTGGAAACGCATCGTTACTGACCGGTGTTCTAGCGTCTCCCTATGGACACGCTGATGCTCAAACTCCAAATCTATTTTCCAAACTGGACAATGCTCCAAGTTGAGTCGAAGTGCCCAAAGGGATCAGTGACGTGGTGATCAAGCATCTCCTCAGTTGCTCTCGAATTTTGATGTTTGTTCCAGCACTAGTCACGTTGTGGTGACTGATACGGGAGGTTGACCAGGGACAGCGTGGGGGACAACGCTCGAAAGAAGAGAGGAACTGACTGCCGGTTTCGGTTTTGTTCACTTAGGTGGATATCGCTTTAGCCGGACAGGGCTGACTTCTGGGACCTGCCAGCAGCTCCTCTCCCTCTGTTTGCAAAATAGACACATTCTGCCCCAGTATCATGCCTTCTTTTGCCTTCAAGGAAGTCTCGGTACACTGAATCCTCTTAGCACTTTCTGTGAGTAAGTACGGCTGTCAGTAAAGTGATGATTAATGTGAAGCAGTAGATGCATCAGGTATGCATGAAACGCAATCCGACTTGAGGCCATGACATCAAATGTTATGATGGTAGGGAAAAGTACAATGCAATGAAGTCCTTGCGTCCAACTATATGCAATAATAGTGAAGACATTTTATTAACAAAGAATCCAAACATCTTTGGTCTTGCCTTTACCATCCTGTAACTAAAACGAATTTTTTACCATTCAATCAAGCACCCGAGAACAAAATTGTGACTATATACTGTTAGATTTCAAACTACGCTGGGCTTCTTTAGAAGACGACCGTGTTCAAGTCGTCTCTCAGCTTCAGCAAGAAAAGGATTGCAAGAGTGAACTCACTTGCCA
>MIEF01010028.1:0-15092 GCA_001870725.1 Taenia solium | reverse complement strand
ACATGAGGTCTTGCTTCCAGGGTTGTTTGGACTGAAAGGGAAGGAAGGCAGCAGGAGGTGGTGGAGGGAGCAGGATTTTACTGCGAAAAGGGTATTCAATGAAGCAGTTGACTATTCTCTCCTCCTTCTCTTCCACCACCACCTATCTACTATAGATTTGGAGGAGCAGATGCGAGACCATGGAAAGTGCTACGAGCATCTTGTTGTCGTGATGTCTGGAGCATA
This sequence comes from Taenia solium, assembly GCA_001870725.1. Classification (NCBI taxonomy): domain Eukaryota; kingdom Metazoa; phylum Platyhelminthes; class Cestoda; order Cyclophyllidea; family Taeniidae; genus Taenia; species Taenia solium. The sequence goes on along the minus strand of MIEF01010028.1, from coordinate 14,867 downwards.
TGCATTGGCCTTTGCTCGGCTTCTCTGTAGGTTTATGCCGATCCCTCGCCCTCACCAGTCCTCTGGACGTTCCTACTACGGGGTTGGGTGGAATTTGAGGAAGTGCAGTAAGTTGTTAATCTACAAACTGTTGTGAAGGCGATAGTAGAATGGGAGAGATGTATGACGCATTGGCAAGGAAGGCAGCTGCTTCTACACTTACCGATACTCACCAAGTCTGGCTTATTGCACTAAACCAAGTAAGGACATCCATTGATGATGGATCCTCACCTATGAAGTCTTTGCAAGTAGCACAGAGAAATGTGGTGTGGTCATGGGAGAGGGAATTATTTATTCGAGATTCCCTAACCGTATGAGTCATTGGACTCTGAAAAACACGAAACTTCCTTGTCATGCAAAAATCAGGGTCTTGTTTGGCCGGGAATATAGTTTTACTGTAGCTTAACTTGTCTTCTGCTGAGCCCTCCGAGGTAAGGCCATCAAATCTGCTGAGATATTTTGTCGTGATGTTTGGGGGAGCAGAGCGGATCCACATGGTAATGCTTTGGCAGTCTGCTAGTGACCCTTACGAGTGTAACGCAGTTTTTAATGACTGTAGGACAGAAAGACTCTTTCAAATGATAGTTTGTTACAGAAACTCTTATGGTGAGTCACACCTGCGCATCCAATGGACAGGTGAAACAGGATTGTCAGGTCAGGAGGCCATTACAACTTAAGAAGCGGCTAAACTACCCTACAGTGAACAGAAATTCCTAGTACAATAACATAACCTCTAAAATTGTAAATGTAAAATTACTTTCATGAAGAATAATTTTATGTTGGCAGTAAAGAATTAAATTGTGGCGGCTGTATTAGAAGATACGTAGCCCTTAATTTACTACCCTTATTAAAAAAACGCTATATTTAGTAAAAACGTTTCAGCTCCTGTTACCGTGGCGATGAGGGTAGCCCTTAAGGTCTTAGCTCTGACCCCACTATCTTGTTTATGAACCCTCAATACTGTAAACATGATCTAGCAGCGTGCTGGTAGCCTGCTTCCACCGGTTCATACTTGTCTGCTTCACGGCGAAACAATATTAGTCACCTGGTATTCCTGCACAGCATCAACCCTCATGAGGGTACACATCTGTCAAAATGAAGAAAAATAAGAATTGTACGCGCTCTTTCTAAAGTGATGGTAGGTATCTAAAGCGGGTATGTGAAGTAAATGGTTTTCTTTTCTTCGGAAATAATAAAAATCATTGCACAATTTAAATGCTTAGTTTACAATGCCAACTGTTCTTAAACAAGCTCTTCATATGCATCGCTTTTACTCCGCGTGCCTGGACAAGTCCAGGTGATGTTCTGTGGAAAAAATCAATGCGTCTTATTGATTTTCCTAATGCATGCACCTCCACCTTGCTAGTGGAGTACCCAATCGCGTTTACTCGCCTGCTTAGTCAGTCGATAATCAGTATTCCAAATTGGCTAACCGGAACGTGCGCCTGGACTATTTTAGAACAACCCACTAGCCTTCAGTTGGCTCAGCATTAACGATTGCAACGGCAACTTAAGTGGCTTAAATCACGCCTTCTGAGAGGGCTAATGGGTTAATAAAGGACACGACTGATGGGCGCTTGCTTACACGGATTAATCACATTAGGGTTTGCTGAGTCAGGCAAAAGCGGCAGTATCCTTGCCGTGTGCGATGCGTACATCGCTACACCACCACCGCGTGTGATTCATCATGTCCATGCTCGTATACGTTACCGTGTCCACTAAAGAAGCACCAGTGCCTCTCCTCAGGAGAGGTGTTAGCAAGCCCACTCAAGGTCACGGTTTTTGGAACGAAATTCATTAAAATTCATTAGAGTAAAAAGATGATGGGGCACTTACTTGGGTTGAAATTCCATCAACACGCTAGCTGTGTGTGAGAGAATTTAGCACCGGCGGCAGATAGGGAGAAGCAGGGTAATTAAAAAGGCGGATTGAATTAGGTGGTCTTCTCACACCCTCACAAATGCTAGTTGCTGGATGGTGGCCCAACCGTCACCGAAGCAGCGAAATAAAGGTGCTTTTGTTAGACGATAATCACAGTCATCCGAGTGCCAAATATGACCATTTTAAAGTCTTGTTTTTTTGGCCAGTGTGCTTAGTATTAGGGAGCATCTAAAAGCGATAAAATTGTTATGCTTTATCTTGAAATTATCAAAACCACTTGATGGAAAAACACTTACTTATTTGCATGAAAAAATCCACAACTTTGCCAGTCATAGCCACACCAATTAAAATTTTATTCCTCAGAAGAAGGCGGAAAAGGATTAGCCTCCCGCTCCCCCTCCCCAATCAAGCCTAAAGGCGAAATGGGACACTCCTGTCTGGGCGAGGGTTCATCACTGACTTACAGACATGGGAGGCCAACTCAGACAAAGAGCGTTCCCTTTGGTCATCAGGACAATTGAATTCCATTATGAGACAGGAATAAGACGCTGTTCGTCGGTGTTTATATTAAAAGGGAGGAACGCTGCTTGTTTCATTAGTGATGTTACATGTCGCGACGCATGCTAGTCGACCTGCAAGGGGAAAGCGTTGGCAGGGCAGGTAGCACTGAATCTCAAACAATGGTCTATAAGGTCCTAATTCTTTTGCCACCAACCTTCTGTAGGTCACTGTCATGCCTTCAGATCACGATACGGATCGCCTTGTCATTGGTCTCTCCTGATCACTGCTGGTCAAATTTCAAATCCCGGGATTAGGTTGATCGCTAGGAGCCAATGTGGCCTCGACAGTTCGAACCCAGCAGATGCCAACAAAAAGTATGCTGTTTTTTGGAGTGTGTTCATTCCCTGATGTCACAAATATGCCGCTCTGCGACTTCTCTGAGTATGCAACACGACATGCCAGTAGGGAAGAGGTTGTGGAAGATTCAAAATAGGCGGGACAGAATGATGCATAAGTTTTTATATTTTTTCAAGGAATTTCCTCGTAGTTAGATTTTTCGTTCGGATTGCTCCAGCTATCTTTTTTGAATGTTACTCTGACAATGCGAAAATATCTACTGATGTAAAGCAATTTACAAATAGTTAGCGGTTTACTCGATAAAAAGTGGATTTGATTGGAACCAAAGTTCTACTATATGATTGTACCACTATCCAACATCGTGGACCTATTTAAAAAATGATTTTTCCTCTGCCTACATCAGGAGACTAGAAGAAGCACTCAATGTCACCTTCATAGGGGCTCGATCACGGAAGGCAGAAAAGGTCTACATGGTTGTGTGGAATGGATCACTTGAATGCCAGCTTTTTTAGCGTGTATAAGATACTTTCAATGATTACTCTTTGATGCCTGCCATTACAAGAGTATTCAAGCGAGGTGAAATTACCTGCGGCGCTTTGTCTTCAATCCCCAAAAAACGAATTTTTTTAGTGAACTATCGATGTATGGAGCCTAAAAACAGGTGTGGGTAAGGTAGCATTTTTTGTTCTGATAGACCGGCTAGAAGAGGCCTGGTAACAACACAAACTTGTTTTTGGCAGATTTTAGATGACACCTAAACCGCTTCCTAGTGTAGACGTCTTGACTATACTAAGATGAAGGCAAAAACTGTCAACCTCATTACCGGAAACACTGACTGGACAACCGGCTGAGGGAGAAAAGTTTGTTCTAATTGAATCCCTAATCGGCATCGAATAGCCTGCAAAAAGATGGCGTGAAGATTTGGCTCTCGGTCGACATCTACAATATATCCTGTGGAGAATACATCCACCTCCAATCCCCTGTGGATGACTGAGACTTTGGAGGCCTATGGCCAAACAATTATTGTAGCCACGTCGACATTCGGCAACTACTCCTATGTAAATCAGTAACAATGCGACATCCAGATGAAGAAATAGTTTTTATTATTGATAATGAGGGATGAATATGAGATGGTGATCTGACACATTTCTTGGCTTTAAAAGACTAATTAAAAACCTCTAATAGATATCGAAGTGGCTAGCTGAGATGACTTAACTATTGCGCAAAGGCTCAAAAAGCAGCAAATAAAATTGGACAGTTGGACTACTATATAAATAGTCTACACAACTGCTGCAATTTGATGCTGCTGGCTTTCCTCTCGTTCGTCTTCCTTTCATGCGCTCTGGCCGTTGGTCACCGCTACTGGTTCCCTCCATTTTCCCATGAGTCAATCACCTTCCAAATTTCATGACGCGCTTTCTGCTTGCCACCACGATCTCATTAGTCAATCACGATCCTGATTTCCCTTGTCCTATCCCCTAACCGCCGACGTAAGTGATTGGCTTGGAGCACTTTGCGCGTGACTTGACGCCAAGTTAGTTTGCGACCTACACGGGTCGTCCAACCACCACTTTTCGCAAATCGTCGCATTTAGGCCTTTGGGGAGATGATTATACGGATCCGAAATGTAAAGTCAAGTTTTACAAGATGCACCTTGATATTGTATGATTTGAGTGTCTCACTACTATCACATCTCATGCCTCTGGCTCATTGACTACGATCGTGGACCGCCGTATTCAAGATGACTTTTAGAATTTGGTTCACGCTTGCGTCCGCCCACCACAATCTACAGCGTTGCACTTCGCCTCTATGAATTGTCGACTCTTTAAGGCAATCTTGGCTACATGATGGAAAACGAATCAGAGATTTCCATGAAATTGGTTTTTTTGAGACTGGGGTGGACAAATAAGTACTGCAAAAGTTTAAACTTGATTGACTTCTTCGAAGACGTAACCAGGGTTTGGACGACCCATCCCGATTTCTAACCCGAGAGCGAGGAAGTGTTAGTGACTGGGTGGATTTTAACGTTCGTCAACTTGATCGAAAAGACAAATAGGATGTCTTGCTAAACACCACATTTGAGGTAATGTTGTAAGCACCATCATGCACTGGATGCGTGGAGGAGAAAACAGTTTTGACGGTTTGGGCGTGTTTGCTGTGAGAAGATAGTCTACAACCAGGGGGACAAAAGAGTTGCGGCATTTTTGGTAGGGCTTGCTGCGCTGTGAGCGCTTAAAAATATCCCTCCGACTGCAGCATAACTCGAAGATGTGCGTCAGCTCCCTGTCAACACGAGAATCTTCATTGTACTCTTCCACCTTTCTCGTGTTTCAAACCTGATCGATGTAATTTTAGCTGATTCTATACCTCGGTTCCAAAGATGCAGAAGCTTCTCGTGGCACTTTTTTGCGGGACATTTGAAGAGAGTGCGGTAGCAGAACTTATCGCCTGGGATTGGATGCTCGGTGGTGAATCAGCCACAAATGCATTCCCTTGCTGACAACCCTCAATCCCTGATTATGAGGGATTCTAAGTTAACGTGCCATGTAAAAAACGAGTAGTGCAACAGTTTTTAAAAGTTGTGTAGGTAAGTTCTGTCTCTACAAGGCGACACAAGATCACACACAGCGCATATCGCTGAACTGGTTAGGGGCGATGACTTCATGCTACCCTTTGAGGGAAAGTGAAACATTGCCACCCTCCCATCCAAATTTTTCCCTAAATGCCGTATATCCCCTTTTCTTGGCATTTGAGAATTGGCCATACGGGAAATAGAATGGGCAATTGAGATAGAAAAGGGAGGTGGATATCGGTGGTGACTAGAGACAAATCACCTAAGCTCCCGTCATTATTACTATTATTATCATCATCACGATCATCGTCGTCAATCACTCCCAAATGGTGCTGTCTCGCTGTGCATGTTAAACAGAACCGAAAGTTGTGACACGCCAATTTGGGTCAGAGGATTCTTACCACAGTTATACATCCCCAAATGTATCATAATCATGATCAAATAGTTCATGTAAACCATTTTTGAGCATTGGATTCCACTCTGCAGAGTCGGAACCGAGTTTAGATAACTTCGTAAAAAATAAAAGCGAATTAACCTTCTCTGAGGGAGATGACGCTGAGCACAACAGAAAGCACCGATGGATTGATATATCCCATGTTTTAAAGAGCAGAAACACAGGCAGTTGTCACCAGTATCCCTTGAAAAATTACAAGTTGTTCCAGTAAGCTGCACTATAAAGAGGAAAACTTGTGCGGTCGCCTAACACACGGTGAAGTACAACAGCAACTAAATTCCTAGAGTGGAGTAACTTCCGTTCCCTGCCGCCTCCGTTGCAATAAAAGATGCAACTGAGGAAGGACAAATAACAGTTCCGCAAAATCGCAACCACAGATGACAGCTTTACCCCAGTGTCTCGAAAAACTCACATCCTTAGCCATTTCCTGTGAACCACTACATGACGAGATAAAGCGTCCAGACACTGCTGAACATTAAGTATCCACGGCCCCCTTGGCTCTTTTTCTGACTTTGGCTTTGGCGTTTGATGACTGATAAGTACCTAGACTAGAAGGCCTTCTTCCAAAATTTCATAAAAAAGGAATCAAAAGACGTATTTAAAGCCAGATGGCAGACTTAGACCTGAAGCATACGTTCGAGAGCCGCCTAGCACATGCTAGCTTTCCACCAACTCTGAAGACAAAGTTCGCCGTAATTCTATTGTGAGAATAATTTACCATGACTGTTTGAGTGCAACCTGGGTAAAGGTCATGGTATGCTCCTCAATCCGGATTTTCGAGAGAATTCGACAGCATCCATAAATTTTGATGCCACATTCCGAAATACCCTTTATTACTTACCAAGAACTGCGAACCAAAGCCGGATCACCTCACACCTCACAAAAAAGGTCAGACGACTACATTAAAGGGGGAAACTAAGTGGCACTTTATTTGCAACCGATGAAATTTGCATTTCGAATGAAGTGGCTCACCAGACCTACTTTCTTGCTACAAATTAACGGAACAGTCAAAATCAGAACTGTTGATTTTGAGACCTTGAAACAGGACCACCCTTAATATTTAATCGAACAAATACCTAGAACTGTCTTGCTGATGCTACCAGCCATTGAAACTAACGTAGACAGAAGATACCTATTGAAGCACAGTTCGACGCCCAGCTGAGTGGCCAATAGTTGGGACAATAATGGTAAGACTGTCATCATGTATCACTCCCATTCCTCAAGTGGCGCCAAGTTGGTAACTACACAAGTTTGCCACAACCACACTTTAGAATTCAGTGATTCTTTTGTAGCTGATAGAGCTTTGAAAAACCTACACAGTTCACACAAAAAGCACCTTAATGAACGTCCAACGGGCAGGGCTCACACCAGTTATAGACTGGATTGACTCGACATCCGGTAAAGTTGTACAATGAAACAGTGGGAAACTCAATCACATAAAATTGGAGTCACACTGAACTTGGCATATCATGGGAAATGCGAGGAGACATTCGGAAGAGGTGCCTTTCTGGTTAAGCAGTGCTGAATCCCCACTTTAGAAACTGCTCCATGAGAATTGAAAGGTGGAAGAATTAATTTTCAACATGAATGGGGAATCTCCGGCGGAGAAATCTCACATTAGCATTAGTTGCCAGGACCTCTAGAAAATCGAGCTTGAAACGAACCCATGCCCATCAACCCAAAAAAGGCTGCACCGGAACTCAGAGGACGGGTATTTGTACACATCCACACTGCGCCCAGTTACGCTCCTCTCCCTAAACGAGTGAACGAACCCGGATCAAATATTGACCTAGACGCGCTAGAAACGCGGATCGTGCCGAATCGAACATTCGCCACAGATCAGAGGGATGAAAACCAGAAACGGTGCCTGCTCTACACCACCTGCAAGTAAATTTCATCATTCGAAGTTGATTTCCGAGATACTGATGCAGTCACATCACATTCCCTTTCGGCTCATGGACGACAATACGCAGTTGGGTACCCTTTCGCATCCACCGAGTGACCCTCAATTTGATCAGGTGATAGAGCTCCAATAAATCCTGGTCAAAAAGCGGGATGCAATCGAAACGACACCTAAAAGCTCAATTCTCAAAGAGGTCCAAAGTGACTTCTCTTTCTTCCCAAAAAAAGCGACTCGTCTCATCAGATTCATTAACAGTGTCAAAAAAACCTGCTGCCGCAGTCCACATGCATTGTTATTTACAGTAAGACATCAATGGCCGTAATAGTTTTTGTACGATTCATGCGCAGCACGTTCATTTATTGCATTGTTTTAAATTTAGTAAATCTGTGTGAAGTAAATTTCGAATTCTTGTAAAACCAAGCGCCGATAAAAAAGGACCGTTACACATAAGTGAGAAGCCAATAGTAAAAGTGGTCAAAATTCTTCATCTGTATGTCACTTCTCCGTCATACAAAATCGGAACCCCAGTTAACAATAAGGCAAGTGTACCAATAAGGAGTAAATGCGGCCGTAGACCCTTGAGAGCAACTAGGCAACGGGACACTTGGGACAGGAGTGGACAAAATCGTGCAGGAAGGCATCACAGTCCCCACAGAAGTAGTGACTGCATTTCGGGCATTTATATACCTGGAACGAACAAGCAAGGTCTAAGTGAGAAACGTTCAGATTTTAGAACAGAAAACCCAACCAAACCCATGCACTAACCACAGACTTCAGCTGCAGATTGACGTTGCAACCTCCACACCCCAGAGGATCCCCCTTGGGTGCTGTGGAGGGTGCTTCGGTACGTGGAACCTCCACAAAGCGAGGTAAGGGAAAGAGGTGATGGTAAGCACGTGCCAAATGCGGAGCAGACATCAAGGTTATTCCACACACCGCACACTCCACTGGCAACTCACAGTACGCAGAATGACAGCGAGGACAGAGGTAAGAGCCTCGTGGACGGTTGCTGCTACCAACAGCAACGCTGGATTCTGAATTGGCACCTCCTGCGGCTTCACCTTTGTTCTCCACATTAGGCAAATGACTGCGGATAATAATTGAGATCAAATAAAGCGCCTACTGAAATTTTGCAAGTAAAGTAGCTTCAAACCTACCACATACACACCCGGACGGGAAATTGCTCGAAATCTGCTGCGGTTGAGTGCGGAAATCCTAAGGGATTAGGATCAGAAAATGGGACAATCACAACCTAAACTCACCGATCCGTAACAGAGCAGCATCTTTATCCTCCTAAATAACAAAGAGAGATTAGTTCCCACCGCTTTGAGTAGGCGAATAGAAAATGAGTATGCTGGAGCTTACTGAAACAGGAGGAGGGTGAATGAAGCTCTGCAGAACGGTTTTGAGATGAGGCGCATCCATAATGATAGTGAGAGAGCCTAAAATAAACCAAGATTGAAGCTGATTTGAAAATTTGATAACACTAGCGAATAATATGCTCCTGAAAAAGATCCAACCGAACCCAGTAAGCTCGTGTAAGATACACCACATATTTGAGAGGGAAAATATGCAGTCGCTGATGCTGTTGGCCTAAAATAACAGGATATTCCATTGAAGAAGTGTAAATAGGATTCCTTTTGCTCCAGTTTCACAGTTGATCCCAAAGCATCAGAAAACTTCTGGGCGACGTAGGAGGAGTGACCATGTATAGAAATGTTTTTTGTCTTCTCATTCCCTCTGTACGCTGTTCGGTTTATTCCACACCGACAAACAGTACCATGCATTCAAAGACAAGATAAGGGGTGCTCATCGCGTGGATCCCCACTTAGATCTCACTGGGGTACTTAGGAGGGCCAAAGCAAAAAGATGATTACGGGAAGCGTCTTATAACTTGAGAGGCACTTCTGAGAAGGGCAACTGTATCCTATGGTCGGCAGTCATGTCATAGGCCACCGCAGAAATCAAGTTAATCAAGAATAACAGTCAACAGCGGAAACAAGTGCATGGAACGGTGTAGGATGGCGGACGAAGTTTCTTATGAACAAATCCAACCTCGCAACCATCGATCCGTCCAGAAGACTTCAAACAAAGCTGCCCATCAGTTGTAAAACATTTAAATGGAATAAACATTTAAGAGACGGTTCTGGCTGTGATGCTTCCCAGTTCGTAGGAGCAATTGATCCTCGTGGACGTTTATTGCATAGCCCACTGTGAACGCAGTCGTTCGCAACTATCAGCAATTTGAAGAAGCGAACGTTGGTCACCAGGACAGTTCCCCACTTTTAAACGGTTCAGGAGAATTGAACATTAACGGCTGCCAACAAACCTCCAGTGGCCTCAGCGAGGGCCCTGTGAACGAAGACCTCGACAGCAAGGGAAATAACACTGCAACGGATGCGATGCGTGATAAGACTCTGAATGGTTTGATGGATGTCACCAGGATCGCAGGTCGTCATGGAGGCGAGGGTCAGAAGAACTTCTCGCGAACTGTACGAGGGCATGTGCCTGTAGAGAGAGGAAAGATAACCCTATGAACCCCCCAACTGATTTTGTGGGTGTCAAGCCTCATGACCCGAGCTTGCCTGAGTCGTGATTCGGCCATAACCAGGGCATTTTGAATGCTAGGCTCTCCTACGCACTGCTGTTGTTTGCTCAACTCTTCTAACGCTCGGAGGTGTTGAATGAAACCACCTAAAGAAATGAAGAAGCTGGTTATTAAACTGAGGCGGTTTCAGAAGGGGATTGGAGGTAGGTGCCTTTCAAGTTGGTGTAGCAACAATTACAGGACTGGGGAACAGCAATAATTCAGGAGTTCAGCGTGCCGATACGCAGCTACTTAAAGACCTAAACACCACCAAAACAAAACAATATTCGAGAGATGGGAGAACAAATTCAGCGTTTCACACCGTTGAAAATGATGAAAACTAGAGAAGGGGTAATAATTTGTTATAACCGAGAGTAAGAGGAAAGCTTAAAAATTCTTCGCCAAATGTATCAGTAAAAAGTTTGCATCTCATTCGCATTGAAACCGGTGAAGATAGGAGCAGTGATGGCTCACGTAACCACTTTTATCCGACATATTAGTCCTTGCGATTTAGTGGCTAATACGAGGCGTCACTTAGGCGTGAAGGTGACCTTAGAAGGAACAACACCATGGGGTCGTGCGATTGGTATTGCGGGTAGGTGAGTGTGTGGGAATTTGTATAAAGATCAAGTTCAAAGTTTATCCAGCCACCCTGTCGACTACAGCCGCAACCGAAATCAACAAATAAAGAAATCCGGAACTGAATTGCAAGAGAGAACCAGCTGCTGACGAGGCTGCGAGAAATGCGACAGTATGAGATCTCTTGGTATTCTAAATCCTGACTTTTAGATTCGGTAAAGTGCAAAAAGAAACTTCACAGGGGAAAAAAGCAAGAAATAAATGAATAATTGTTGTTGCGACAGGGCAGCCACATTGAAACCGTAGACATAACCGTCCTACAAATCAGAAAGGAAGCTTAAAAATATGGAATTTAGCTCTAGAAGGTAACCAACACGATACAGGCTTGCTACAGACCCAACTTCTGGTGCCTCTACAGACGAACAAATCGCGCCCCTTCTACCTCGGTTCTGTCTCGCTTTTACTTTACAGCTGTCTTCTGTTTAGTGTGTGATTGTCTACTGACATGGAATCGTGAATATCACGTGTAGAAATGCCATCAAGGGCATGAAGACGATGGGACATAATAAATCCATGTCTTCCTCAGTCTCTCCCACCCTAAGCCGGTGTTTAAGACCTTCCTCATGAGGCCATTTTGCACTATGCGGCATGATGTAATGCGTGAGGACTTACGCTGTCCACCAAGAATCCCACTTCCCTCCCACCGACTCACTGGTTCTGACGGATTGCCATAAGTGCTTCTTGCGTACCCTCGCCTCGAGTCGTTTTGAACTGTAACCAGTAGGCGAATTTCGGCCGTAACTGCTGTTTGACCTTTAGCAAGTGGCAAACTCATAGTAAGCAATTGCGTCTGAAGTGAACCGCACACAGAGCAAGCATAGCCCTGGTGGAGGTGGCATGACCTCCACCTTGGTGTAATTTGAGTTTGGGAAGCATAATGTGTGGATTATTCGCTTAACTTTTCGTCTTGGTTTCGCAGGCACCGAAAGCTCCATCTTTGTACTTCCGCTGGGCGGTGTGACCTCAAGAGCACGCCTGGAAAAGTTCGTTATGGAGCTGTCTACAATAACTCCTCCACCTCTCCATTAGTTGGACAGAACCCAAATAAATACGGCTGAGGAGCTCTGAAGTGAGAACAACGTGGCGAGGAGGCATACAGGAGAAACTCTACCTCCACAAGACTGTACTCAATCCCATCTTTTGTTACGTGACTGCTTTTGGGTCAGTGGTCTTACAACTAGCAATGGGCATACATGATAACATGCATATCGTCTTCCCGCTAATATAATTTATAAACGGGACGGAACTCCAGATCGGGTTTAATTTCCAAAAAGAGTTAGTGACGATACAGTCAAGTACCTCCTCAGTTGTACGCTAATTCGATGACTGCGGCGGTTAGTTTGTGGTTGTTCCTACAACACCGATCACACTGTGATGGATGACGCGTGGGTTTGACCGAGGGGAGCGCTAGGGACGACTCTTGAAAGGGGAGATGGCTATGCGACACTTTGCTTAACTCTTTGTTTTGGCTTCGCGGGAGCCCCAAACTCTGCTTTTATGCTTCCACTGGGCATCATGGCATCCCAGCCCTTCTGTACGCCGACATTACATTTCACACTTCAAGTACTTATTAATTCTTTCGTCTTTGGAAAGGCCTGGTGGCGCTACAGGTGGTTTATTTTAAAATGTCAAGCGATTCACTCATTCGTTTGACTTTGAAATGCCATAGCCATCTCCCATCTGATGTCAGTCAGCCAGCAAACTAAAATGCTCAGTACGTTTCAATAACATGAAATGCAGAACCGATGAACAAAATGGCAATCCTCGGAGCCCAGTGTCTATCGTCTGCCAATTCACAGCATATGGATGACATCGAATCGCTTACTTTCTACTACTCTTTGTCACTCACCCAAATACCATCAGAAGTTGCTCACTGTACATTTCGCACAGCTTATTCAATCCATTACGGGATGGCGTCCTCCGTCACTGCAAACATCTCCGGACCCTACACAATAACTGTTGCGAGAAACTTCTGCAGCAGACGTTGAGTCACTTATCACCTTCAACCAACATGGAATGATACAGAGAGCAGAAGAGTGCCTTACCGATAGACCACCATCCATTTATCACTGCTTTATCAAATAGACAAACAATTTCATGTATTTTTCAGTTCTATGCAAGTCACAACTAGTCATTTCAACCAGTTCTACCTAATGTAAAAGGCAGCTTGGGGTTTACCTTTTACAACAGAGCACACAACCTCTACTGCCAAGCTTGAGAACATTAGAAACAGGTTGGTTACTTAATAAAAACTAGAGCAGCAGTGGTTAAAACAGAGTAGAGTGAACCCCTAATTCAGTCATAAAATCAAACATTAATTCAAGCTTCATTTTTTGAAAGCTGTTTTCCTGCCATCGTCACTGTTCCAACAAAAGTTCGTGCTTTTCAGATGAGGGTGTGAGCCGGGAAAAGGCCACTTACCTGACAACGCGGAGACAAGTTGAGCTTTCGAGCTCGAAGTCGAGATTATGCCCAATTGACTCAGAGGATTCTGATCAAAAAAGTTCTCCACGAATTTTTTAAGGCACTGAAACACACACAGAGAATGGCAAAAGCGAGCGCCAAAGGTGACGAATTCGATTGTGCAGATGTAACATATCCCACCAGACTTCCAACCCTTCTTCAACGTGATGAAGATAATACAAAGTCGCTGTAGGTCAAGATCCTGGATGAGTGTATGTAAGAAAATAATTCAAAGAACGTAAGTGTGAATTGTGTCGAACTTCACTGGAGTTATTGAAAAATACAAAGCTCCCCACCATCGAATTCTTCCTGTCTCAAGTCTAACACTAATAAAGTAGGATTCAAATTTGCTGGCGTTGGATCAATTTTTCCTACCAAGGCGAGCATAATAAGAAGTCCTAAATGGCATCTGCCTTTGAGTTAATTATCTTCCAACGAAGCAGAATTCACAAAGATTCCTAGATTTGGGATGGAGACGAATCCCACTCCTCAGAAGCGCCCTCTCATTTAAGTTGTTAGTAACTTGCTTACAAACTGAGGTCCCCCAGCGCAATCTAGCTGACTGAAGAAATCAGAATCCACCGTCATCAATGGAGGATAGATATGAATTCCTCAGCCTAACTTCAAATGTTCCCAAGTGCCGACATTGTGATGACAAGTGCCAGAGTGTGCAAAAAACTGGGAAAGTCAGAGAATAAACTGAAAACAAGATGGTACACCGTGTGTAGCTCCGTGCATTAGCATAGTGCTGCCATTCGGATCTACAAATTTGCATAACTTTTGTTTTTCGATCGAAGATAAATACGCAGGAGAAATGAAGATATTGTTGGGAAAGAACAAAGCCTTCTCCATCTGGATTACCGAAACACAGTTAAACCTAGAACAGGGTATCTAATACCTCCCTTACAGGTAACTCAAGCATCGCATTCGCATTGTTTGGAGACTACCAATCATGCGCCATTCCCAGCTGACCCGAATCAATCAACCGTGATCCACCGTCCAATAACAAAATATTGACACATCATTTATCGATAGATATCCAATCAGACAGTTGGCCAATGCCTGAAGAGAACAGCGCAACTGAGCCAATTTTGCACCTCTTCGTGCCTACAGAGAATACAGAGAAACAAGCGGACAAAACTTAAATATTATGGAGGCAAAATAGTAAAAAACGCACCCTGAGAGTACAGATAAGACGGTTTGGATGCAGATCGCGTTCAAGCATGGCAGTGGAGAGGTCAATCACCAGGTAAAGGTGCCGAACCTGGAATTGCCAATGCACAGAGATTAGAGAATGTCAGAAAATTGGTGACTAGGAATGAGTGATGACATCGCCACAACTTTACACCGAGGTGAAAGGCATTCATAAATGCAAATAATGCACTAATGGTGATCAAAGGCCTCAGCGTTTACCTCAACTATCTCCTGACCAATAACCAAAAAACCGACATTTGTATACACGCATCGGAAC
>MIEF01010020.1:0-388388 GCA_001870725.1 Taenia solium | reverse complement strand
GTCAGCCTCCCGTGTCAGCCATCACAACGTAATCAGTGCTGCGAGAAGCACCCACGAGCTAACCGTGCCAGCCATCGAGATTCGAGCGCATGTCTTCTTGTAGTACCATCAATCCCGCGTAGCACTCAGTGCAGCAAATGCGCATTTCTTAGTCCTCCTCTCCCACGATAATGCGGCCCAATGGAAGATTGGGGCACGAATCCAAGTTTTTGGACGAATAGAGACACACACAACACATGCTGTGATTCCAGGCTTCTCTGATGCCGTGGAAGAGACGCGAGGGTATCGTAGAACCCTGAGCGAATGGGGCAACCGGGCCTCATAAAACGATGCTATCGAATGGCGTTCTGCACATTCTACATCTGTTGATTCACATTTTGGCGAGGGGAGGCAAGTTGCCTGAGAACAGGAGAGAGAGCTTTCGGAGGATGCTTGACCACAACGTCACTGATCCTTCTTGGCACTTGCACTGGACTTAAGGTTCACGGCTATTGTCGCTTCAGTTGTTAATGGCTTCCATGCAGAACACGAGGGCGAGGGAGGTACCGAAGATGAACGTCGATCTCAACCGTTCTCTTATAGGATGTGAGGGATTCTCCCATCCGTAGCACATGTACTTCTTTCACACCGCCAAAGTTTGCCAGAAGCGGCATGGAGCAGGATAAAATCCATCAAAGTCGGGTCCGCTTTCCGCTGCCACCAATGTAGCGTCCCGAGGCTCCCTTGAAGGTAAAAGAAGGCATATTATTGGGGCAGAATATATATTCTGGAAACAGAGGGCTTGGGGGCTGTTGGCACGGCCCGGAGGCCGGCCATCCGGCTAGTACAATATGGCCACCCAAGTCACCGAAACCGGCAGTTCGAACAAACAAAATACTACGATGCCCTCTTGCACCTTAAAGAAAGTCTCAAAACGCCACAGAGACGATTTTAAATTTTTAAAAACTTGCTTGGTTGCTTATTAGTTTTAACTTTTTGGTCAAAAACAAATGACAGGATTTTCGTGCTTTAATGATTTCATTTTTTAGACTGATTTTACTAATTGCCCATTACAACTATTTTCATTTTCTAGAATACCCCTTTAAAAGACTATTAGCAATCCTTTGTAGTTCCTAAGATCTTTCCTGCTTTTAATTTTGTTTCTTCTTTCTTTTGGTAGTCGTTTTTGTGACCTTGGAACCTTTAGAAACGGCGCAATTACTGCTGTTAACTGACGTTTAGGCGTTATCATGTCTTGGAGAGAAATGCGTAACTTTTCAGAAATGATGAGAACTCTTGGATATACTCGCCTTATATCTTTGGAAAGCTTTCGTGCGCCGAATTTCCCATTAGTAGCGGAAATCCTGAGGTGGTTAGCCCTGCGTTTCGATCCTAACGCTGACATACCGAAATTTTTGGACACAGAACAAGATCGCGTTATTTTTATTAAAGTGATTGTTCAGTTTATGGCAGCAAAGGCGTTCATCAAGATAAATGCTAAGAGACTTTACAAGGCGGATGGCTACGCTGTTAAAGAGATGCTAAAAATAGTCAACCTTTTGCATTCCTCTTTGAAATTTGATAAGCAAACGGGGGATGATGATCAATTTGATTTAAATTTGGCTGAAGTTTTAAGTGTTGAAAGAGTAAGTTGGTGCTTTAAATAGGTTGAGTAATCTTTTAGCTGAAGCAACTTCAACATACTCGTTTCTTGGCCAGTCAGCTGACATCGTCAGGTGCGTCCCTGTATTCATATATGTCTCGCGAGGTTGACTTTCGTCAAATTCGAAATGATGCAACTAGTCGTCAGTTAGACATTGAATTTGTTGAAAAATGCCTTTCTGGTGCCTGTGATGCAGTTCGGGACGAAATTAAAAGGACGGAATTAGCTCTAGCTAATCTTAAAACTGACGAAAATAACCTAGATGGAAAAATCGAGAAAAAGCGTGGCGAATTGGAAAGAAATCAGAAGAGGCTTTTGACTTTACAGGTGCTGCAATTGCAAAACGAAGAAATAATCTATTGTTCGATAAAACTAATTATAGTATTTATCTATAGTCCGTCCGCCCTGCGTATATGGAGGAATATGAACAGCTTGAGGAAGAACTAAATGTATATTATGAAACGTATCTTACGCATTTTCGGAATCTGTCCTACTTGGAAAGTTTGAAGGAAGAATTTATGCATTCCGAAGATACCAAGATCCAGGAGGATGACACAGCTATCAAATCTGCTGTCGAAGAGCTACGTAAAATAACCGATGTAATTCCTAAATTGCTAGTTTAGTATTTACATGTGCTCGCGTTAATTTTGGTCAAAACCCATGTCACTACAGTTCATTCTTTAAGGCTTTTAAATGATATACACCAAGGTTTAAAGAATAAGCGTTTTTATAATTAAGCGTGCTATAGTTATTCATCTTTAACAATAAATCTATGAACTAACAGAGGTGGTAAAATGGGAATATTTGAAAACCAAGGCATTCTTTCCGCATCATATCCAATCCTTTCACATTCCAGTGTTTGAACTGGTCATTTAAGCCCAGCGTTGGTTTCTACGATTGTTTCCATTGCATTGTCAGCACTTTGCTCCAAAGTAGACAAGTTCATCCCAAGGTTTCGTGATCAATTTTTCAGGGCTTCCTTTTATTAATAATTTCTAACTTTCGCACTTTAGTCATATAGCTGGCTGCAGAAGTAACAGTACATAAATATTCTCTTACATTGCTGTAAACAAAATCATCGTTTTAACTTGACAAGTTTGTGTTTTTTAAATCCGTCTGGGATTCGCACTGAAAATTTTCTAAAAATCCCGAGTGCCGGTGTCTAAATGAGTCCTGAAATGTATACGTCTACTAGGGTGCAGAGAGCCTTCTCCACATCTCCGATGGTGGCATTGGCGAGAAAATATTTACGATGAAGGGCAAGTCCACCCATGGCAAGAAAAACGGTGCAGTGGAGTTTAGCAATGCAAATGCGGAGCCTGGCTTTGGGTTAAGTGAGGATTCTGAGGGCACTGGGTCCGACAAGTCGACTTCAGACGGTAACGATGAGGAAGAAATGGACGATCAGGAGGAACCTCCCACCTCTTCTGACTCAGTCACCAGTGGCAGTGAAACAGAGAGCGTAGTTGCCGGTGATCACGAACACGATGCAAATGACAACGAAGATGTCATCAAGGGCCTCAGCATTGTTGGTACTGGTTATCGAATGTCCGGCACATGGTCACCTGGTCGTGCCCGAGCGAGAGTCCATGGCGAGGTAGCTGGCGGTGGCATTAGTGCTGATCCCTTTAGGATGACCGTCTTTAATAA
Source organism: Taenia solium (assembly GCA_001870725.1). NCBI lineage: Eukaryota > Metazoa > Platyhelminthes > Cestoda > Cyclophyllidea > Taeniidae > Taenia > Taenia solium. The sequence goes on along the minus strand of MIEF01010020.1, from coordinate 385,096 downwards.
TTCCTCTGCTTTGAAAGCAGTAAGCCGGCCGCACGAAAAATTTTGTTGACCAAAGGCGTTTAAACTTTAATGTTGAGTTGGTTGGTTCAGTGGTTGTCTGGTCAGCGCAAAGAAGATGTTGATCAACAACTTGTGTGTCCCTACGTTGCAGAATGGCGAGGTGGATTTACGAAGGGAAGGAGTGGATAGGGCCCTTGCGGAGGTACTGGCAGAGACGAACGCTTTGACAGAAGGCGTTGATTTGGCACACACAGTGGCAGAAGAAGGCAATATTGGTACTTACCGAAGCCACATCGCTACCTCCCGCATTACTCGAATCCCTGAGGAGGAGGGGGAGGAGGAAGATGGAGTGGGCGAAAAGGAAGATGATCCTGACGATTTTTGAGCTGTTGGCGTTTCTCATTCTTAATTTAGTGCTCCTTTTGCTGTGTATACATGCCTTTACTTTTATTGAGGGACTTATCTAAGATGCAGAGCAAAGTTGTTGGGCTATAAAACGATTTTCGCTAGCAAAATTTAATAGGTGTCGGCCAGTTCCATTTATGGGCCACTGGATATTTCAAGAGCTACTACTTGGTGATTTTTTAATGATAGATAATGGAATGAGCATAAATTGGCATGAGATATATTGGCCCCCCAAGGATGATGTTAGGTGCGACAAAGGCACATTCAAGGTTTGAGCGTCATAGTGGTTTGCATATTTAAATTTTGGAATATTTGTTCTGCTGTCAAAGCAATTTCAGGGTTCCTCATGCTTTAATGCACTAGTGAGGTCAATAATTCCCTTCTCAAGAGCAGTTTGCTTTGCTATTTTCTTCACAAAAGTGGCTTTTTCTTCTTCAGTGAACTACTCGCGGCCAAATTGGAGTCCTAACAAATTTTTCAAACGATTTCGGGTAGTTTCCAGCCGAAGTGGTTAAGCTACTTTCTCTAAGTTGATTAAAAATCGTAAGAAGATGGTTGATCGTCGAAATGCTAATTCATTAGACTAGAAATATCAATGCTACAAGTGTTCATACTTGGTGATTCTATTACCAGTAAATACTGAACAACGCCAAAAGTCTTGATGGTATTTCAAGCTTTATTTCCTAAGAAATTTCACTGCACTAAGCTTGAGTTTATCACACCATTTCCAGGGCAAGTAATCTTCAAAAATGCTAAGAGACGAGGCAAAACTCAGCTTCAACGCTACTCACGATGCGGTGAGTAGTTCGCGGCTTAGTTGCCCATACGCGATGCTGCGTATTCAAGTGACAGAGTGAAATTGAAAAAAACCATTCAAGGTTTTTGTGACAGCTATTATCAAACTGGCTCAATCAAACTTAAGCATGTCTCAAATTTATTGAATTTAATTAAGGTAGCTTCCCCTTCAGCACTGCCTGGACAGTGCGGAAAATAAAAGAACACAAGAACTTCTTTATTCTCGTGCTTTACATCTGGTTAAAACATTAACGATTTCACTATGTACGCATCCACGGCATTGTGCAATGCATCAAACATCAAGCGAATTACCGGTCCCTCGGAATGCAATCACCATGATGAGGTTTCATCGTTTTCCTAAGCGGGAAGGAAAACAGATGTTACCAGAGCTTACAAGGGTAAGAACAGTTCCTTGCTACCAATACGCGACCTCTTTTAAATAAATAGATGGCAGGTTGAGGTTTATCTTTTTGAAGGACTCGGTAAAAATTCACCCTGTGATCGGACTACTTTAGACTCACCAAATTCATCTTCTTGAACTCAATAAGCTCCATCAGAGTGAGTTCAAGAATATTTCGAGCCGTTCGCTGCGATTGTGGCAACTTTTGAGCGATCCCACAAACCTCTCCACAGTGCAGAATGAAGTATTCCAGATCATCTTCTGTACCTAACAAAGAGAAATATTCTACAAATTTGCCCCAAAACCCATCACCTCGTCTTCGATTAATGTGATCTACAAATCCAAGATTTTGCACACTATCCACTGAGGCATTTTAATGGTGGATATGTTGAGGATAGAGTAAGGATGTAATGCGCTCACATTTATTAGCCTCTTGAGCTAAGCGTGTTTTCTCTGAAGAAAAGTGTTCATCAAGGTCGAATAGTTCGAGAGGTGGGGGTCCTAATTCACGAAAGTTAGGAGGAAACACCTAGCAAAGACACAGATTATCAGGAATATACCACTTTAAAGAAATGAAGGAATACGGCCTACAGCAACTCAATGTATAAAATTTCAGTGAATTGTGAACAGATTACCGGCAAGTGAATTTAAGGCAAGGAAATTTTTAAAGCATTAAAATTTGTTAGTTTATGCAAGACAGTATAACTCACCGCGGGTTGCAATGGAGGAAGAGGTGTTTCAAATTCAGGTGTAATCAGGGTGAGTGGCTCGTGCTTGACTCGTAATTTCTCGTAGGCTCTGTCACACAAATAAAATGTGTAAAATAATTGCAAACTATCTCCATAACATTAAAACAGTAGGCTCTACCACAAAAAACATGTGCATGCATTCAGAGCCAAATTAAAACTCATGTTTATTGGGATAAGCACTTACGCAAGAGCTTTTGGCACCATGGAAGTATCCATTGCAAAGAGCTTCTGATCGAAAGCAGCATCTAGGTTGCGTGGAATCTCATCACTCTCCTGAAGGCAGGCTTTTAGGTTGTTTGCCAGGGTGGAGATATCAGGAATCTGGAAGTACGTCTCAATCTCTGGATCCTGAGCGTCAATGGCGTTCAACTTGAATGTCTCTGAGGTTAGGAAGGATATGATGACATCGAAGATCTTTGCATTGTCTTCCTTGTTTATGTAGGCATCTGTAAACATTGCTATGCTCCCAACAACAGCCAATTTTCCAGGCACGCTGTTAGAATTCTGCTTGAGACACAAATACGATTAGTCGGATAACTTCGCTTTTGAGATAGTAATTGTTTAAGCATTTTAATCTATTATCGTAGTGCTTTTAGAAAAACATGCCTTTTTAAAAAATAAGATTGTTTTAACACTGAAGGCTGATGTAAACGCACTTCAATATTATCCTCTTTATCGATGCTAATAAAAGAACAAATGATTGCAATATATCAGAGCCAATCAGCCAGTAAAACAAGAACGGAAATATTTACTAAAGTAGAATCACCGAAACATCCAGCATGTAAGTTTTAGCAACTTTATGATATTGCAAATGTAATGAAGTTGATTTTCATCCTTATGAATGAAATCCAACTAAAGATAACAATGAACTATGAGGCCAACCTCAATTTCGCACACAGCACAAACTGGCCGATTGAGAGGAAAAGCGACACTGCCAGTAGAAAGCAAAACGTTTGCTGGTTTGATGACATTCAGTGTTGCTCCAAAGGCGTAGAGAAATTGAAGAGCCTGTTTAGGACATAATTCATCGCCACCAGGTTGGGCGGATGCTTTCCCAGCGGCTTCGCCGATGGCTCTAAAAAGCGTAGATGAATGGCTATAGCAAAATACCTCGGCTATCGTCTTGGGTATGTCTAGGATCCATCTCTTTTATATTTGATGTTTAGGATGGTTCGGTCTCGGTCATTATTACTAAGCGACTCGAGCATGCTTGTTACATCATCAAATGGACGCAGGTAAACTCAAAACTTAAGTAGCCGAATAAAAGCGCGTGCTAAAAAGAATTACAACGTACACAAATGCATGGGGCCATTTGAAAAAAAATTAAGAGACAAGCTGGCCTTCCTAAATTACTAGACTGATCCATGCAGCACAGTGTATAAGCAGGAGGATCTATGATGCATTTTGCGCGAAAACATTTAGCCAAGTTTTTGGGAAAGTTCTACTAATGATCACAATTATTAGTAGTCTCAAAGATATCTTACGCACGTGCAGAAATAAACGCGAGTTCCACAGTGTAAATCAAAACATCTTACTGGAATAAGTAATGGTAAAATGTTAGATCGTAACCGCCACATATACCATCCCAAAACGCACCTATTTATTATTCCGTTGGGTATGAGCGCTTCTTTCGGGTGAAAATATTTATAGTAAGATGTCCTGACCACCGAATCTAAAAAGGCAATTATGTTACTAGGGATTTACCATTATTAACCAGGATACCATATTGTTCCAGCAGGTAGTTAATGTTCGTTGGATATTTGCTCTCACCGTTTTCGCCAAGTAAAACCAGAACCGACCCACCTTTGCTTAAAAAGTTGTTAATAACTTCAAACTGGTAATTCGTGAAATACATAATATTTTGCATCTACTTCGTCAACACTAAATTTTTCTGTCGGTCCTGTGATGACAAAGACCTTGGCAGATTCAATTCTTTCATTTGTTATTTCATCTGTGTTACTATACTTTAAATTAGATGTTCTTTCGAACATACACTAAAACTTTCCAGGAGGACTTTAGGCGTCTATTCAACTCCTTAAAATGTTGACCTAATGTTGAAGCTTCCTTTTTTGATTGATCAAATAAAATCGTTCCAGAGGATGGACGTTGTGAAGCGGAATTCCGGGTAGGAAGACGCATACCCAAATGGATTTATCTGTTGTCACTATCCAAGGTTATTATCAGGCCTTCAGTTGATCGAAACGCAAGATGTAACTTTCAGTATTTCCTATTTCACAAATCATACAAGGCATTTAGTCGGAAATAATCTTGCAAAATAAATCAAAATCAGGCAAGTTGCGCCAAATTGGAGAAACCCTAACAATAGTTGATACATGCACGGATTAACTTTGGAAAATAAGCACAAAAAACCCTCACAAAAAAATTAAACCACTATTTGAAGTTCTTCTGAAGAGTTTAAAAATTAGCAATTTTATAGGTGAATGAAATCACTGTACAAGTTACACGACTTACAACATGGCTTTGGTGATATTTTTGCTCATGAGCTTGTTTAAAGGCAAAGTGAAACGTAATGCATGGAGAGAATGTATGTATTTAGCGTGTGGTAGGGCTGAATTTACTTGGTTTACTTAGAGTCTAGTTCACCCGGGGGGAAGTGGTTAAACCAAAAACGTATTACTTTTTAAAGGTAAATCAATGCCCTTCTGTACAACAGTAATAAAAAACTCAGATAGCCAGCAGAGGACTCGCTTTCTTGTGAATGCAGTATTTTATCAACCCAAATCAAACGTTTCAAGTGCTGAGTTTTATTATTTCACTTTTATCGTCGACCTAGAAATCTACCGTGATGATTGGCGTATGCTGTTGGTGTCTCATGCAATGAAATGCGTGAGAATTTCAAAGTTAACTGGATTACTTAATGTATCAGGGGAAATAGTTGTACCGAAATTCCAACCTGCACTATGGAACCACACAACTTCTTGAATCCCGGACAATATTAGGTAACAGTTGGGTCCGTTCATTTAGTGACTTTTTGAAGACAATGAAAATGCATAGTTAAGATAGTTCATGAATTGAAGTACAGCTTAAATGCGTGGTTTATACAATATGTTGCAATTTTCGCTTCGGTGTTGGTAATATGTGTCATCAGTGCCTCGCCACGCTTGTTTTTAGCTGAACAATGACTGAAAGAGAAGCCTAGTCTTCTTCATTAATTTGTGGTTTTTATCTATACTATGATCAAAATATGAAATTTTGGCGTAGTTGCGCTATTTTGCACTTATTGGAGTCCTAGTGACTTTTTTTGGACGATGACTTTTTTGGAAATCAGTAAAGACAGTACATATTTTAATTGAGAATGCATCTCGTCACTCCATTTTCGTCTTTTAAAAGGCAAACTCATTTTTATTTCAATGCTTTACAATCTTTTGTATACTTTGATTTCGGCTTATATACAAGTTTTCGCATTGGATGCACCGTCCATATTTTATAATCGTGCATTATTGCTTTATTTTTACTAATGTGATCTTTACAAGTGTCTTTATAGCTGGCAAAAAGATATTGCTTGTTTCTGCGAGCATAAAGAATTCTGTTCTACTTTTTCGCTATTAAAAAGGATAAGACACTCGGTCCGAATTTCATTTTTTTGTGGCAAAGGATGGTAATGTACAACGAAAGACTTATGAACGTAAAATATGTTATCAACGATAGCGTAGTTCTTTGAATTCAGATGTTAGCATCCATTTTTATTAACACACAAAGTAAATTGGAACCAATGATATTTTCACTAAAGTCTATCACCATATTTGCATTCTACGGGAGATGCATCTTCGTTCCGTATTCTTTGATGAAATTAGCTTATACTGAGTAGATAACCACATGTTTGAATCAGATCCAGAATGCAACCTCCAGCCTCCTCAGGATCTCGCTTGCCTCCACCAGGACAATCAAATCCCTCCGCACGTGCTCCTCTCTCTTCATCGACCTCCGCTCACTGTGGTCTTACTTCACCATTTGACTACCCTCCGATGCACAATATGGTTCACGGCTTCCGAAGTCCCCAGCAGCCACCACTGAAAGAGGCCGCTTCGCCAGCAGCCGCCTTACCTTCTGCCTATGACATGGCAGCAGTTTTCATTTCCACTCCCTCCTCTGCTGCCGCCGCTGCTGCTGCTGCTGCCTCTGCTGCTTCGCTGCGTCCCTTTGGTCCGTCTGCTCAAAAGCGACCCGCTGCCATATCGCCACTGGCTCTTGGTCCTGGTGGAGGTGGAGGCGGAGGCGGAGGTGGGGGTGGTAGCCCTGTGATCACGGGAGGCAGCGAGTGCGATGCTACCACTGCCTCGCAGTCGGACGATGCGGAGGTGGATGGTGGGGCTGGTGGGGGTGGCGGTGGCAATGAAGCCGACGGCGTCTGGTCTACGGAGATTGAACAGTATTTTCAAGAAGCGTTGGAACTCTATCCACCATGTGGCAGACGAAAAATCATTTTAGCAGAAGAAGGCAAGATGTATGGTGAGTGGTGACATTAAGTTTTAAGATATGTGCATGATCTCCTTCAATAGCTCTTTCATTGTTAATGCATTCTTGGAAGCGGGGTGGACTGATAAGACTGCGATGCCATTTTGTCACCTCATCTATCCGTCCGCTTAGTCATCCACCTAATCTATTCATTGGTGATCACTTTTCTTCTAAATAAGATAATAAAGGGATCTTTTTAAGTATCCTTATGCTATAATATTTGTAACATACTTGCACATGTTTTCAGTTTTGTCCTAAAAATTGCAAAGAAAGTGGCGTAATTGAATAAAAGCCTGATTAATATTTATTCCTTGAGAGCTTAATTAATGTCAGTCAAAGTAAAGCAGTTATTCTTACAAAGGAACCCTTGATTAGATTGAGTATTAGCAAGCAATACATGATTGATCTTTGTATAATCTGAGTTTCATTTGTCACTGGAAAGCATATTCCTCAAGACTATTATTGAAGCTTCAACCCATTTAACCTCAAATTTTAATTTTTATGTTTCTCAGTATGATCTTTCACGTGTTAGGTAAAGTAACGTGTTGGCACTAAAGTTGGAAGCATTCTTAGCTTACTCAGGGATCCCAGCCTTCAACAAGAAGTTATGTTTGACGCAGTTTGTAATTGCTTTCTAACTTTGATTGCTGGAGTCAATGGGACTTTTTATTAAATGTGTGCATGCATTATATTCTTTTCAACTTGATTTTGTAACTACTACTTTGTCTGACTTGTCCAATTTTGTAGTGGAAGTTACTACCAGTGTCTTTCGAAATCAAGCGTGCTTGCGACATTGGGTTTGTGAATGTAAGAGTCAAACAAAGATTTCTAGGTCTACTGCTTTGCAGCGAATAGTCTGCGTTAAGATCTTGAAGGCTTAACCAAAGATTATGGGACAATGTTAACTCTAAAATGGCCGAGGAGAAGGGGTACTAATATTATCTCTTGTGGAAATCGCAGTCCCTTCTGGCTGGTGGACTGGTCATTGTAGGTCCAAGCTTATAAGTGTGCACGGAAGGAAGACAAAGCTTTAACGTCAGTGCGTAGTTCAACTTCTCCATATAATGTAAATGAAAACATAGGGCGACCGTCATTAGACCTGATTGAATTGTATAGTGGTTTGCATAAATAATTGTGTTTTGTGTGGAATTAATCGATGTATCTTTTATATATATATATATATATATCAATGTTGTTGGTGAAGCAAATCAGGCATCAAAGGTACAGTTGTTTGTGGTTGTGATGAAGCCCGTCGTTCAATCACCGGCATCAAATTTCATTTGCTACGTAAAAAAAGTTCTGATGCCCTTAAACTTCATTTGCAGTGCTTATTGCATGAAATTTCGCCAGACCAACTAGAGTATTCTTTACGTGAGACTCATGGCTTTTCTTTATAAAATGGGCAGGTTTCAAGCACTTCGCCCTATTCGAGGGCCAACACCTCTGGGCAGCTCCATAGCAGCATTCGTCTTCAATACCTATTTAATACCAGTTCGTTATTTTGGATGTTTTGGATTAATATTGTGAGAACTGTGTACGCAAGTCCAAAGTGTCTCCCAGACTTGTTTTCACCATTGTATTTTTCTAATGGTAGCATAATTGTCGGTGATTAGGTCACGTCATACTCGTCAAATGGGATTGATTGACAAAATGATCATTAATATTAACAACTATCTTTTACTGGCATTGCTCGTGAGTGATCTGTGCGTGTCAAAATGGAAAGAAGAAGGAATTTGGCTCCCCTTCGGATAATGTATTTGTCATTTGGCTACGGTTTTTTTTAAATCTCACCTATAGATATGCTGTTCTGCAAGGGGAATTAGCTCCATCCATCTTGTCAACATCACATTCTTCTGTTGGGCAGTTGAGTGGGACCAAGTGATCAAGGGCAGTGTTGACAGCCCGTCAATAGGTTAAGAATCGAAATTTCATTTATTTAAAAAGACTTTTTAAATGGCATACATATCGCCTGTAGGAAAAGCTTCTAGTGTAAATTTAGTACACCAATTGCCAACTCTGAATCCTCTCACTCCGTCATACGGTCACGTCCCACAAATGATAAGGGCTATTGCTTACATTTCCTACAGCTTGATATAAAAACAAACTTTACTCGAGACGGAATGCTCACAAAACCTCCAGATAATTGCGAATTTGATAACTTAAAGGATTTTGGCACAGTGACATAAGAATGCCCTTAAGAACGTGGTTACTAATTTGCGCCATAATAAGCACATTCCATTCAATTTATTTAGCAAAATGCTTGTATTATTAGGTCCCATAGCGATATTTTTTAGGAATTCGGACACCAGATTAAGTTGTTTTTATTTTGACTCCTCGTCTCCACGGAAAGTAATGAAAGACGTTGTCATTTCTTCACTCTGATTGTAAACCCCAAGGGGTATGCTCAATCCTGAACTATTTTTGTTATTCTTTTAATAATGACTTGACAAAATCATATTCCTCCTATGCATTGCCCTGATTTCTTAGCAACAATGACCATTTCTTTTGTAATTATTCCGGAAAGTTCTGTTATTTCACCTTCTGGATAATGAATTTGCCTGGTTTGCGCCTTATCCCAAGCCCCAGGGATTGAAGCTTTGCAAATGTCAAAATTGCCATTCATTATTTTTTGACCAGTGCAGCGTCTCTCGGCTTTTGTTAATAACAGCAGTTAATCCATGAATCGGGCTGAAGTGGAAACCAACTGTCAGGCTGAAAGAAATATTTCGCCCGAAATTCGGCACAGGCCGTTATGCACCACTAATTAATGCCACCTAAATGGTTCCTCTCTGGTGTGCATTTTGGGCGTGCAGTCGTCTCCTCACCTATGCATCGCCTTCTAGTTAAGAGAGAGGAGGGAAGGAAGGCGTTTGAATCAAAACAGTCTCAGTGAAATTTTTGGCTTTACTTTCGTCTGTTTGGTCATTCACGATCATGTTTTTGGGTTGTAATATTTATTATGAGAAATATTTAACCAAAACAGCTCTGATTGTGGAGTTCCAATTGCAAATGTCAATCGGCCATCTTGTGAATTGAACGGTTGACATTTTTTGGCCGGGTAGGCGAGTGGAATTATCGCAATCTGCGGTTAGAGCTTTGACCTGTAAATACGTGTATGTGCGTTTATTTATCGCGTGAAGTTAGGGCGAGGGAAACAAAATACTTGAACTCTAGGCAATGGTGTATTGCATAAGAGGGCGACCAAACGTGGGAATAAGGGCAAACCGGCAAAAGGATGGGTAATGCGCGAGCGTGACTCACCCTCCTTCCCGTCTCTCTTCGGGACCTATTTTGCTTCCTCCTCTTCCTCTGTGGCGACTGTCATTAGCACCGCTTTAATTTGACCACCTACCACCCAGGAGGCGGCCTTGGACATCTGTTGTCTACGCGCCTCTTTCCTGCTAAGGGGGCGAAGGGTGATGATTGAATAGGCGGCTGGCTGTAGCAGAAGGACCACATAGATGCATCATGTGTTACTGCCATTACAGAAGGATGCTTACAAGAGTATACGCTGTTTCAGCCGCCATTAAACCCATTAAACGAGTTATGGCATGAATTTTAATTTGAAAGTCAGATCGACTGGAACAAGGATCTTAAAAAAAATGAACGAAGCCCTTGCCAAAGAAATCAAAAAATGTTGTTGACAGATAAAAGTTCTTATGAAAGGATGGGTACACAAGTTACACGCTGTCAGTGGTCCAAACCAACTACCCACTTCTGAAGGTCTTTTAGCCGAATTGCAAAGGCTTTCCATTTACATTATTTCGTCTGTGGAGTAGACTTTGAAATCTCAAAGGCCAAAGAATCAAGCTCTAAACATAGTGCTCTAAGCATAATCCAATCAGCAGACTTTTTGCCTCGCTAGTACACGAGATAATTGAATGTTCCTGTGTGTTTAGCGCTCACGTCCTCGGTACACCCACACACACGCACACGCACCCCAGAACTAGCGGCGCCAACGCTGCTCGTTGGCAGCTTCGGTGGCACTTGACTTATCTGAAAGGGCAGAATGCTGCTTGCTGCTTTGCATTCCACCCAACCACCCTCCTCTCTCTCCACCACTGTAAGCGAAGGCAAGGTGTGCCTGGTTGAGTGGTTCGGTCTTGACGAATCGTCACTGCTTGCGTTAGTGAGTTATTTCTTGTGGTTTCAAGATTTAAACTTCCTCCGTCTCACTCTCTCTTTCTGGTGTACCTCAGTGCGACAATGTGTGGAGACCCGGTTTGCCCTTCAAATTGACCTTACTCTCCACACGCTAATTATCGGATCTTGGAAGCCTAAAGCTATCGCTGGCGTTTACAGCCTCAATCACCGTCAGTGTGAGGCACGTGTCGTCCCACTCCTTTATTAATCCATTGATTAGAGGCTGTGTACTTGACATCTTACAATTTGAAACGCACACTACTGCAAAGTTAACTCACCTCATTTAGAGATATATCACGATCCTCTAAGCATGATCACTTAAGGTTACTTGTCTGTGGAGGCAGTTGAGCGAAAGATGGGTACTCTTCTCCCGATTAGAGTACGTTAAGTTTCCACGTGATTCCATATTCCTGATCTTATTCTCGACACAAAAGTGGTGAATTTTATTTCCACTCCTCAAAGAGCCGTCCAATTTTTTAACAGGCAAATGCTCACCTTGTATAAAGGTGAAGCTGGCTGTAAGGCTAACGCGGACGGCTATTTGAAGCAGCATGACCAGCAAGTTTCTTTGGGAAATGCCACGGTCATTTGGCAATTAAAACAGAAAAGGCACAGTAAATGTCAACCACCCTTCCCCTCCTCCTCCTTACGCAAATTCAATTGCTCTCAAGATTTATATGCAGGAACAAAATTGCGAGCGCAGAGTGGAGAATATTGTCGTTTTTATTGCAAAATTTAGTCACTTTAATAGAAAGCATTAATTCTTGCCCGGAAGATAGGCGATTCTCGAAATTTTGACTTTCTAATGGTAATTTGTGTAGGCAAGCTGCTTTAGGAAAAAAAGGTTATGTTTAATTCAATGTTTGAAGCCGTCGATTATTTTCTAGTTGGAAACGTAGCAACCAGGCGAATCCGATTAAGGTGTTTTTTTTGGCGTGCTTGGCAAATAAAATGGGGTAAATGTATTTGCATTAAAGAAATTTCTGCAGTTTTGGAGATACCATCTACCATCGACTTGTAATAACTCGTAAATGCTCGCAAACTGTGCTCCCTTACGTGTACCATAAGGCGAATGAGGTTGTCTATCGGGAAGACACCCTTGTTTTGACTCTGTACTGCTTTCCTTTTGATTGCAGTATCCGTTGAATACCGCGTGGAACCAGTTGTCCGCTTTGGGAACCAAGTTTGACTCAATTCCAAAGCTGCAGGGGTTTTTCGAGTGTTTTGTATCGGTCATTAGTGGCTTAAGAAATTAAGTTCTGGCACGGATTCAATTACATCCGGGAAAATGTTTACTTAACCGTTGCTGCAGAAAAATGTATTGGGGATTAACACAACGTGTTAGGAGCAACTTTTCGGCACCGTTTTTATGCGCGATGAAACGACCCGTTTTCAGTTGCATCGAATGGGACAGTCTCAAAGACTAAGTTAATGCTTTAACAAATGGCAACAAGCTTCAAGTCCTGCCAATTCGTCCTTCACTTCTTCCTCGTACGCGATAAGAATGAACTTTTCACCTCGCACTGTTTGCTGACTGGCTGATTTCTGGATTCCATTTCAATATTCACTGAGGGAGCAAACAAATCATTGGTTACATCGCAACAATTCGATTATCAACCACACCACACTTCTAAAGCATCACTTCACGCTTATGAAGCTGCGCATGTCTTGTGTGTTGGATGAACTGAAGGCACTGCTGTTCACTTTGAATGTATTGGTGCAAGTCGAACACCTACGGTTGTGATCCATCCACTCGTTACGATAAAATTTGAAGGTGTCCAGAAAATATCTTCCGTCGCTATTCTTTCTTCTTCTTAGTTTCTTTCCTTTCCTCATCTTCGTTTTTTCGAAGAATTAAAAGATGTAACACCTCATCCCACACGTCACATTCCTCATAACTTACTCGTGAGAAGGCCTCACACCACACATTACGATGAAAGGTGGTGCTTGAGATACCACCCCTTCCTCGTCTTCATTGTTTGCACAGGCCTCGGGTGGTAATCTACTAATTAACTGTCAGCATTTCTTGGTACCCGAAGTAGACTGGACAGCTTGGAAAAGAACCGCTATGTATCATAAGTAATCAATTAATCAACACGTTGTGTGTTTGAAGTTTTTCTGAGCCAATTCATGCCTTTTCCTTGTCAATGTTGACATGTAAATCTTCATCCGATTCCCAAGCATAAACAGCAGTCCGTCTAGCCAAGTTCCCATGGACTATAAATCATGGATTTAACAGAGAACTTATCATAGAAACTTACAGAACGGGGTTATTTGGGCAGTCTAGGGCATATGTCGGGATCGCACGGACACCACGCGGGGCAGGTTTACTTTGGAGCTTTTCGTATGGCTGCAGACCTCTGTATGCTTTGTACTGAAGCGTCTTTGACAAGGTCGTGCTTATTTTTACACTGAATTTAAGTGTTATATGACAATTGGGGGGATGTTAATGCTGCCTACGCTTGACCTAGTGCGCAGCTGGTTGCAATTTGCGACAGGAACATGTCCAGCAAGAGAAAACCCTCACAAAGTCTCATACACGCAAAACGAAATGCTATTTTCTTGCACAAATCAAAAAGGAAAAAGACTGCAGACGCATTGTTAAATTAAGATCTCGTTGTAAAATTTTTCATGAGATTGCGACTATTATCTGATTTGTTGCTCTCAAAGTGTGCTGCATTTGATATTGCGCTTTGTTCATGGGAAATAAAGTTCTTGTGACTAAGTAAGCACTTCACATCCCAGCCTCAATCCAGGCAATAGTTTTAGGCTGGTTTAGTGATGCAATGAATTTAGTAATAATTGAGCAACTGTCAAATGCTTCCAGGAAGTCACTAAAATCGTCCCCATTGGGGGCTGCTGGAACATCCATTTGAGGTAGAGACTCAGATGTGTGGAGTTAATGGGCCTACTTTTGTGTTCAAATGGCACTTTTAAAATGGCGCAGGGGTTTCACCACGTAGGAGGAGGAGGAGGAGGCTTAGAGTTAGCGGCGGAGAATGCCAGAACAAGTTAGCATATTTGACTTCGTAAGTTCTGAGCTCTTCACTCCATTTTTCGCCCCCTAATTGCCACCCATTAGGATCATTCCCATTGCTGTCGGCATGTGCCACACAGGGATTTGGCTCTTCTCACGCAGCGGCTGCATCAAGTCAACAGTAAAGCACACCCCACGGAGGAATGCTGTGGTGTGATCCGATTGTGAGTGTACTCTTTCACCACCTCTGTATGTGTGCGTGTGCGTGCCCTCTTACCTGCTCAATCACATGCGAAGTAGGCAAGCAGGCACGTACACGCCTATCTCACCTTCTTTTTCACGATGTGGTTACAATTGTGAATGATGGTGGCTGTAGAATTTTGACATTTAGGAGTCACATGCATGTGCATAAACGCAAGGGCAGTTAGTCGGTAAAAGGAATTTAAATGCCTTAACAGTACTTTTGAATCTCCTTACAAGACCGGGTTTTCGTAAATGTTGCACTGAATCCTCCGAAGTGCCTCACCAGAATAATTGCTTCCATCATCTTCCAAGATCGCTTGAAGTGGTTTTTAAATGCCACCGACTTTCAGTTCAGGTGGTGCAGCTGTTTATCTGAAGGCAGCAATTCACACATTATCTGGGGCACCGAGTAGCGGAGGGGAGCATAATAAATGACGTTCTGGCCTTGTTGTACTTCTGCGATTGAGTGGTGGTGATGGTGGTGGTAGGCAAGCAAATGTACTGCTTCACTATTTGGCTAAATAATTTTTGCCATTTAGAATGGATTGAATGAATGGCACCAGATTTCCTGGTTACGATTTTTACCAAAATTGTGTATTGCAGTGTGGGTGAATAAAATTGGTTCCTCTTTATTGATGCTGTCATCATCAGGCATCATCATCGCGTACTTTATGCCATGTGGAGCAATTTTGCATATTTCGAATTTCAAGTAAGCCCGAAATGCAATGAATAACCGGTTATTTAATTCCAAATATGATGAGTGATTAGGTAAGGATGAAAAGAAGATCTTTGCTGCGGTTTTTGGGGATTTACAGTGATTGCCAAAAGGATAAATAAGGAGTTTGGGCTGTGCCAGGGATAAAAACATTCCTTATTGCGTTATGCGAGTGACTCACAAATACAATGCCAACGATTCACATAATAAATTATCCGCCAGGAATGTTATTTCCATTTTTTATGTTTGTATTACCGAAGCACTGGTGTAAGTTCACCGGAAGACCGATTTGTGATAGCGGCGGCGACAGCAACACATGACATTTGATTACTTTCTTAGAGGGTTTTCATAGGGGTCAATGGGATAAATGAGTCAGCTGAAGGACTGATACAAAAGTCAAGTGCCAAGTTTTTTATCTTGCTTGGAATCTTAAAGATTTGCAATTCTGTAACTTTGTCTATGATAATTTTCATGCCTCTCAAACTCCGGACTCACACCGGTAAATTTATTTCGAACCACAAAGGCAAGCTTGAAGACTTTATCATCAGGATCCAGAGCCACTTGTAAAATTGATGCAACATTCGAGGCTTACTTTCTTCCATTGCTGATTGCTTTTGGAATGCCTAAGTGAATAGTGTTAACCGGAAATTTTTGTTTCAGCACTCCACCTCATAGCAGTAAAGTTAAATCCTTTGTAAAGAAGAGTAAACACTTTAAGACGGTTTCGCTGAGCACATGACAACTAGTTTTCTATTTATTTGTATGTTGCATGGCTGCAACCATGATGACGGACGGACGGCTACATTAAGGCACCTCGTTTGAACACAGACAACTGACTTATTCAAGTGACTCAAGCGAGCTGAAAAGTGACAAAATTAGCAGCTCTTCTTTTTGGTCTTTTACTTAAAACTTCCTTTTGCTCCCCTATTTCTCTATATGGATACCAAATGAACTCAATATCAGTGTGTCATGCGTAAATCTTAGTGGAGAAGATAGAAAGCGAGGCAGTGGTATAGTTAGGTCCCGAAATGCATAGATTGTCGAGTATTCTCAAAGGTCCCCTAGTAATTTGTCGGAAATTGGGCAATATCAAGCACAACACTTATTTTCATGCTATATTTTCAAAGGTAATTTAACAACTATTTCGCATTTTGGCAATATAGGCCGAAATGAATTAATTGCCCGCTACATTCAGCAACGAACAGGCAAGGTACGGACAAGGAAACAGGTCTCCAGTCATATCCAGGTTCTAGCGCGTCGCAAGTCGAAGGAATTGCAAGCAAAGATTCGTGATCCTGAGATAAAAAAGGAGACAATTAACCAGTTAGCCAAGCTCTCGTCGGCACAGATCGTCTCACGAGACGTAGCAAAGGGTTTACAGACCGAGGGAGATGTAAAATTCCATCCACAGCAGCCTCTGCCTTCACCCACCTCCTCCTGCTCCTCCTCCGCTGCTGCTGCTGCTGCCGTCGTTGCCTCCAATCAACTCCATCATGCCTTCCACGGTCAACAACAGCATCACCATCAACATCAGCGCCAGCAGGTTCCCTATCGGCAGGCGCATACGACAAGGAAATCGTCGATTGGGGAGGGAGCTTCGCAGCGAAAGATTATGCGGCTAGCGGGTGCGTGAGTTACCATTGGAATCGGTAGATAAGTACTGAATTTTGTGATTTAAGGTTGAAAAAACATGATGTTGCTAGGCTAAAGTAGGCTCTTGCGTAAAATCAAATCAACCAAGCTATAATTAAGTAAAGCACAATAAACTGTAAGTTCTTTCAGATATTCACTTCAAATAACTTTTATGTTTGATGCCTTTGTGTGGTGTTTTTACACGTGATGCCTCTGTGAGATACTGATGCTTACCGAATACCAGTCTTGACAATAACCATGGTCCCACTATAGTTTGACTCTCAAATTGCTGCTTTGTGATGGCGGATTCATGGGAATCATAGCACTTTAACGAGGTTGGCTTTGCCCTAACCATAGGAGCATTTTGCGTGCGGCTGAAAATTCTTCAGATTCCTGTGCTATTACAACCAATACGAGTTGGATATCAGATTTACTCAGTTCAGCTTGCATAAATTTTGCCAAAAAGACTTAGTTGGCGTCAGATTTCAATGGATTTGAATCATGTACCTTGCAGTTGCTCATGATGGGGTCAAAAGACCCAGGCTTAAACACATCCTTTTTTACCATTGCCATTTATGTGGAACAGGAGTGATTCCTTGCTTACAGTGCATAGGTAATCTTTCTGTTCTCCGTCTAATCTCATCCATGAATTACTTTCGGTTTAAGTGTTTAAGTGACAACTCCTCTTGTTCTCCTACCATTCAACTGATTTTACAAAGGGGCTTTGGAACTACATTGTTGTACTCGAAATGCTTATACTACGACTCTAGCATTTCGGTATCATTGAAAATTCTTCTATAAGTCAAGAGACGCTTTTTCATGCTACGTTCTCATCGATATTGCTGCACTCTTTTCCCAGAGCGCGTGTTAATGTCAAACCGAGGCTAATGCATTCAAGTGCCACCTCTGGCAGTTGGAAATGCCTGTGTGTGAAAGTACTGGCACGAAATAGAGTGCAGAGGACTCATTACATTGCGCTTTCACCCCAAAATGGATTAATTACCCGTCTAATGGATCGTTGTCAAAGCGTTTGTCTGATGTGCATACCGCCTTACCGGTGTACTTTCTTGCCTTTTAATTCATTAGATTACTTATGCAGATACTTGTATTCGCATTAGACGACTCAAGCCTTTCACCATCCCTTCAAAAAGTAAAAACGCAAGAGGAGTTCTTTTCAATTGTCAGAATGGCAAAGGATTAGGCTCATCGATGTTAAATACATAAGACAAAAGGCACCAGAACAATGGCATGCCTATTAACATATCTTGATCTAGGGAGATACAAATGGTTCAATGTCTAGCCTACGACTCAGTCAACTGCTTCTCATCTCGCTTACTGCCACCATCATTTTTAGTGTGAGGCCAAAAGGCAGGCGCTTGAATGTTTACTGATTATGTGGCGCATTTTCTGTCCTCAGAGTGTGATTACTAAGGATCCCGGATGTCATTTGTCATGGAATGTGCACATTCCATGGATGCTGGGAAGCTATCCTCAGGAGTGACGCATCGCTGAATAGGAATTTAAAAAATCCATCGAATAAGTTTCGGATTCGACGTTAAGAGATAGAACATTGTAAAGATACCACGTTCCTATTCGTTCTTCAAAATTTGTTGCATACTACCAATTTCTGTCCGTTAACACTCTTCAGTTAAGTAATCGCAGCTATTATCGCATGGTTTAGGTTGTGCGACATGTTATGATTCCTAAAATTTAAATCTTAATGTATTTGTTCGCAACTTTCTTGCCCGCCAGCTTGTGCGCAGTAAGTGTTTAATCTAATACTTAAATTTCCCCGTTTGTGTGAACTGAAGGAGGTGATTCTGCCGTACCTCCTTGAAGAGCTTTCATTTTCCCACTGCCCAAGCGCCCACGAAGGAAGCACTGCCGTCCCTCTACGCATTTGCGCGTGTGCATCGTCTAAGCTTCAAATGCTGGTTAACTGGAAGTAATTACTGGGTGGAAATGTCCAATTAATCTTACGACTTTTGGATACAGTAGACAGAACGATTTACATGGACCCCAATTTACTCCTGTTGAAACTTGGAAAAGCTCTGCTCTTAAACTGAAATGCTGCAACTCACAAAAAATAGGCTCAACAGTGTTAAGTGCGAGACAATTAAACGTATCTCAATTTCTACAATCGCTCAATTTGTTCCATTTCATTGAGTCAACCATCCACTTCAACAGGAATGTATGGTACGTCAAATACTCAGGCGCTATTCACTAAATTTCAAAGATGAGGGACGCCGCATTTCTGTTGGGCTACCACACACATTGGATTGACTAATTAAACGATGCTGTACCAGAGTAGTCAAGATCTATAGGAGACCAACAGCTCTGTATAGTCATGCGCATCATCCCTTTCAAGATCGTAAGATGTCATGTGACCTGACAGATATAGGTAGAATGGTTAGTTATTTTCACATACGCATTTTCTTCTACCTAAGCGCCCACTTCATATGACTCAGTCTGATGGCATAAAAAATGGACCAAAGTAGGATAAAACTAAGGCCTGGCTGGATGTATTTGGGTCGGGTAGTGCATCCAAGACCCCATTGTTTACGGGTGCTGAAATTTGACACTCAGAGTTTGGGATGAAGTGCGGTGTCCTTAAAAAAAGGTGCAACCTTCAAAACGCTAGCATGCCTCATCTGTGAAAAGTTTGCTTTCCTTGGATGGGTCTTTCTTCCCTTCGAACCCCTTCACAAGGGAATCCACTCTCATTACTGGCTGACGAAGCAGCTGACATTTCCTGGCATGTTGGTGTGAAGACTATAGATATGATTGTTTTGTTCAATTAATTGCTTACTGTTGTCGATTGTTTATGGCTAAAATTTGCGTAATTGCGATGCCAAATTGTTAAGAGACTGGTTGAAAATAGATTGTTGCACATGCATCACTACCCATAGTTAGAAAATTTTTGTGGTTACTGGTAAAAATTGAGTTTAATCAGTCTTGCTAATATAATTGTGCCAGAACTTTGAACGTCTGGCTGAGCTTGCGGCCGATTAGAAATTGCTGAAACCACTAGCGTTTTCTTTATATAATATTGTAATTGTCGGTGCATGCGTGTATTCTCTCTCAATAGATCCAGAAATATACGACACAACGGATAGTTTTCTCTCCCTCAATGGCCAGCATCCTGCCGTACACACGGCACGAGGTGGAGATCTGAAGCTCTGTCCCACTTCAATCTCACAGCGCGTGGTTTTGTCCGGACCTCCACCAAATGCATTTCCCTCCGACACCCACTACTCCAGCCTCTACGTCCGTCCGCACAACCCAAACCCGCACCACAATCCTCACCTTGCACAGCACACCACTCCACTGCCGCCGCTGCTCGAGATGAGCGATTGCGGCAGCGATAGATGCGTGCCCTCAACAGCCCCACCACTACCGCAACATCCGCCACCGCCTCCACCACCACCACCCGATTTCAGCGCCATGCAACTAGCAGCAGCAGCTGGTCTGGAGCACTACTTTTCTACCGGTCGATCGTCTTCCATCGAAACGTGTCTTTATCCGAACGCCTTTCAACCACCTCCACCTCCACCTCCGCCTCCACCTCCCCCACCACCGCCATCGTCCACACAATCGGTCACACCAACCGCTGCATCGATTCCAGCGCCGCTGCCACAGATCCTTGAGCCCGACCACTCACCTTCAGATTTTGGCATGCAGCGGTGGATTAATAGATCCATTGCTTCGGAGAAACTACGTCTCGTTGAGTTGTGCGCTTTTGTCGAATACCCCTGCCAAATCTCAGAGTGCGTTGCTCAAGATCTGGTAAGCAAGTCTACCGGTATTTACGGTTGAAAAGTGGAATAAAATGTTTGATTTCTTATAATCTGCGCCTAATTTAAGACTGGAATGCGTAGACATGAGTTGCTTATCATTCAAATGCTCCTGAACTGATTGCAAAACAGTTTTCCAAGTTATTTTCCATTTTAAATAATCTGTCTCCGAGTTTATGTGATCATAGACTGCCTCTTCTTAGCTGTCTTCCACCAAATAGTGATTACCTGAGACTACCCGTTTAATACCTTTTTCTATCAATCCAACATTGGAATTCAGCCATTGATTTGGCATCAAGAAGACTTTGGGGATTTTCCAGTTGCTTTTCATCTTCTTCGCCTTAGGCTATCAAATCTAGTTCCACTTTTTTAAGTTGTGGGACAAATATCAACCAGATTGCAGACGCCTGGCGACTAAGCAACTCCACAGCTAAAAGTGAACCGAGGTTCGTTAGAACGTAGCCCAACCTAAATAAAAATTGGAATGGATAATAAATATGTGTTTTTAGCTTCTTTGGATAATCATCCTCTACACCACAAGTGGCTTATTTATACAATCCAGCTCTTTTTGCCGTTCAAGTGTGTGTATGCTTACGCGCATGAAGTGATTTAGCTTGCTGTGCGATGTAACAACAGTTGTCATGCGGGGCGGTTTGTGTGTATGCGCGTTCTTGTACGGGAAAGTGTGCGTACGTGCATGTCCGCCTCCGCTCACCTCGCCCATCGCCCATTGCCCATCGCCCATCTTGATGATTCCGAGATTTACGGGAGCAAAATTTGCCTGCCAGGCTGTGTGGGTGCACGCACGCACGCACGCACGCAGGCACGAGGGTGCCCACTAGTGAACATGGCGGTGTTTGATGCTTGACCGTAGGCAACAATGCCTGGAGGGAAGAAGTCAGGGGCCTACACACGTACACACACAGGCACACACCCATAACCCTGTTTGACGGTGTTTCCAACACTTTCTCTTCACCTCGGCCCTCTTTCCAGCTCTTGGTCCTCTCATCCCGTCCCTTGACCTGCCCTTTTCATGGGGATCGATAAAGCGAAGTTAGGAAGCATTCAGGTTTTGCGGTGAAACGCATGCATGCTTGAAGTATGCACGTTTTGGGGCTGCTCCTCAGATCCGAATTGGGCTCCTAACTTACCACTATCTACATTTTGACTACAACAGTATCCAGGACCTATTTCAAGGCAGGTTTCAAGTATTAATCTGGGACAGAAGGATATCATTTCACTTTTTGTATCATGTTTCACGCAGTATTTACCGTGTTCCTTTTCTACAACGTTTCTCCGCATAATTTGCTAATCTGAATGTCATTGTGAACATTAGAGTGGTTGAGCCATAACACAGTCAGATGGCACTCAGCTGTTCGAAGTAATCTCCGCTCAGAAAGGGCTTTTCGTCTTGTAGTCACATTAAAGTAAAATACTTAAGCTAAATCACTTTGCCCAATTCTCCAATAGTTTTTGAGAAAGCGTTGATTAATGTGTGTTGAATTTTCGTGTATTGGGGAGCTGACGCGCCAAAGCAATGCAGACACCAGAAAACACGTGGGTCTGTTGGAGCTTTTTGACCTTCCCACATGTAATGCGTCTGTGCACGTGACCCAGTAGTAGAGAGAGGCATATGCCTCCCTTGCCTCCCTTACGCACATCGCGAAAGTCCATTCACGCCCTGTGAAGAGGAGGAGGCGATACTTGCGGTGTGGCATTTACATGATGTTTGTATCTATCATATACTTCACTGACATTTTGCCGCCGAAAATGATTGAGTCACTATATGGATTTGTTTGTGTTGTGTACCCCTATTTGGATGAGTGTAGTGGTGTTTTTGGGTACACCTATCCCTTCAAGTGGTGATTGATTCACCACAAGTTCCATGTAGAACAGTGGAACCGGTAAGTAATGACGATGACCATACAAGGAGTCCGCATCGAAAATGCATGCGGAGAATTTCGTCTACAACGTTCGCTTTGAGTTGCTTTACTCTCTGTTTCTTCGCTTGAATTACGCGATCATTTTAGCTCTGGAGAGTTAGCACCTTCGCCAATTCTAAGTGCATCAATAAAACGTTGATTGATAACAAGGCCCATGAACTTCCCTCGTTATTTATTATTTGTCATAAAACTGTTTTTTATTCCCTGCAGTTTGACTCTTCCGACATGATCAATTTTGGTAATTATGAGTGATGAAGTTGAATAACTTTTATATCCTTCCCTATGTGCCATTTCGCTCCAGTTCCCATGTAGTCAGTGAAACTAGTCAAAGTGCGCGCCCACTGTTTCTCTGTGGAATCAACCCAAATTGACGAGAATTTAATGAAAAATAGCACTCACAACGTAAATGGGCCAAATGTCTCACGGCACTGCGACGGAATAAGCTCGTCAAATGTTATCAATAAAGTATCCTTCTTGATGAAGTGAATTCCACCAACTCGGTAACATAGCGTAAAGTTTACTTGGAATGCAGGACTGAGAAACGTCACCAGTGAACTGAACTGGACATTTTTAGCAACAATACAATGAGTGGCGAATGAGGATCACCATACAAAGGATGGCATAAATCCTTTTTAGCGTGTTACACCGGAAAAGTGGGGAATTTTATTCGTAGTTCTTGTCACAAATCAGGCCACAGTTGAGGTAGTGATTCATGTGTGTACACCTAGTTTATTTCCGCCTCTATGTCATGACTTGCGGCCTCTGTGGCAATATTCGCGATCCCCCCCCCCCAATCCCAAGATATCATTGCTAGGGGAAGGGGATTCACTTCCCTTGTATTGCTCTTTCCCTCTTTCGGAGGATGCCAACTCTCAGCAAGATTGATGGTGCGCCCGGCCCCATCCGCGGGTGCGCTTCTGCTTGTGTGCACTCGCGTCCACCTTCAAAGTGTGTTGTAAGACTATGCGTACATGTGTAAATGATCGGACAGAGCAACTGTTCCCCTCCTCTCTCCTGCTTCGTTCCCCTTCACCCTCATTTGCGTGCGTGCGTGCGTGCGTGGTGCGTGTGTAAGCCAAGCTTGCACAGCTGACATGGCTGCAGTGTGTTTGTACTGTGTGTGATGTGGTGGTGGTGGTGATGTTGTGCTGATGGTTGTGCGCGCTAGCGTCCCCGCGCCCACGCTTTGCTTCCCATGGGGATGCTGTTTGGCTCCATCGCCACCACCACCACCACCACTGCCGCCATCGCCGCTGCCACGCCTTCCACGGGGCTCAGTAAACCACAGGCTCATAGTTTTGTCAAATGGGTGTGATCGCACTTTCAAGTAGGGAAAATTATTACCTCCTCATTTGTATTCAGAGAAACGGCTTTTATGGATCCAGAGTCAACAAACGTATGCTTGGCCTCAACATTACGGTTCATCTGTTCACTAATTTTTCAATAAACTAACGAAGGTAAAACTCTCATTTTAATCCGTCTACCTATTCTGTAAATGACAATTTGCAAAAGCTCCCGTTGAGGCCATTCGGCAACAAAGTCAACTGATAGTTTGCTATGCCACACTTCAAAAGTTCACAGTCGGTTTACAAGAAATCAATGGCCACGCGACCTCGGTCTTCATTCCTATAGCCTCATTCTATTCTTATTTCACTACTTTCAAAATAATCTTATTGCCTTGGACTACCATTGCTAAGCTTGTCTTTAAGATCATGAAGAAGGTGGAAAGCGTCTAGATGACATCTTTACCTGTGAAAATGAGGGAACCAACTCGAGCAGTGTGATTGTGCATCACCTACAAAGTGCTCAAAATTTAGGCACAGAAGGGATCCGCAAATACAGCCGATGACTCACGAAAATGCTAATGACCTGTTAAAGGCTCGTTTCACGGAAAAATCCTCCTTGCTCTCCTTAGAAATTTAGTTTATTGGTCTTTCCATTTGATTTGGGGTGACAACGAACATCAGTCTATACGTGACTAGACCTACGGCTTTCAGTGCTTTGGAAAAAGGAAGTGTTGAGCATTACATGGTTGCATATTCGTCACTTCGGAGAATTTAAGATAAAATTATTGCATTTAGTTGTGTTTACAGCACCATTAATAAATTAAGTCTTTTTGACACGGCAAACAGTCCCTATTTCGTCGTGATTTTTTTCGTGCTTTTCACTTGGTTAATTATTTTGTGCCGTTGTCTGCAGCTGCTTCCACCATGGCGAGGAATCGCCGACTAGCTTGACTCGCACAACCCAATCATGGGGTCAGTTGGCGAGAGTGCTCACTGGTCCAAGGAATGAATTTGCTTTTATCCGATGGTAAAACAGGGGAACGAGTAGGAAAATTTGCTTTCTTTAATTCTGATACTTATACCCCCAAGGTGTTTGCGTCGTGTTTAAGGCGTCCTCCTTCGACTTCTGTCTCTGACCAACCAAAGGATTGCTTATTTCAGATGTCTTGTTGAAGACTAACTAAAAAATTCCTGAATGGGTAAAAATATCGCCAGATTGAAGCATATCGAAAATAAACAAAAAACTTAGAAAGTGAGGGTAGGCAGCTTGTATAAAAATGAGTCTTTCCTGGAGATGAAGGAAGTCATCATGCCAGGGCAGAAGATGTACTGTTGACTTGCAGAAGGGCTGAGGGGTCATCGACTAGACCCGAAGGCAACACCATGTCCGAAACGGCCAAAACGATGAGTTAACCAAAGATCTAGAGCCTTACATTGATAAGCATTTCTGTTCGGCACTGATTTTTAATAGATTAGATCATCTGAGTCACAAGCGCCACTCAAAATTGGTGATTCAAGTCCACGTAATTTACTGTGGTTCTGAAGTAGCACTTTGGGACCCAAGAGTATCTTACAGCATGTGGAGTTGGTAAATGGGACTTATACAGCGCAATGAACTCAGTGGCATTTAATAATTACACTAATTATACTGATCCCATGTTAGAAAAAAATGATAGCTTTTATTCCTTCAAATTATGCCATTTAAAGGTCAATGATCACAATTAACAATGTGAAATTATCTAATTAACCATTCTGACACCGCTTTATTCGCGGATGAACCCCCACCTACAATAATGACATTCAGATGTGTCCTAAATGCTGCCGGATGGTAACACTTCGATGATTCAATTCATGGGGCATCGAGGGCATCCCGTACGAAAGCATTCGTGACCGCCTTAATAAGTCCAAATGAATAATAGCCGATGACCATACTCCGCTCTGTTCATTTAAACTTTGAATTATTTGTATTCAAAAGAACAGTGAAAGCCTCTTTGGGCGAACTCTTATTGCCTGATCGGCCGTTTCTGTGGCGTTCAACTTCCCTAGATAGACAATTGGGGAAGCCGTGAGGAGCATCTCCATTAAGGCTAATTTTGGATCTAAAAAAGTTTTTCAATGCCATTCTGGGATTGATGTTTGCACATACCAAGTTATAATGGCATCCCTCCTTCCGTAATTCCAAGCTCTATGTCTGTTTACTTCATTATTTAAACAAATGTGGCGGAGACAAGTTGCCCATTCCAGCATTTGGAAAAGCCTTCCTTCAAATAAACAGATGGATAAATGAATGAATAAAACGAAATGACCACTTCAGTAGATTTTGAGAAATAGTAACAAAAGTTAGTCTTCGATGTATCTTCAGATAAGCTACAGAAATGTACACACGGTTCTTTCTTGACTCCTTTCAAAGACCCTGAATCCGGAGTCGGCACCCATGAAGCAGCATAATTTTGCGCACATAACGACAAACGGCCTGCGGTCATCAGATCCCATACTGGAGGAGGTGGATGCCAGCCAAATTTGGGACAAATTTCCCACCGATGGACTCAAGCAGCGCATTGAAGAGGACTCACCCAATGTCTTCTTCCTCGTAAAGCTTTGGGTAGGTTTCAGAATCTCCTCGATTGATATCAACTTGCTTGATCAGGAGGTGTCTGAATCCAGAAGTAGTTTGATTTCTCATCAAGACGTCCTTTCACCCCTTCCTCAGCTTCCGAACTACTAAAAAAAACGTTTTTACCTTATTACTACCACAGCTGAATTCTTGATATAGAAAGTGTTTGCAACTTTTAACTACAGTATACCGGAGTTTATATTCGCTACCATAGAACAGCTATATTTTTGATATGGTGGCAACACTGACCCGTTTGGGATCCTCCACACCTTCAAGGCGTGCTCTGGTGGCAGCGTCACATAATACGAAAGCCTAAAAAGGCAAAAGTGTTCTCCTATCGTTGATTTCTCATCAAAATCAGATCATTGGACCCACATAGTTTGTTCAACAACAAGGTGGATCCCTTGAGTAACAACGTTTTTGCCTATTGTTGTGTACATAATTACCTCCTTTTTTCAATAGGAATTCTTGTTTGTTAATACTGACCAAATGTTGGGGCACTTCGATGCTTGGCAAACGTCTTATATATCAGTGGGTAAATCTGGAAAACAACTGTTTTCATTTCCAGGGGATACTTGTTATAGCTGCGTCTTGACAGGATGCTGTAGATTTAAAAATAATTTGGCAAAATACTTTTCTCCACCTCTGATTTAGTGCCTTACGGTGCATTAAACCCATTCGACATCTCCCGTTTGACATTTCATTGAAATTAGTTGTGTAGTGAGTGGATCCATGCAATGAAGTTTCGTGTGTTTGATCATTTTTTTATGCGTGGAACAAAATTATTTCTACACATTGAAAATGCGCAAAGGTGGGACGTTTTAAGTCTTTTTCGTGATGATCCCTGTATGACTATGCATCGTGAATTCACTGCCATTCGATCTTGGCTATACAACTGGTCATAGCATTCTCAACTTACGTTTTCTTTGACTACGAAACTGGTAGATCGGTAGCTAAAGAAGGCAATCAAGTACTGGTTCCTTGTTTATCAATGCTCGTTTCAAATCCGGGCAGTTTTTATCAAATGCCATTTTCCTAACTTTGCATTTCAGTCAGCCACCGTCCATACAGCATATTTCTTATAAGGAGGCGTAATGTAAGGATATTTGCTTCCTGACCGTTTCCTTGCCCCTATTATTTGTCTGTCGTGGTTCACGCGCACTTTTGTGTTGTGTTTGTGTATAGCCTTAGTTTTGTATTCAATTGCTGTCAGTGCACACACACACACACACACCTCTGAACCAAAGTGGAGATTTGCACAAACACACACACACACACACACTCCTCGCATGTTTCCCTTTTTGCCCCACAAAATGCCTTCCTTCATATTACAGGCCGACATCAACACCGAACTTCCTGAGGGCGCTAATTATGCCGTTTCCTCTATGTAAGTCCCGTCCACTATAGTCTCGAGCATTCAGTATTTTAGCATTATTATTTGGCTTAAGCAATTCATCAGGAAAGTGGAATACTCTCCTAATGCCAGCAATTACCAACTGCCATCCGACTGCACTACCGATAATGCAAATAAGTAGGAGGCTATTCTCAGCATAAATTTATGAAGATACCCACCCATGCCCTTTTATTTGGCCATATGGACGCAAACGTGCTTCTGAGGGCACACTTTTTGATCCTATTTAAGGGAAATGTATGCAGCAAAAGAACTAATTTGCCGTGCGACCCATTATAGGTTTCTGCCCGCCTTTTTAAAAAAAACTATTGTTTAATTGAGGGAGCAGGTGATGCTAACTGCTTGTTATTCTTCTCCCACTGTCTATATTTGTAGGTTTATAACTGTTCAGATCTTTTAAATTTTATGGAAGTTACCCTACTGGGATAATGGCGACCCCTGTGTAAAGAAAGTTCATCTTATGCGTGAATAGTCCACTCATTAGACAGGATTGCGGTAGAATTACTTTGACCTGCTTGATGCAATTAATTGTCCTAAAAAGTTGATTTTGTCGTTTTTTTAAAATTATTATGAGCATAGCCTAGTCAAAACCTGCGCTTTCTAAATGCGTCAACATGTTTGGCGATAGGACCTCAATCTGGCTTCCAATCTTTTACAGATTTGAAGGAACAGAGGACGTGCCTCTACTCGTATCCACCCGACTTTGCTCCTATAGTTCCCCATTTGTGGAAAAACTAGAGGTAGGCAAATTGCCTTTACCCTTGCCCTACCCAAACCACACTCTACTGACCCAAAAAGTATACTTACTAACAAGACATAAGTAGAAACTTTTCTATGGTACATTGTAGTATGAGAGTCCAGTGCTGGAAAATGGCCGATACGTGTACAAACAACTGCGAAGCCCAATGTGTGCATGCATGAAGAAGTTCATTGCCAAGTTGCTCAAACTATCGTCTCTTGCTGAAATGAACCAAGTACTCGAGAACTTTACAATCCTCCAAGTAAATCTCGGAAAGTTTTCTTAGTTTAATAGCCACTCATGGCAATGTGGAGACAAATCACTTATCAAGGTATGAATACCCCACTTCAGATCGTGACGAATAAGAATACTGATGAAGTGCTGCTGGGTATCGCCTACGTTCTCGAGGTATCAAAGTCCCTGCGAGGAGCGCAGCACAATATCTACCGCCTTGCCAAACCCGACGTGACTACCACTCAGCGACCGCCTTCGGTGAACCTCAACGGCCAGCCACCTCCAGCCACCTCCTCGGTCGATTGAATGCACCGCCTCCTCAATTTCATAAGCGCCACCTAGGGGTGCACCTGCACCCGTGGCAGTGCCGCCGCCCACCCACCAGACCCCTCCTCCACCTTTTGTAATTAGATCTCTTCAAATCTTTCCTTCAGCTGCAGTGGATATTTTCTTGACTTGACTGTAAAAAGAGGTGTGACTTAACCGGCTCTCATTTCCTTTGCGCCATCCTCAAGTGCCTTTACTTCTTATCTCTTTTCTCAATTTCAACGCCAGCGACAAAAGGACCTAATTATACATTGTAAGCATGTATAAAACAAATCATTTTTCCTTCTAACAAATCGTATTTCTGGCCGAGGGACGCTTGAGGAAAAGCGCTAAAAGAGACAGTTATTGAAGAATTATATGAAGGAAGAAGTCTCTCCTAGTGCAAAAATACTTTCGCCGCAGTGCCCAGAGCGTTAAGTGATGCAATAATAAGCAGTGCTTCCGTGAGCACCGCGGCAGCTCAACCTGACTGGAAATCCGGTTGCAGTGTTTGCATAACTCATGACAACTCAAGGTCGGATCCCGCAAATGAATCGGATTTTGTCAGGCTTACACAAAAATTTAATGCTCCGGGGAATGGGAGTTATACAAGGACGGAAAGGCGATTTCTCGTGAAGTCCAGTTTATGTTGTGGAGTCGCGGAAGTGATCCGTTCGGTGCCTTGAGTTCATCAATGCTGTCATTCTCCAAGATGTTCACTTGAAATTTCTTTACCAATGCTTCTTTCGGAAGTTTAGAATCACCTCGTTTACAGTAGCGGGGAGTATGTGCCTCATCGCCCGTAGCCTTGCAGAGGGGACACACAACTCCTCGCAGAGCTGGGCATGTCACTCTTCCAAAAGCATCTTTCAACTTAAAAAAAGTGGCAATTTTATGATGAAGAGTCTAAGTGACCAATACCCCAAGAATATGACTCTGATTTTAAGGAGAAATGGTGATTACCTTGTGGCTTGAGTAAACTTCAAAGGTTTCGTTGTTGTTACGACAGAAGACGCACAACT
The DNA here is from genome assembly GCA_001870725.1 of Taenia solium. Taxonomy (NCBI): domain Eukaryota; kingdom Metazoa; phylum Platyhelminthes; class Cestoda; order Cyclophyllidea; family Taeniidae; genus Taenia; species Taenia solium. The sequence goes on along the minus strand of MIEF01010020.1, from coordinate 355,212 downwards.
GCCGGCTAGCAGCACCCATATAATGAAGTACACTTCCTAAGTGTCCGAAGAACTCGGCCAGCTGAGCTGTCTGATGCATATCCAAATGTGAGCAACGTCGTAGATTGTCTATTAATCTAGAATGTCGTTAAGGAAAACTGTCAATTCAACAATCATCCTACAAGACCAAAGGTTAGGAATTGGATAGAGTAGACTAATCTTAAAGAGCATCCACTTTTTTTTATTCTCAAAACGTATTCTAATCTCCTACACAACATAGGATTCTTTGCTCTCTACCAGTCAGAGGACGTCAGGTCCAGAGTAAGTGGAGCTCAAAATCCTATTCAGTAAACGAATTCACTGCTATCTTTAAATCTCCACCATCAGCACTTACCTCCAAAGCATCTGTGAACGTTACTATGGTATTGTCGCCGTGATTAAAAATTATGAGAAGGATAATGTGAGAGCATGAAGACATTCTCATCCTCCTTATTCTAGATATGACCGCGAAGTCTGTTGACGACTTGTTCGTCATTCGGCGCGTTCTGTCTAATGGATAATTGTGACAGGCATGTCAAAGCATGCTAGAAGCAAATCACGATACTCTTGGGACGAGTAAAATGTGCCATTGTTAAAACATCCTCGATGCACATCCAAATCTTAATACCTCGAGTCGCTTCTGAAGCCATGAAATATTTGATGAGTGTCTTACAGAAAGGCTATGCGTGATGGCTAGAGAGCCATGTTGCCAAGACGAAAGTCCAACATCTGAAGACTAAAGACTGCGTAGTTTAATGCAGAATTAAGCTAACGAAAGCCTGCTATGACACATGAATTGAGCTTGTCACCATCGGGTCTTGCGATTCTATCGGCGCCTCCACCAAATGGAGTAACACCTTTGGGGTGGTGAGCTCCCAAGATTTTTCCGTGTGTGACATGTTTGGGTAAAAATTGGTCCACATCTTGGCTTGCTCCTACCACCTCTTGGAAGTTAAAGTGTCCAAAATTAAGAATTTAGGACTTGGAAGCCCAGCATTTGTTCAATGAAGGAGCATTAATACTGCGTTCTAAAGTCTGGAACTGGTAGTTAAATAACAGGGTGTCGAATGGGGAGGTGGAGGAGCGAGAGGAACTTTAAAATAAATGCCAAAAAACGTTTTTTTTCTTATTCGTAGTAAAAAAACGATTTAGAGAACCAATTTAAACAGAACTACCGATTTGCATAGATTTTAGTCTGTTAGGTGCATTTTATCTCGGAAAGGTGTGGCTCTGCCCAGTAAGGTGCAGATCTTGTGTATTTGCACGAAAAAGGACAGCAGTTACACAGATAAGAAGTAAACAAGGAAATAAACTTACAGGTTTTGCCAGAAAAGTAGTTCTCTTAGTATTGTAATAGTCAAAGCCTTTGGAGAAGTTGGATGTCTCACTGCTCCTAAAACAAGATTTTTCTTGACAAGGGAGCTGGATTTCATGGCACCTATACTTGTCACTCAGCAGCATGTCAAAGAGCTTTTCTAGTAGCAGAAGACAAATAAGTAAAATCAGGACAGTAACCATCGTTTCAAGAGCAACAAGGTAGTAAAATCTTTATTAGTAGTGTGGGCCCAGATTGTGTGACCAGCGATTCGCAGTTGCATTGAAAACATCCTCTTAAGCCTTGTCAGCCCTTCATCATCCACACTGTTCTAAAATGGGCACTGTAGAAACTCGGTAGCAGCGCTGAAGGCGTGACCTAGGCAAAAGGAGCGAAACACATGCAGGAACTACGCAGAAGCCCATATATTCCATCTGTATGATTCGCACGACTTTTTTTATCCGTCGTTGAGCTGAGCATCGCAATTATATGGAAATAGTTACCAAAGCTTTGACAAGCACTAGTCTACATTCTTGGGGCTGCGACATCGTGTTAATCGTCCCGACACACTCAACATCGACAAGTTAAAAAAGTGAGGCACATTGTGTAGAGGAATGAATGAGAAAAAAAATGAGACTAATACTTAACCAACATTTTCTAGCTGTTGCTATGGCAGCAACAAAAGTATGTGACTGCGTTCAAAAGAAAGTACAAAATTATCGCACTTTGTCTATAAGGCGTCGAGACTTCTTATTGAATTCAGAATGATACTAACAGTAAAGCAAAAATTAGTAATGGCGCACGTTTTGGAACCTTTGTTTGCCACTTAGAGAAGTCAGTTATTGACGGGCTCTGTAGATTAATAGTTGCATCTTTATTGTAAAAGTCGGAAGACTTAAAGTAGTGAATCTTAATCCAAAACTGGATTGAATTCAATCCCGCCCGGCATAATTATAATAAGAACCTGAAAGAGTCTCTTAACTCACTCGCTTGGGGTGCCAACCACTCATCGTTGGTACCATTGCTCGTCCAGGGACCTGTCGAAAATCCGGTACTATTGAAAGCGGAGAAGTCCAACAAACCGCTCTCTTTAATACCATTATTTAGCGAGGTGCTTGGGATCATTGCCCGCATGCAGCACAGAGAAGCGTTGCCCCAACTCTACCCGACTGACAAGTGGATTGATGCCCCAATCATGAATCAACGCGTACGTCCTTGGTACTAACCTGTGAGTACACAGACACCGTGCTCACCAATGGGCAAAAAGTGGTCCGTAAGTGGTGGTCGGTGGGGCTGTTGTTTGCGTCGCGCTCACAAAGGCGTTGCTCTGAGAAACTAGAGGGTGGATTACATATCCCTGTGCGTGCCTATGCTTGGGACAGCTTTAAGTAAAACATTGCTGCGAAAGACGGAGTCATATTTTAATGGTTACCAATGAGTCGAGCGAGTGGTTTCAAGTTTACATTACCTTTCCAAGTATTCTAAGCCTTTTTTGCCCATATGCAGTAAAGCCACCTTACCATGTTTTATTTCATCATTCAAAAACTGAATAGGTGTTTCAAATGGACTAAGAATGCTTTAAGCATCAATAAAAGGAGGTAGAAATGCTCTGCCGTCTGACTACTGCTAAATATAATAGTTGCACGGGATAGAGTCTACTTAGAATCTAAAAGTTGTAAACTGGGTAACTGCTACTACGTGGAGGCCACTCGCCCTTACCAGTTTGGATAATTAAAATAGAGAAACTGTTAAAATGATGTTTGCATTGTTTGAGTAGAGCCGGGCAATGGGTACGACTTAATTAGTAATGAAGCGAAACTCCACGAGCGAGACTCATAAATGATTTCGCTTCCCCAAATTTCACTTATGTGAAGTTGGGTTTCCCACGACGCTTCCCTTGGGCTTTTAGTTTACTTACATTGACAGAACCGAAATAGCCTAGGATGTGGACAGCCAACTCTCCAGTTGAAGGAAGCCTAAACCACTCTCCGAATCCGATTGACATAGCTGCAAGACAGTTACAATGGCCCACTTTGCAAGGGGCTAACTTTGCGTGCCATATCAACCTGTTTGACAAATGCGTCAAATTCGAATTGACATGAGTGCATCTCATTTCTGAATACAATGTACTATTAAAATTATTCTCCCACTGAAAGGGTGAAAGTCACCTTTTACTATCACCGACCTATGCATTGTTCAAAGCTGAGTTAAGCCGAAGTAGATGCTCAGGCGCCTCTGCAAGTACATGCATCAATTTTGGAGGTGAATTTGTACCTTCACTTTATCCATTAATAAGTTTCAACATTTATAGATAACTGTTTTTTATGCTTGTGAAGAACCATGCGTCCATCAGGTCAGAGATTATGGTTTTAGGGCTTTAACTTCATGGTGCGTCGATGAATTTGAGACTTGCTCTAGCGTCCTGAGTCTTTTTTAAAGACAAATAAAGTTCTGATGCTAAAGCAGGATATGCATAGCCGGGGCACGGAGGGGCTGAGGTCGGTCTAAAGGCTATGCCGCCCAGCTGAAGTAAAAAGGTGAAGCATTAAGAGCCCGCAAAATTATAATTAAGAGCCTACAAAACAGCCGAAGCACTGAAGCTCATTCAAATTTGTGCTTGAAAGACTTAAAATTTGCGCATGTACTTTGTACTTTGGTGACTGCAAGAGAACAGTGAGACCTGGAGTTTGGGAATTTAATTCAAATCTCCCTGTAGTCGATAGCCGCCTTATGAAACGCAGGATTTTGCATCCGGGTAACGTTAAAGGCATTCGAGTGGAATTCGTTCAGTTCCATGCCTACATTTAAAGTGCGGTTCATGTTTAAATACCTCAAATGTTTTAGAACAAAAGCAACTTAAGGTGCAAGGTTACGTGACGTGGAAAGCTTTAAGGACTGTTTTATTTTTTGTGTTTTATCGCTGTTGATTGCGACGAGGCAATAATGGAGGCAACCATTTCCAGTTACCCACATCCCCACTCGACGACAATGCCGAGGCAACCATCTCATAAAAATAACAATTGGGTTAAAAGTATTTTTTTTGTCGAAAAACAAACTGCTAACTTAAGCACAATGGTGCAGTCGTCTGGAAAGGGTTTTTAAATTTGTGGTAAACTCACGATTGCATTTTATATCATCAAAGTGTAGTGAATGATGTTGGTAAGCGACCTATGCAAACCATGAACCTTCTTGCCGGCCATGCTTCGGGATTGAATCGGCTGTCGGAGTGTGATGCTTTATGGCTTTGGAACAACCCTACTTGTCGCCAATTTTGACTAAATTTAACTCCTGCTCAAAAGCCAAAAGTAGTGATTACCCTCAGACCAAGGCCATGTTGCATCCCCTTTTATGACTTAAAAGCCCAGTCAACCTGTTTGAGACACTATACGGTGTCATAAGTCATTGGAGGGCGGTTAAAGATTGCATTTTGCATACACGGGACAATAGTCGTGAAAGTGTTAATAAACCATTACCGTTGTCGGTAAAAATAACTCCCTTTCAAATGTACACCATATCGCAACTAGCCTTGTTTGTTATCCCAAGTTGTATCAGTGTCTTGGAAGTTTTAAATTAATAATAGAGGCGCTAAAAGTCGCCCGATAGCAGAGCCGACGGCAAAATTAACTCGCGGCGCAAAGAATGCAAAAGTGGTTTCAGACTTGCCTAAACTTTGCCCATGGAACCAGAAGCCGAGGTATCAAAAATCTTAAGCATTTTTACATTTACAATGCTTGTATGTATTGTATGTTAACCGCATAAAGTCTAAATGGGTATGACTTTTGGTAGATTTGACTAAATAGGCATAATACTTACGACACAATGCGCTTCAAGTTGATCAAGAAACAGCGGAATCTGCTAAATCGGTAGTGATTTGGTAGTTCGTCTACCGACGGGAGTGTAATAGACCTTTGAACCCACCAAACGTACAGCTTTTATTTGAAGACATTAATAAATGGGTTACGATTACATAAGTATGAAGTTTTTTTATTCTTACAGTTAATGACGTTAGCTTAGTCACAAGGCTCATGCCAATCGACCTCCTCTCGCTCAAAGGATACAATCAGACAGCCCTGTACTACAGTGGCCTCCTTACTCTGTGGAAGCAGCGTCTTTGCTTGCCGACATGTCCTGCCAGCTCCTCTGTACGTCTGTGGCAAATAATTTTCAAAGAGAACATGCTGCATTCAACGGCAATTCTATTTGGAATGTTTGAGTGATTTGAAACCATCTTTTAGACTTCGCAATAGGCAATTGTACTTGCGGTGTGGAAAATGTCATCCCCTCGACCAATATGACACGGAGCGAATTGGCAAGCCAAGTTGTTTTAGACATTTCCCCTACAAACCCATTTGCTCACTGAATCCATTATACGGAAGGCGAGTTGACCCCTACCTACCACGGGTTTTTTGCATGTCTACAAATATGCGATTCACGGTCATTACCTAACTGTGAGAAAAGGCATTTGCAATCTTGTTGGTCCAGACTAGAAGCCATAATAATTCAAATGCCGTGCGCAAACTGAATCACTCCAAATTGTACAAAAGAATTTTAGGATGACATCTTCCATCATGTCCTTTAAGTTACCTCCGTTCAAGACCCTTTCAAAATATATGGACGTAGCTATTTACATAGAATACTTATTTAGCATGAATAAATTAATCATAACCGTTGTAAATCATTTCTTTTGGCTTTAGACGGCCATTGACACACTTAGAGGAGCGCACACAGGGGAAACATAAAAGCCATGGAAAAAGTGATCCAATGAGCGAAGAGGCTTATTCATTCTCCCTTTGGCGCAAACGGATAACCATAGTCTGCAGTCTATCACTGGTGTCAGTCCACGCATTGAAAATGTTGTTTTGTTTTTACAATACAATAAAAATTGGGGTTCGGTTTAGATATAAAAAGCAATTTAGCCAGTTTTGGAGTTATGCACCACCAAGGAAGATGTAAGTCAAAATGGCAATCACTGGACCTCGGTAGAGAAGTAGCTACTGATCGAGACAATTGCATTGTATGCATTGCGCATAGCATAAGCATGAGCTACAGGAGGTGCTCATTTCTGTCCATTAATGTCAAGTACAGTCTGACTCTTGATGACCTTTTGAATGTGACAAACACACTTTGGTTCTTACTACCTAAATTAGAAATAAGCGCATCACATTTTAAAGCGCCTTGCTGTGCGCTCGTGAAGCCTTACAGCCATATACGTTTCCTGTCAAGAGGGTGATATAAAATTCCTGTTATGTCTTATAAATTGCCCTGACCCTATAATACTTTCCTACACTTGTTGCAGTAGCATTCACAGGAGGGCAATTTAGCATATGCAAACTAAGATTTACTTGATAAACAATTAAAAGAAGAGATAAATCTTAGCAGTCAGACGCGACCAGAAAAACGTAGTAAACTAATAAAAAAAGGCCTCAAAAAGACGTTAAAATTAATTAATGAAATTGAAAGCATTTATTAATAAGTAATACAGGATCGTTACCAATTTCCCTGAGGACGATTGACTTGGAATTCATAAACCTCATCCAAACTTGAGACGCTGAAATACCAAATTCCACTTTGCGGTTGTTTTATTTATTTTGAAATTGTCACAAAATAAGAAATACATAAACTTATTTGCTTGCATGGTGTGAATAGCTATGAAATTAAAATCTGACCCTCTTAACGCTTGCCTCTGCTACTCCACGAGGCTGGCGCTTTTGCTCTTTGCATGAATTACTACCCGAGGTGCAAAAGTAACCATCCTATGCCCCTCACTTTCCTCTGCAATCTGTTGTGCTAATGGGTGGTGTTGATGCCGAGGCCTTAAAAATGAACCAACATTGTTGTTATTGGAATGCAGTATTCATTAGAACGCACGTTCCATCAACAGCATGGGCAGCTTGTGTAATTGACATTAACTTCAATCCTGCTGGAAGAAGGGGGCTGAATTTTTACGCTAATTACACTGAAGGTGGTTCGACGCGGTTTCGAGAACAGCAATAACAGTTGCAACAGGCCTGCTTCTTAGTAAACATTGGGCTGACTGTGCTTGTTGTAATATCTCTTATACCTGCTATTTGGCCGTTGTACGTGTTTATTGCTTGTCTACTCACTTCTTTCTGTTGTAGTACGTACTCTGAGACACTCGCATTCTACGATCTGCAAAATAGACTGAACGATGAAATTGCGGTTGATGTATAGGCTGCATATGCATACTTAGCAAAAGCCTGTGAGAGTCCAATCAGTCCCTTACGATGCGGGTGTTTAGGTGTCGTGCGATTCATGGAATTCCCAAAGGTTTTTAATAGTCTAGCATCTTTACGAATTCTGCCTCGGCCACTTATGTGAACTAGTCCACTCTAGCTAGGATCTGATAGTTCTCTCTTGGAGGACATGTTTTGTCGATACCAACTCTTCCTTTCTAGAGAATCCTAAGGGCATGGAATGGACTGGTACGACCGCTGTGAGGCGGCGCCTTTTAAAGCAATTGTAAGTATCTCAGGTTTGACAAAAGTCGCATGCATCCGGGGTGATCGTAGATTGTCAGTACTATTTGCTTTAGGCGTTCATATTCGTCTTTCGCCCACAAGGCTTGGTTGTTTGTGTAACTCTTGAAGAACCATTTGTACTAGTAAGCCAGAGATTAAAGACAGTTTGATCACTTGAGCCGCAACCGTCTTACCGGCCTGCTCTACGAGGTAACCTCTTTCACTGTGGGTTTGCAAGAGGATGTTAGGAATCTCTCTTACACCAGAGTCGCGTCGAGATTGGCATCCTGGATAATTCCTTAATAATTTTTGGTGAGCTAGCTCAAGAATATGATATTTACTGGAACACCTTCTATTTCTGCCAAGACTGATCTTCTCATAAGGATGCGTGCTTAATCATGTGCATTCTCCTTCTTCTATTGGAGTCTAAAATTAAAGGCATTAAAGTAATAAATTTTATTTCTCCTCTTCTATTATGACGGAAACACGTACTCGCATATGCAGGAACTCAGGGAAAGGATTCGGCCTAGAGCCATTGCACGGGTCACTGAAGCGCTTAAATCTTCGAATCCGTTTGTGTATATCTGTCTGGAAAGTGACTATTTTTTTCATGTGTCCGCCTTCTGATCAAAAAGGTCATGCCTTTGTTGGCACAGTCGCCTTTATCATGGCCTTGTTTTAAGTAGATGCAACACTTTAATAAATCTAGCCATTACCATTTCTGTTACAATGTTTACAAACGAAAAGAAGACACCACAGTTCTTAAACCTTATATGGACCAAAATCTGCACGGCCTGGTTAACGATGTTAGCTGTCATTCCAAAGCTGGGTAGGAAAATTGACCCCAGACCAAAGACATTCTTCACTTCCAAATTGAACCAGTCTTCTAGGGATACTAAAAAGGGTACGTAGCAATCGGTGTAACGATTTGACAAACTCCAGTATACTTTTAAAAAAAAATAGTATGCTTTGGAAATCTGCTAAACGATTTCTGAGGGACCACTTTTAAGTGCAGCTAGCCAGTTCTGTTTGCCAAACGCCTTATCAATCAAGGAATCTTACAGGAACAACGTGTTCTTAATATTGCCTCATTGGAGGAACTTCTAACAGCATATCAAAACGGACTTCTCTATTCAGCACCACTCTTTTTTGACACGGGAAGATGGAATGTAAGCCCATCAAAATAGTTGGAAGAGTAATCAAAAGTTGGAGAGAAATGGGACGCCAAGTGGTTGATTGGATCTCGACGAAAACAGCAGGAGCGTATCAGTTGTTGCCACGCTCAACTAGGCTGCTTGGGTAACCAATCAAGCGTGGGTTCATTTGGAGGGACAGGTGCGTCTATTTGCCTTCCACCGCTAACCAGTCTAACATATTCAAGTGCTTTAAGTTGAAAACCTGTTTATTTCTTGCTGATGGTAACCTATCTACATTTTTCCAACTTGGCAGAAGGAAAAGTGGACGATAAATAATGGTAGCATGAATACACAGGCATCTTCAATCAAATAATAAGAACTAAAGCTATTTTGGTTTGCGGAAAGCAAAATTTATTAAACTAAATTAATACATTGCCTTTCAGCCCGAATTCACGGCTTGTCTCCACTATGCATTCGCGTTCCTAAAAGTTGAAGCTGTCCGACAATAAGTTAGAGTGGGAATTGTACCGAGAAGGACCGTAATTAGTTTGCAGACCCTTGGTGCTTTTGCATTCCACATTTAGGCAGTTAATGACTTTCGGGTTGATCACAATCAACTCGCTTGCGCTCTTATCTACTAGTTGGAAAAAAATGTACATTGTTTCAATGGTAACGAGGTAAAAACGGCTTAAGACATCCCCTACCCTATTTTCAGTTTTTATGTTATTATGTTTCAAATCTGCAGCTCTGCAGCGCCGCGATACCTCCTTAAAGACTGATGAAGCCATAATACCGAGCAGAGTGTGTGGATTCGACATACAGAAGGACCTGGGAGCTGCCAGCATGGTCTAGAGGTCATGCCGCTTAGCTGAAGTACAATCACGAAGCCTTAACTGCTCAAAATCTGAGAGTTAAACAATCAACTTAAGCATTATATAACCCTCTTCCCGGTTAGTTTTCCTCCCCCTTCAGATCGGTACCTGCTTCTTGGAAATAGCTCGCGTTTTTCCATGGTACTCAGAGTAGGGAATGCGGTTACAGTTTTTTCGTTGTTTAACTGAATAAAAGGATTCTAGTTTTGAAGGACTTGAAGCGGTATCATGCAGAAACAGAACTCTGATTTGTGGAAATGGCTATGCTTAAAAGCCCATCAGGACCACCTCGGGAAATTCGCATAGTACCGCTAATTTAAAAACAAGCGGAGAAAGCGGAAACGTCCATTTGTCCATTCGTCTGCTCTACATTTTTCCCCAAGAAGTCTTGGGCGGCGTAAAAGCGAGTAAATCACCACTGGCAGCCATCCCTTACCATTTACGTAAGTTAATAAAATTATGTCACGTGTCAATCGGTGGTGGACTTATGCAAATTAAGTCAAATTGACAACCTGTCTTTATGGCCTCAGTTGGGAGAGAGTCCTTGTTTTCTGCCAAAAAAAATTGAAGGACACATCATTCTCTCTGAGTCCTTTCTCTTTCGCATGTGCATCGTAAAAGCAGAAGTGCCTCAAAGTCCGAGCTCATTTGACCCAAGTTGAATTTGCAAAATATTCTTTCTTCAAATACTGGAGTCTACACTGGTGAGCCCTTTGCTACCAGAGCCACGTAAACGTGTTACCTGCCATCAGTTTGTGGTAGAATGTTTATAATTGCGCCGTAACCAAATTGGCCATGTTTGGAACAACAAGATTCTCCTGATATGATTAGAATAACTTAATTGTGGCAACTATGACTTTATGCGCCGTGACGGTTAATTCTCATTCGAGACAGGTGGTGGAATGCGTTTTGACCATTCTAAGGTGAACAGTTGCTTGTTCGAATTGTCATCACAATTGTAAGTTTGCGCTCAATCACCCGAATTCACTGGAAGGTATTGCATGGCAAAAGTGGAATAAAAATGCAATGGGAGTCATTGACACCTACGCAACGATTGTGGTTAAACCTTCGTTTAGTCCACTTTTGGGTATAACGCTGCTTTACATAGACGAATCGTTAAAAGGAATACCTCAGGGAAGGGAAAGAGGTCATCAGTTATGCAAGTAAAATACGATGCGTTCATATTTTTGCTTAGCAAGAGATTCGTCAAAGATTTTGAAAACAGCCAGTCTATCTCAAAAGAGGCCAAATAAATTAAGATACGAATAAAGCGAAACAAATGTTGCATAAAGCTTGGATACGGGAATCATACAAACATTTATGTCGTTGCATTGAAAATGAGTCGTCTGATGAGGAAGAGAAAGGTTTATCCTTACCCGGATGGTGGAAAACTTATTTTTATTAACCAGTCACGCTTTTATTGCAGTTCTGCTCTCTGCAAAAGCAGACAGCAATGTTTTTATTGCACAAGGGATTTTCATCAAGGTCTTACGAACCATTTTCGTCACTAAAATTCGACGAAGGATTGGTTGGAATGATTGCAGTGCCTAAGGACTTCCATGAGGGTAAAAAATATAACACCCAGGTCTGGGTTGGATGAGGAGTTGCCTTGTTTAGGTAAACAGTATGGCAGATGCGAACAGATTGTTTGCCCATATAACGAAATAAGGCACCTGCCTCGTAATATTCGAATTTTTTCCGTCTTCGATATACCTACGCTAAAGGCAGGCAAGTTGAGATCTCGCAGGCTGATTGCGATGCCTTGCTAGGGAAGAGGGAAGCCGTCGAGGCGGTTGGGAGTGGTGCTTGTCTAAAGCAGCTTTTATTCGCAATGACTCGGTCGATGTTAGCTTTTAATCCAAAGTTCAATCAGTTGATTACAGCTAAAGCTTCGTCAACTCAGTCCTACCGTAGTCAGTGAAGTGAAAGTAATTCCCCTTAAAGGCTTTGTGTATGGAATAGCATAAGCAACAAGTGGGAACCTTAAGTGGGTTTTAAGGGCGACAAGTGACTAGCTCTCTAAGTTAAATGAAAATACAATGAATTGCAAAAAAGGAACTTGTTTCTAATTAGCGAAATTCGCTTACCAGGAAGTAAACAGAATCAGCAAGGAGAGATCTCCCTTAAACAAGCAAAAATTTAACGCGAAGGACCCAATGGCAGGACTCAATGCCTCAACCACTTCATTTCTAGCAAACTGTTCAGATGAGTTTACAATCATATGCAAGGCCAAAAATGCATTTGTTTGTTTATAAAAATAACCAGCAGCACAATCTCTATTTCTTTCACAGCAAAAGAGGCAACACCTTTGTTTTTACCCTCCTTTTATCTTCCACCTGTCCGACCCACTTTGCTTGCGATTATGTGATTGCTTGGCAGCAAAAAATAGTGGCGTGAGGCTTTCTCAAGGGTGAGTTTTAAAGGAGGTAGTGTTAATTATGAGGTTCGCGCCACCCTGCCTTAAAAGTATAAAACTTTCCCCTGGATGATCGTCTAGGTCTGCCTGTTCACGAGATAAAGGCAAAAACGAAGAAGAGGAGGAATGAGAAGAACAAGAAGGGAGTGAGACTAAAACTGTTTCCCAGCTAACCTTCTAGCTCTACAGCATCGGGTAGATGGACACCAATCTTAAGTGCGTAATCTTCAATAGGTCATTCAAAGTGAACAGTTTCGTCCCCAGTCCACCCAACTCAGTAGTGCTTTAAAAGTTTGAAGTGGGCATTGAACAGATAGTCGAAAAACAACAAGGAACTTGCTGCGTTACGTCAATGAATGCTGGATTGTAAATCAGAAGTCAGTCACTCAGCAAACAAGGTGAAGTTAACAACCCGTATATATCATGTGCGTTGAAGGAGCAAACAAATGCAAATGAACCCATTGACTCTTCCTTTACGACTGTTGCAGGTAATGAGAATAAAATGAGTTGTTGCATCTTGCATGTTAGACTGTGCTAAACGGTTGCTCTTAACAAGCTACGTAAACCTTGAAGGAACTTCCTCATGGTAACGGTGAGATATGAGGATCTTTCTCAGCAAAATACATGGAATTTTGGGTATTTCACCGCTAAGGTTTTAGCGTTAATGTCATAATCAGACTTGGAGTGGTCAAACTTAACTCGCGGTGACTTCAACTAAAATCTAACGGAGGATTTAAAATGAAGTATGCCCAAAATCGCACGGAGTTTCTTGACACCTTCCCACGCCCTTATCTGAGACTCCATTCGTCTTTGGTAACTATTCAGTCGGAAGCTTAGTTAATCTCGCGTCAAAATGAGCCACTCTCTGAATCTTTTTAGCTGACCAAATATTTTCTTTCGTTCTTAGATACAACAATGGCTACTCAAATATCGGCTCAGGGTAAACAGGGAAAAGTGGACGATAGTGAACACTTAGAACTAACTCCATATTCGTGGGCTATTTGGAATAAATTCCACCTTATAGTCTCCAATGCAATGCCGGGCAAGTATATCCAGTTGAATAAAAACACGAGGCTCCAATCAAAAGTAGCTGAGCTAATGAAGAAGTTAAATAGAGCACTGTAGATAAAGTAAGTCAGTGAGGTAAATAAGCAATCATCAGATCCGTAAAAGCATGTGAACTGGCTGACTGAGCTGACGGAAGACGGAGAGTGGTCAAAGCGCTGCTGTAGAGCTAAGTAAACCAACGAGGTAAGGAGTGGGTGGCAATAGGTGATGGCATAATGGATAAGCTAGGGTGTATGGAGAGGGGAGAGGAGAGGGGAAGGAAGATAACCAAATCGAGACTGAAGCAAAGCGTGGATGTACTGGCGGTAAAGATGTCCTCATTCGGTAGATGCTGCCGGTTTGGGTTCGGGCGCCGCGATAGGCACACGCGGCTGAAGTTTTTGAAGTAGATTTACACAGGGGGAGCAGACGTTTGCGCGTTTGGCAATGAAGGGATCCACAATCCAGATTGTTACAAAAAAGGCTAAACGGGAAGTAACCAGTAGAACTTTAGTTAGAGAAACATCTGTTTTCTTTTTTAACTGATTTTCAACCGAATTCTGCGTAGTTCAACATCTAGCTAAATCGCTTAGTTACTACGTTCAACATTCGTTGTCCCTCGCTATTCAAAACGGGAAGGAAACCTCTATTCTACTGCGGAGATTCTCTATTCTAGTGTGGATTGTCTGGACTTAGCGAGGAAAAGTGACCCATGACTCCAAAAATTTTTCAAGTTAATAATGAAATCTATTTGAAAGCTCACAAATTCCCTTTGCCCCCAAAAGGTGCTAATTTTATCGGAGTAGAAAGGTGGCAACGCCTTCTAAAGACTCAGTGAAGGTAAAGTACATTTTTCGCCTAAACCATCTGCACTTCTCCAATTTAAGCTTACCGAAGAGACAAATGCTGCCACAAATGCCGTAGAGGAGAGTCCAATGGCCCTTTAGCTTCTCACTTATGACAGCACAAATGATGCTGCCGACGGACTAAAAGTCAAAAAAAAGTATTTTGCCATGTAATAAGTTAAGAATGAGTTTTGAATCATGTCACCAGTGTGTGACACATGTTCCTCATAGTTATTTTGGATTGGTAATACGAAAAAATCGCACCACAAACGAACTCGTTAATCGTAAAATGATGAAGTGGTTGCCGAATGTTCTTATCTTTGGAGAAAATGTACATTTTAGGTTACGAAAAGTTGTCAATTTGTTCATTTCGGCAGTGTGGGGATCGGTGTCTTTTTATGAATATGCCGTATCTGGGCTTTGACGACAAATTTTTCGCAAAAGATCCTGGCGTCGAAAGCAAATGTAACCTTTGCAAAGCCCCTTGGAAAGGTGTAGTTCACATCTGGCTAAAGGAAGGTGTCATCCGAAACATTACAGTGGGATAACTTATGTCTTCGGGAAGAATTAATGCCAGAAAGGTGTCTCTCTACACCCCATAATGGCGATCCCAATGCGGGAAGCATAAAAAAGAGAACTGATTAATGGCCAAACGGTGGCAACTAAGAAATGTAATGCCTCCTTCTCTAATGAGATGAATCTATGATATATGACATCAAAAATACTAATGTGCTTCCTCAAAAACACAGAACTTACATCCAATAAATGGCACCTAAGATTTTCCTCTTTAGGACAAGCCTTCACCAGTGGAAATATTTTCTTCCTTGGGTTCCCTCCAGTTCTGAGAGCATAAGTTGATTCTTTTTTTTATGGCACGCTTTGTAGGCTTGGGAAAATATGCGCCTACCTCTGCAATCAAACCGAATCAGACGTGATCAGTTCAAGCTGCTTCTAGTTGGAAAAGTACGCTTACCCCTCGTTTTGGGTGTAAATTATTGCACCTCTTCCAAAATACCTTCTTGACTGTTAAACAAAAGAACAGATGTTCATTATTCTATTTCCAAAACATTGTTTTGAAAAAAAACAGTGTTTGCAAATTCCTGCGACCTTTAGGGATGAGTCTCCTTTGAATACTGCATCCTGAAGGCATGACAGCACTGCGAGGTGGCACCAAACAGTGAATTCGATGCAGCGCTGCTCTAAAAGTTTCTCTTCAGAACGCGTAGTTCACATCCTAAGCTTTCAAGAAAATCCCCAAAAAAGCAGTAGAAATTTAAAATTTTGCCCAAAAATAGTTGACTGGTGGTATTTTGCAGAGTCCTTTCAAAAGACGTCCAAATAAAGCCAATAGTGGAACTTCAAAAGCGTTACAAGCAGTAACAACCATGTCCTTTCTTTCTGAATACTTTTTCAAAGATCTAAACACGAATTCAGGAAAGAACTACTTTTTAAATTTGGCAGCATAGTATTTGGAAAGGTTATCCATCTTCTACACCGACTAGCTGACCAAAATAGTGGATGTTAGCACGAGGGAATGACAGCTGACATGTGGGTGGCAACGGAAAAGACATCAGGAATAGAGTTTGTAAAAATTGACGATGCATTTTAAAGTAACGAAACAAAAAGGCACTGTTTACGTTAAAAATCGCAAAGTGCTACATAAGCTTAATTACGATGTAGCGAATAAAGAGAGATGGTATCAAGAATGATGACCATCCAGAGCATTCATTTAATTTTCCAACAACCTTTCTTATCTCCCACTAATCAACGCATCAGAATGCGCGGGGGCAGTGGCACTAGAGCTACCGGGAACGTGGAAAGCCTAAGCTCCGTTTTTCCTCAAAATTATTAGCAATGACTAGGAGCACATTTTAAGCCAAAGCCTACAAAAGCGTGGCAAACCTGACAACGAAATGATAAAATATATAAATAATTGTGGAGCGATGATCTAGAGCTTGCTGAGCACTGTCAATAAAACAGCAATAAAGTAGCCGATCCGGTTGGAAGAACTGCTTAACTTAGATATCGCATGAAGGGAGGAGGTGGAACGATGCGAGCGCTGAAGACTATGGCGCAGCTGAGAGTCACGAACATCATTCAACCGATTTTCGCTGTTAAACTCATCATACGGTCAGACTAGTTGATGCAACGGACGTATTTTAAAAAATAATATGCCAAATTTGACTGAGGCGGAGGAGTGTACGCCGCAATAGGACACTGTAGAATAAGAAAATGGCAAGAGTTGTACAATTACAGAAAATCTAAAAGCAGCTCACGGAATTGGCTTGTCCAAAAAATGCATATGCTCATGTAGCAAAAGCGTTTAATAAAAAGTTGTTTTATTTCAAACAAGGGCATTGTTTGATTTGGATAACCCCACACTTTCTACACAATGGTTAAAAAAATCGGTTATTACTTCAAAAAGAGTTGCAGAATACCCGTTGTTCTTCAGAAACCAGAAGGTTTGCAGAAATCAGTGGGCTACTTCATTATCAAGCTTTTTTGGACGAAAAAATGGGCGGAAATAAGAGGATTGTTAACCCCAAAAATCACAAAAGCTTGACATCAGGTGCGGAGAAAGAATCCTGCTGCATTTGGTGCCCATGTTAAATAATCATCAACTGCTGGTAGGATGAGTCCTGTCAAGAGACTTGGTAAAATAATGGTTCTGATATCTAAGGACGCAAATAGTGAACTGATGCGGCATTAGACGCATAAATGCCCTAGCGAATCCCGGTTTTAACTGCACAATGTGAGTAGAAGCAGAAGCAGTGGTTAGACCAGGTATTCTCAAGGCACAGGGTTAGACCTGTTTGGAAATAGCGGACGAGGGAGGAAGATGGGATCCCCACGAAAGTGCTAAAGACCAAGCCACAGTACATGGCTACGAACAAACTGTATTAATATGTAATAGACTTAATATGTAGCCCGCCAGAAATTTCAAATGAGACCTGAGCAGTTCACTATCCAAGAAATGCGTTTCAAATATCAAAAGTGAGTAGAGCATGAAAAAAACAGTTGATTTGGGCTTTCGAAAAAATTGGCGTCACACCAACTTACGAAACGATAAGTGAGAAGAGGAAATCACTCCAAGGTCTGCGGCAACATAAAAGGCTTTTTTATTTTATTAAAGCATACTATCTTTTCTGGCGACAAGTGCGTATTTTAAACTAAGAAGTCGCCTAGATTAATTAAGAAAATGTAATAATGGTATCCTGGCCGTCAAAGGGCAGGCATATTTATCATTAACTTTGAAATGCTTTCATGGAGAGCTAATTCCACCTACATTGTTCGGAGATGCGGTAATTGACTTGAAAGGTGAGGGGAGAGGACTCACAAAAGCACTGAAGATCATTCCATAGTTCACGGCCATATAGGTGGGTCCGAAAATGCGACCAGTCGCGGCGGGCATCAGGACAAAGACACCAGAGAGACAGAGGAAGAGGAGACAGACCCAAACAGCGTAGGTGGCCATCGAGCCCGTCTTGATGGCCACTACGTATGGGAAGGTGAAAAGAATGATCGCCCATGTAGCAAGCATTAGGCACAGTGGCATCTAGAAGAGGAACGTTGTACTGCTGTAAACTAATTCACACCAAATATGGTCATCATTACTGAGAGAAAACGGAGGATGCTAATGAGAAGGAAAAAATGGCACGCAAGAGATTGAGGCGGAGCATAAAATGTTTACAGAGAGGATTAGACTACTCCTTCAGGAGATTTTAGCAGTTTGGCTCAAGTAGTACTTTTTAAATTATTTTCAAGCGGTTTCTTGTATCACCAAAATCTTCCATTAGGTAACACAAAAAATACTTGTTTGCCAAAGGAAACACATTAAACATCGGAAGGATAAATGTCTTGAATTTTTCATCGGTTGCGTATCATTAGGTAGTCATGAAACAATTTACGTGTGGAAGATGAAATGAGGTGTCATTCTCGGTTTTTTTTTCGCTATTTAATTAGAAGCTACTATTTGCAAGCTCTGTCCACAAACTCTTTCGACGATAAAGGCCTTTATAAAGCTGACAACATTTAACGATGATTTTCACCATCCACTACTGGCTTCCGTCCTGTACCAACCTGAATACGGCCCGAGGGCGGTAGTCTTGTCCACCTATCCTAGCACAGAATCAAGATAATTCAGCCAAAGAGTCATATGTTCTCACCACACTTTCCTTCCACGGAGGAAGCATAACTGGCAAAGGTGAAGCAAAATGAGACAAAAGTTGGAAACTTCACGGAATTGTCTGTGCAGGAGGGGAGGTAGAAAAAGTGAAGAACTACTATCATACCAATCTCTGTTTAAATGAGCTGTGAGTTTTATGGAAAACTTTATGGATGGATCAGAAACTACTGTTTGATGGGTTTAAACAACAGAGCTAAGTGTAACTGTTTGTTCAACTCCCGATCTTGGTAACGGGCCACCTGGACGCTCCACCCTTGTTCATCCGACGGGCGGCCTGATCTACGGTCCTGTCGTCAACAATACATACTCTGCCCGAGTGCTGTCCTTATTTCATCTGCACGGAAGGCTTGAGGAGCTACACTAGGTTTGTTGAATTTCAAAACAAAACGAAATTAAGGCGATGGGTTGAAAAGGAAAACTGCTTTCACTCAGCAAATTCCTCCATGTTAGCGTAATAGCACAAGTTCCACATTTTTACCTACTTAAACTTTATTTGAGTAAATTTGGCTCTGTGATACATAGTTAAGTGAAAAAGTGGCACGTGGCCTCAAAAAAATCGCAGAAAATGCTAAATGAATAGCTCATCACACATCAACTATTTGAACTGTCAAATGGCAACCATTTCGTGAAAGACAGCAACAAGTTTATCCTTGTTCCTCCTAACCCAAAGGTTACTTTTTCTTCACGTTTCACGGATTTGATGAATCTCCAATTACCCCAAACGATGAAGGAAAGTCAAGTAGGTAAATGAACCATTTATCCGTATAACCCAAATCCATCTCCAAGGTTGCTGGCTAGGTGTCACATTACCGCAATGAATTCCCACGTTTACCAGTAGAATGGAAAAGGCAAAGTGTGGAAGTACCTTGAAGGAGAATCTGTCACAAACAGCTCCCCATATGATTCGTCCGCCGGAGTTAAAAAGGGAACTGGCTGTTGCCACACCGGAGAGAAATCGGTCGTCCGAGATGTGCACTTGACCCACGAGCTGAAGAAGTACACGGCTATTTTATGAGCAAATAATTAAAGAAATGCAAAACTGAGCCATCCGCTTTAAGATATGTATACTAAAATCACAGTAATGCTAGTATACTGAGTCTTCCAATCAAAAAGTACCCACAAAATTCACAACTGTAGCACATTAAGGTAGGAAAAATTGAGAGGAAGAACAAAAAAATGATGGCATCAAGTGCCATTCGACGCCAAGAGAATACACCCAATGATTACGGTTAACAAATTTGAGATCGCAGTGGCGAATGCATTAAAACAGCATCTGAAGTTGTCCGTTTTACTTAAGACGCATGCCTGAGCCATTGTATTAAGAGATGGTTGGATAAAGTGCTTGACTTTGCCCAAAAGAAACAGCAGAGTAGAGACTCACCTTGAAGGAGGCTGTAATAAGGGTGACGGGAATAATATTACACAGCATTACGACCCAGAGAAGGTAGAATTCGTGCCGACGCAGTGTTTGGAGTGGCGGATAGTTGATTTCTCTGTTCCAAAAAGGGTGAAAACAAATCGATTTGTAAAAATAATGGTAAGCTTTGCTGTGGAACTACTACAAATTACGAGTGGCAATGGGTCTCGCCATAGTTCCCAATAAAATGGAGTATTTTAAAAGGTATTAAGGGATATTAAAAAAGCAGGATGAATAGACAAGAGCTGGAATGACTGATCACTGAAAACACGAGTGCTCTTCAAATGGGCTAAACAAGCCGAAAACCATTCGGTACTCTACGGCCCTTTAGAAAATGAAAGTTGTGGAAAATTGGAAGCACCACGTAATTCCTATTATTCAGGGTATATGGAAGTAAAAGTGAAAATGGATGCAGGTCAATGGCCGTCTCGAATACATTTTTCACCTACAAGGAGTTAGACACCATAGGTTTGGGGTCGTCGTGGTCGATGCGGAGCAATGCGCTAACACAGGGGCTACGCCTAATGATTGAGCCCACAATTGTGTCCCGTTTACTCCATGGAGGTTGTTTGAGATTTTATTTCGCCTACGTCAAAACTGTGAACATGTTATGCGCGAAGAGTCTTTTTGTACTCAAACCATGGTGATTAATGTTTCTTGACGCGCAATTAAAAATTGTACTTAAAGTTAAGTCAGTAATTTCAAAGAAGTAGGTAGATCATTAATTGTTGCCTAAAAATGAAAAATTTCATTCCTTCAACGAATACCACTTGTCAATATTTTAGGGTTAAAACAGAGTGCTGAACAGGATCATAGTTTTCCTCACAAGAATTTCACTTAATAGTAAGAATAAAAATTGTCGCTAGCTCTCGGACGACTTTTAAGATGTAGGAGGTAAAGAGGAAGAGGCTAAATCCAGAAGTTGTTGGTGGACCTTAGTAATATACGCAGTGAACTGATAAAAACAACAAGAAGTCTTACACAGACTCGTTGCTAATTCACTACAAGGAAGGAATAACTCCTCGTTTTTTCAAAGAGTTCATCCCCTCCCAATTTATTATAACAATACAGGCTTCATGGTAAGGAAAGTGCTTTCGTCATTTAATATCGCCAGGTGCGCATTTCTAGCATCTTGGTAGAAGGCATTCCCATAGATTCGTGTTAGCTTTTCGTATAATAGCAGTTTTGGCTGGCAAACATCTCCACTGCAATCACGTAGACAACAAAATTTAGGCACGTGGACCGCCTCTTTCGCGCACTGTCCCTGAAATTCGAATCTAGATAAAATTTGAATTGTTTAAATATAGAGGCAGGCTAATTTGATCTGTTACTGCAGCTGAAAAGCCAAGGGACGGTATAAGGTTTACTTTTCCCCCTGTCATTCCATTAATATGTAATTTCTGCCTGTTTTTTGTTTAAATCTCTAGTGCACCAGTGATTGAGGTGTGGTAACGGTGCACCTCGTGACCATAAAGACTGCGTGACCAATGGTGAAGCAAGTGTTAAGCAACTAAATTTTGTGCTATTGGTTTAATCCAACAAAAATTGATTAAATAGACAACTAGACTTATAGTAGAAGCTTATTTGAACCATGAAATCGCAACTTGGTGCAAATGCTGCCATTACATAAAGAATCGGGAATCAGATAATCACAGACTTCAGAAACAAAACAGTGGATTATTCCCGACAGATTGGCAGTATATTTTGCGGATGCAATTGTTGCCATTTGATTTTAAATAACATTAATACTACAAGGCAAAATGTAAATCGTCAACCCCAAGTTGTACTACTTATAATTCAAAAAGTAGCAGACCTTAGATTAGAAGGGTCTTGCTACCTCTTAGTTATTTTTAAACCAAGCAATGCGCTTATATCGCACGATTTTTGCAAACTGTTATTTGAGCCTAAGAAAAAATTGGTCCACAACGTAATTTGTGACATTGAAGCCGCAGAATTGGGTTACTTAACTTTACCGGAACATGCTTTTCGATGCTTTTGTTTTGGACACGGTGACTACCAAGTACAAGTCAAAGGCAGGGTTAGGCTTCCCTCTTTAATTCAGAACTGCTGGTAGTTTCCATGGCATGGCCTAAAATGCCATCACAATCATGCTACTTAACAGTTTTAGTCAAATTTGCTTAACAAACAAATGCAATTGTGTTTGCATGACAACAAACGTTAGAAGGACGCGGTTTCCTTCCACGATGTAGTGAACCAGTATTCTCCATTGAACAGTCAAATACAAGCCTAATACCAGTGACTCAGTCAAATTTATTGCTGAATGAGAATGTTCTTCCTTGACGCATCAAAGCATTGTGCAATTGGTCAAAAAATTCGTAAAATGCTTTGATTTTAAAAACGGCTGGAATGTGGTTCTTTACCCAGTGCAACTACCCGACCGTACACAGTACGTGCCAGTCCAGTCCCAAGTTGCCGCAGCTATGAATTACTTGCAGCACATAGGAGCTCATCCTTCAACTGTTTGATGCACGTGAAGTAAATTGCGAATTCGTTTCATAAAGTAATGCTTTTAGATGTTATAGCTACTTGCGATAAATATATGCCAATATCTTGTGTTTACAAATTTTCAGACGTCGAATTCATGGTTTAGGACCAAGTGCGTTGCTGTTGCAAACAAAACTGACATCTGGCTCCTCTAGACTTTTGTTGAAGTAGAGAAAGATGAATTGGTTGGAAAACGCGACAAGTTCAGCAACTGGTCAAACCAGTCTTGCTGTGTTGAGAGCCTCCATAAAACAATGATAGTATTACCTGGTGGGGAAGCAAGTCAGGCACCTAAGTTTTGTTCATTTGCCGTATAAAAGCGAAAGCTAAAACAAATGCTTTAGAGAGGATTTTGGTCAGTCTGTAATCGAATAGAGAAGCTTCCTCTTTTGAGATTGCAGATTCTAGGGAACTGAGACGTCTTTCGCAGAGTTGTATATACGAAGCAATTCACAGTGCTACTTATTAAACATTAAAAAATAACAAAAGATAACCAATTAATTAGGTACATTTTAAGTTCCACCATTTTAAGCGTCTAAAGTTTCATTGTTCAAAAACCAAGAAAAATGCACCTAAACAGCCAAAAAAAATAATGCTACTAAATTTTACATAAGGCCAATCGTTTTAAATAATTCATAGTAAAATTTGATTTCAATTCAAAAACCCCGCAGAAGATTCGCGCAGTGAAATAATCTAAAATTTGATGAAACAGGAGACCAGAAATGTGGTTATGGATTCATACAGCCTTTCTTCAATAAACACACGCAAAGTGCAATAGTGTGTAAGGCGAGGTTTAAATTGTAAATGGGACATAAAAAACTAGAACCTAGTTAAAAATGCGACAATTAATTTAAATGAAAAGACGTAGGCATCGAAAATCCATTTTGTCTTACAGCGGACAAGTGAGGGATTTTCGCGATTCTTTCGACCGGCCCAAGTCTCCAATGTGGGTGTGCGCCTGAGCCAGTGAGGATCGACTTCTGCGACATGCGATTCCCTTCACATTGTCACTGAAATAAATAATAACTAGTGTGAGTAGATAGAACAGGCATGTTGGAAAAAATTAAGCCCACTACCCAAGGACTCACTCAGGATCCTGTGCGTCGCCATCGTTTGGTTCGACACTTTTCTCTGCATCACCAGAACGAACAAGAGAGCTCATTTCCTTCACAGAAATTAAATGCACACATGTCAACTATTTAATCTTAACGTAAAATACTCCAAACAAAAATACAACTTGCAGTTTTAGTGTCCTTGCCAGCTTCCTGTGCACTTGGCTGGAATAAAGATAATATCATAAATTCGCAAAGGCAGTTCTGAACGCACCTTACCAGTAGCGCCAAATAATGCAACAACGAAATATCTTAGGTTTATAAAACGGTTACCTTATCTTTTGGTTCCGGTTTTTGATTGAGAAGCAAGATACCAACGAATTGGAGGGCCGCAAGTGAACCCCCGAGCAGCAAGAAGGCGGTCGGAACTCTATCCAAGAGAGTCTCATCCTCAAAAAGCCTGAAAGAAAATTTCCAACATACCAAATCTACACTTAACGATTTTTACAAACCAAAATTTATGCCCCATCCTACTTAGAAACATTGCTGACCATCGCATTGCCAGGATTTATGTACGCGGTTTGGATAGGCGTGAATACAAGTGCACCGAGACCAAATCCACCAACAATTAATCCAACAACAAGAGATCTGCGTTTCGGGAACCACTAAATAATGTTTAAAAAATAATGGTCACATGAAACGGATGCGGTTTTAATTAATCAAAATGAATAACGTTACCGATCCTGCGACGGAAAAGATGATGGCGTAAGATAGACCGAACCCAAAGCCGAGAATAACAGCATAGGTAACGACAACGTAGATAAAGCCTTGTTGAATTGTAAAATATGTAAGCAGAATGCTGCCGCTGTTTATCATGCATCCTATGATAACTACAGCTCTGTAACCAATCTTCGGTAAAATCGCTCCGCCTAGGGGCATGGAAATTCCTTGCATTGCTAAAGCAATGGCTGAAATCCATACAGCCGAACCGACATCAAGACTTGGATCTACGCGCTTCTTCAAATAGGACATCATGTAGGGAGCAAGGTTACCTTATTTTGTTAGGTTGCAAATTTATACATACCAATAGTGTAAAAATGTCCATAAGAGAAATGAATTAGTATTCCCCCGATCACCGAAAGAATACCAAGTAACAGTTCCTTTTTAAATGCCTATAATGTCATTATGATCAAGAGCATTTGAAAAACCATTGATAGGGCCCTAGACGCGTGACCTAAAAGCGATATTTGCGATTGTGATTGATCAAATCGTTGATATAACTGATTAATTTAAACAAATCGCAACGACTTGACTTTAATTTATTAAAAGTAAATAACTTTGTACCTTACAGCTTTTAACCTGTTGCCTTTATTTTAGACAACGCAAATTTTATTTATCCTCCTTGACGGCACATTTTATCGTATCATATAACAACGAGCAGCTAAATCATGATTCAAGTTCACTTCCTATCGACGTAGATATGCTTCGCAAGACCAACAAATTACTAACATTCAGTCCTATTTTGGGCTTGGTCAGCGGTTTCTGTAGTAATTTAATGCACAATTTGCATTTAAACTGTCTAATCCTTCATAATATTTATTGAGTACACTCATGTCAATTAGTTTTGGGGTCATCGATTAGAAGTTGTGTCGTTGCTTGCATGACAAATGAAGTCATATAACCTCCTAACCATCAGGTAACTAATGCGTCTCCTGTGTAACCACTAGCTATACGCTAGAAATGTATGAGAGCAACCTACTAAAGTAGTACCAAAAGGTTAAACATGCATCAGGAATGCATTAAGCCTTTCGCGTAGCGCGTTCAAATTTATTAACTCCACAAGTTTAGCACGGTAGGCACGCCCCGGCCATTTACACCAATCCACGCACTTCACTATCTCAACTCTTACCGCCCTCTAATCCAATAGGAATTCAGGAAACCTGGAGCTACAGAAGAATCACCTAAGGCCTAGGATTACTCGCAGTTCCAGCAGTCGAGATGCCTGCAATGCTCCTGGCTGGTCTGATGATACTGACTCATGTATATGCAACCACATTCCCGCCTGATCTCCCTTTCGCTGTTGCAGGAACGACAAACACCCATCTACTGTGGCAGAGGCTGATTAACGGCTATGCTCGAAATCGGAAGAGCCAATTAACTGTGGGCTTTTACGCATAATAAATTTTAATTTCATGTCTAGTAGGATCACTTTAGATACAATTGAGACTGTGTAAATTACTCGATGACGATGCTCCTCACTACCTTTTGGCAAAGCATGCTCGATATGTTGAAGCGCGTTTAAAAGATAGTCGGTGATCGTGGACGCGGAAATCTTGCATAGAAAATAAGCTTCACATTGATTTAGGATTAAACTGTTGCATAGTGCATAGCAACTTACATATTCACTAATTGTTTCCTCAAATTTGGTCAAAATTCAATTTCACGAATCTTAATTTTAGTGCAAAATTCGATCAGGAATCCAAATGTCAGAATAAATCTTCTAAAGCTCGAGCTTTCTACAAGTTTACGCCATAAAGGCCATTAGCTCTAATGTGTTCACCCTTGATGGCCTAGGACTAGACAGTCCATCAAAGTGATTACCTGTGCGGATCGGCATTTGGCCTCGATGGTCGATTGGTGCAGATCTTGTGAGGTGAAAAGAATCTTAAAACATAAAATTTAACAGGAAGTGTATTGACTTCTTCAGATATTATCAACCAATGAGCATAGCTGACTACCCATAAACTGCCTTCGGTTTTAGATCGTTCCATTGATTTCGACTATTTCTCATGCTGATACCTCCACACCGTCAAAGAGCTTGAAGGACAACTCAGCACTGCTAGCAGATTCCTCCGCGAATCCAAGTGATGTCTCTGCAGACCACACCAATCTGCCCTCTGTTCTCGCGTGAGTTTCGACTATCTTCTTCTACCTCTTTCAAGAGGTGTCATTATATTACTCATGCTTTGAATTCAGCTACTATTAATACTTTTTAAAATCCCACGCATTACATGAACAAAATATCTCAAGATGGAATATATAGAATTTAACCTAAGAAATACAATTGAATTTTGATTCTTAAAAAAACACGGCTAACTGACGGCAAAGGTGCCGCACTTCTAGTTGGTCTAGAGGTGTCAAAAGGTTGCTTGCCTTTGTATGCATTTCATCGTTCATTTTAGACCTCTGATATTTTGCTACAACCTACCAGAACTATCGGGGGGCACAAAAATTACCCTCAGCCTCAGTGACATATCGGATATATTCACAGGAAGACTGCAATATTGGAGTGATATCCGAATACGACAAAAAAACCCAGGTATACTCCTCCTGTGGTAGGACATCCTTCTGCACGTTTGTTATCTCTTATTAAAAGGCGTGAACCGAAAGAACGGCGAAACCTCATTACTTGGCATTTTACTTGTTTTAGTTGTCTTTGTGATTTACAGATCTACCATTCATTCGTCAGCCCATACACCTGATTCTGCGTGATGACAATTGTAACGAAAACATTGCATTGACTGAATTCCTCTGCAACGCCTCCGACATATGGCAGCTACAGTATGGTCCGATGAGCTCTATGCGGGAGTTCAAAGTCCCCGACGGCCTTCCCGTCTACCACACCATCCTACCATCCGGGGCCTTTGGTCTCGTGAATTCCGTGCCCCACTCGATTGCTTACTTCCTGGGTGCTGTCCCTTCTCTTCCAACAGTTTCACTTCAACTTCAAAAAGGGGCAGTAATCGATGTTTCAGGCGTCGAATGCAACAAAAATAAATCGCAAAAAGAAGATGTGAACGCAACTGACGCAGAATATCCCCTAGTCCACACTTTTTACACAGTTTTCAAAAAGAATCTACTTACCACTCCATATAACAGTACAGCACTGGATGAGGACCCGCTGCGGCGCTTTAGTATCGCATGCCGATTGCAAGTTGAGCTCTACCGATTCCTTCGTTGGTTGACTTCCTCTGAATCTGCTGAGGAGGTTTTGAAATTCCACGGGTTCCACCAGATCAAAGGAAAGAATACTTTACTGAAGTTAAACGAAATGTTTTGTCGTAATCACCAAAATCTTGTTGTATCGGCAGAGAAACTTGCTAGCAAAGATACATATCCAGAAAGTCGTGTTTGGGGGCATATTGTGAGCTCGAAGGAGGAGTACAGAGATGTCATTTTTACTCTCTCAACTACAGCTGCAATTCTTTTTGTGGGCTCGATCGTCCTCTCCCTCTACCTGCGTTCGCATTATCATCCAATCTCAGAGTACATAACTAGCATTGAGCTAATGGGTCTGTCTAGCAATTTTAACGCCTTCCAAACAATTCCCCAAGATTTCCAGCTGAAAAGTACAGCCTTCCTTGAGTATGCCTTTGGAAACAATCCTGATTGCAGCATTTCAAACACGCTATATTCCTCAAAGAACTATAAAAAAAGTGTCGTCAACACTTGGGTCTATGCTGACTCAATTCTTTCAACCGCACCAGTTAGTAGAAAATACAAGGATGTGGACGTTCTTCTCATACCAACGAACATCAGATCAACCATTAAGTGTATGGATAAGCATCGAATGAAGTTGAAACATTACAGTGATGTAGACCACGAAAACGTCCAGTCATTTTATGGTCTAGCAAAGTCCTCCGCAGCCCAGAATAAGCTACAACGCAACATACGTGCAGTGCAATTAAAAAGAATGCATGTAAAAAAACGAGGAGCTAGTACTATAGCACAAGGTTATTCCGAGTCAGATTTCATTCTCCCATGGATCTACTATGTCATCGTAGAGCCCTGTGTTCGTGGTAGCCTCTTTGAGTTACTTCACAGTGGACAATACGAAATCTCGCAGTCGATAAAGCTGAATTTGGCTGCGGATATTGCCTCAGGAATGGCCTATCTCCATAGCAAAAAGCTCACCCATGGAAGACTGTCTAGCCTCACTTGTCTACTGGATAACCACTGGGTAATTAAAATTGCTTGTTGGCAAAGTGTAGAGAATCTGGCTCAATCGGAGTCCTTTCCCACCAAACACAGTGCAAACAGGGGCATTTCTCGGTGTAATCTCAAGATCTGCTGGCAACCGGAATACCTAAGACTAGTGTGGAGATCACCAGCTCAGTTAAAGATCTTCATTGCAGCACAGGGAAGTACAAGAACAGTGGACCACATTTTCTTGCGGCGGGACCGCGCGGAAGCAAAGCGGAGCAGAGTTGTTGAACTGGTGGACACAGGTGGAGAGGAGAATACGGGGAATGAGTACGAATCCATGGCATGCGACGTCTATAGCTTTGGTGTGATTCTCACGGAGATATGGAATCTTGAGGTGCCATTTCAGACTGCGCTTAATGTCTACCAGCATGAGTACCAACTCGCTGAGGCCATTTGCAACAAAGTTTACCAACTCGCCTTTTCACCGTGCATGCCTTCGAAAGTTAGTAAATGTTGAAGTTGCTATTATTTTAAAGGATAGAGCACGATATTGCTCGGTGTTTTTCCAATGGCAACCACGTACAGTTCAAATGCTAAATGACTTTCAGGTTACTAGTGGATGGGAAAGAAAATTAAACGTGTATCAAGTTTTACATTCAGCAGCATACATCTCCGTTTTGTTCATTAACACATTTGAGTACTTAAGTTCTAGCTGAAACTTAGAAATTGTTAACTCCACATGGAAATTCTAATCTGTCACAATAAAGCAGACCGCAAGTATTCACGGCAAGGCATGTAAATTCCCCTTCATTCACTGAAGCCTCATCTTCCATCACAAATTTCTTGGCAAGTCTTTAGCACGTTAAGAAGTGCTAAAAACTTTTAAAACAACTTAAACTAATGAGTTTCTTCAATGTAAACCATTTTGCTTCCCAAACAGCATGGAATTTTGCTTGAAATTGAAAATATTCGTTTCCATATCGGTGCTGGGGAGGTGACCACTACCATTAAAGATGTAACGCAATGAGTGGATTTATTTGTTGGCTCAGGTGATTATTTAAGGTCTACATCATTCAAAATAGTTAGAATTTACATAACTCCTTGGCATTCCTTTTGGAATTTTGTCTCCTCGAGAGTTTCCACAGAATTAGCATTTACCACGGTGTAAGCGAAAGGGCAAAAATGTTTTCCGAACTCATCCAGGTCTCTAATCTGTTCGATTGAATAGTCAGGATTAAGTACTGATAAATACAAAAACATTTTAGTGTGGGTTGGAGTGGAACCCATATGAGACTCGTCCGTTTTTAGGTGGTAGACGCCACTGATAAACGCAGTTTCGAGTCACATTAGAGACGATTAAAGGGTTTGGACTTACTCGGCTTAGTAAAGTATCGTGCTGTAAGCATCAATGTTCAGGGTTGAAAGGGGTACTTACTCGAAAAGGTACATCCCAAGGTGAACGAGCTAATTGAAGATTTCATCCGTTACAGGTGCAAACCACTTTAACTGCACTTCATGATTCTTTCTCTTCACCATGTTTCCTTCTTAAAGATACGTGAAGCGACGGAAGCGTGCATAGAGCACTCGGAAAGACTGAGACCCAGTTTTCGTAGCATCCTCAAGACCCTGGCGAGCCTCGTGCCCAAGGGACGATCCGTCGCCCATCACATGATTCGAGCGGCAGTCGCGTAAGCTTGACTGGAATTTCTTTCGTTAGACGAATGAATGAAAGGCTCGTGGATAAGTGAATGAATAGGTCTAAGTATGTTACTGCGAGAAGTGAGCCGAAAGTGTAAAACTTCAATCATGATAGTTTGATATATTTCTTGCGTATTTTATGGGCATATAAAGAACAAAATTGCAAGAAAACTCGTAATGGTATCTCACACTCTGTTCATACCTACCACTGTCAATTCACCAGGTTTAGGCAAACACTAAACTAAATGTTTCCTTGCTTAAAAAGGCGAGTGAATGACCTGGACGCCAGCTGCACCTTGCGAGAGAAGGAGGTGGCCAAGAGGAAGGCGCGTATGTGCCGAAAGTTGGACAGTCTTTTCCCACGCGCCTATAGCCTCGAATTGGTGACGGGTACATTGACTCCGTCTGCGTCCGCAACGCTGCAGGATGCCCTCATCGTCGCGATCAGTCTGGACCAGGCCTTCCTCCAATCCGCCGCGTTGGCGGATGAAAAAAATGTGGGTCTAGTAGCTCCCCTTTTCTTAGTACCTTGACTTAAAATTAGGTTCTCGAACGGGCTGCCACCGATTGGCCGATTACCCTGATAAGGTCTTATGAAAAATGATATATAGTTCCGTGGTAAGTTGGTCGCCTTCCAATGAAAAAGATCAGGGCTGGTTGCGTCAATACAAAAGACGGTTCGCCTTGGAGTAAGCAGAAATTCTAAATTTCCACTCTTTTACGATGAACGAATGTGCAAACGAAACAAGCCATTTTCTAACCGAGATAAACTAGGTCTACCATTCTTTGTAAAAAAGGGACTTAAAGTTACCTCCTGATGCCTCAAATAGGCAAAAATCAACTTTTTGACGTACTTGCAATTGATGTCAATTGGGGACTGAAATCTGGACACTGTTAAGTTCCTTTATTCTACAAAGCTTCCGAAGATAAAGTGAGAAAATCTTTTAAGTGGATTACAAACTTAAGTTCCTTTTCACTATTACAAGACTTTTTAGGCAAAGCTACCCCCATTGAAAAGCGACTTTGATTGCAGGTCTTGCAGAAGCTGCAATGCTTGAAGCAGATCGTTGAGAAGCACGCTAACGATCCACTGGTGAGGTGTTTGGCGGCTCCTGGTGAGTGGCAAAAGCCCTGTTTGTCCTCTGTCTGCATTAATGATACTAGCATGGTTGCCAGCAGCTTCAATTCGTTACAGTGCAAGCATATTGTTCGGCCTCACCATTAGACCAGAAAGTACCCTTTCTAACGTTCACGCTTTTTTACTTTTATTCTGCTTAGCTCTATGTAAAAATGGTAAAACGACTGGAAAGTTGTGGCCACCTTTCCCCTGGACAGGCTTTAGTATCGGTAGGCGGTAGTAATTCAACTTTTCCATTTTAAGTATCGATATGTATAATAAGTAAAAGCATTCGCATAATTGTTAACAAGATGCAAATCCCTTCATAAAAGGCTTGCTTTATTTAATGCATGTTATGCTGTGGGAAAAGTTGCATTCAAGTGTAACCGCGAAACGCCGCCTCATTTGCTCATCCCCAAAGGTGTGGGTTGCGAAACGTGGTGAAGGCGGGGGCTTGGGGAATTTGCATCGCAATAGAGGAGTAAAAGATGCGATCGGGAATCAACTCACAAAAAGTGCTTCTTCAAGCTATACTAGCCTACTAAGGACTTTCCTACTTGCTACGACCTTGAACGAAGTGTGGTTACCTTATTCTCGAGTCTTACCTACGCGACAGCGACACCAGAACAGTCGGGTTTGATAGCGCTTTTAAAGTGAAATATAAAAACAGCAGCTGGGTTCACGTCACCTGCAATTTGTCAAATGTCTGGAAATTCCTAATTTAACTTCCTTTTTTTTTCAAAGCTTAAGTAAACGTTTGGCTTGTATTCATATGTATGTTATTGCTCCAAAAGCAGGCGGGTTCGAAAACGATGGCGTGTGTCTCGTATCACTGGTCCACGGCGACGTGAGTACGCCTGGGTCGGGGGAAGTGCAGCTGATCATCCACCTCCTTCGAGTCATCTGCCAAGTGGAGCGCGATTTCACGGCTGCTAACCCATTCCATCCCACTTCGCATCCCAAATTCTGCGCCGTCTTGCACCGCGCCAAGGTCGTCTCCGGACCGCTGGGCGTCTACCTTCCTTGGTCAGTGGGGTCATAAAATATTGCTCACTTAAACTAAAACTCCCTCCTAGTCCTATCAACATAATTCCTGTAATGTCCACTAATTGTGAAGCACGTTATCTACCAATGAGCTCTGATTTTATTGGAAGGAACTAAAGGAGGGAATGTGATTTTAAGTTCTATTGTTTCATCTAATTAAAACAATTTTCTAACTTATCTGAGAGACCACATTTAACTGAATTGTATCAGTTAATATATACAAACTGAGGAACTGCTTAATTTAATGAATGAATTCGGAAAGTAGTAAGACGCAAAATGTTCTAATCAAATACCACAACGGCCTCGTTTTTGGGGTCTGATCAAAGAACATTTAGCCACACGAGTAGTTGCTTTGTTGGAGAAATCGTTAAAGATCTCAATGTAAATTTGGCTAGTTTTATTTAACTGTGAACATTGAAGGTAGTGCTCTATGTGGTTGGATAAACCAGTAAGAAATAAATTACTAGAAAATATTGTTTCCTTAATAGACGAGAGTGAAAATCAATCCGACAAATTATGAATGTGTCTGAAGCGATTTGACTGGATGTGAGTTGAAAACGCCGAAGGCAATAAAACATAATTTTACATATTTTGTGTTAAACAGCCAGTTCGTTTATGGCGGTGCACTGGAAGATGTTTTGGAACTCAAGCGCTACGCGAAAGCAATGGAGGTACTGGTAACCTCCGAAGTTACCGCAAAAATAAAACATGTTCTGAAGGAATTTAAGGACTACACGCTCACAGAAAC
The DNA here is from genome assembly GCA_001870725.1 of Taenia solium. Lineage (NCBI taxonomy): Eukaryota > Metazoa > Platyhelminthes > Cestoda > Cyclophyllidea > Taeniidae > Taenia > Taenia solium. Next base: position 322,391 of record MIEF01010020.1, on the reverse strand, counting down.
TTATAAAGTCCAGCTTTGGGTAAGTAAAATGCAAAACTTGTAGTCAAGAAAACCATTCTCAAGAAGTGGTTGTGCATATGTACTCCTGAAAATAATTCCTTATCGTTGTGTTAAAATAAAAACAGATTTAGGCAAACCGCAATTTCCAAATTAATTTTTCTTAGTGCTTTAGTAATTTTATGAAGATTTTTTGCCCTCTTTTCACCTGTCAGCATTGGGAAATTCTCGAAAGTGCTTGTTTCTTGTTTTAGGGAACCAAGCCGTTGCAGCTCTATGTCCTTCGTTAATGCACTGTAAATGGCAGCACCGAGCGCATTACATATTTTGCACCAAAAGGCATTTGGATTTTTTTTTGGTGAAGATACAAAGTTTTTTAAAAACCCACGCATTACCTGGCAGTCGCTACAGGGATACATTGGATACTTCTGACGCAAGACATTTTTTGCCGCCTAAGCAGCCCAGACGCATGTTCCCTCAATCTGAACCGGTGTTTCATCTACAGCAATACATTAGATTGGGACAGCCCATTCCATGAACTCAAACACCAAAATTATCGTTATTTTATTTAAACCTATCAGGACTAACAAGTAGTCGTCTTGAAAAGCCAAGACCAAAGTCGTAGAAACATAAGCACTTTTGATGAAATCAAAAAGACTGATTCGAGGGAATTTCTGTCCCTGTTTGCAATAAATGAATAGGGAAGAGTGAGCGGGAAGTCAAAACAAGGCAGAGAACAGTCTCTCCTATGGTTACTATTTAATTAAACTATAAACGGGAATTATTATTAGCGGGACGATTACTGGTACGAGCTAAAAAGTTAGTAAATAGTTTGGGCAGTGAATAAACTAAACTCGAAGATAAGGGCATGTTGAAATGCAAAAAGGGTTTACGTATGAGGGTAATATAATTATGAGAGGCGACAAATATAATTATCAAACAGAGCCAGTCAGGGCGGGTCTGATGTCCAATTGGGTGGACAATTAAACAGAAGTGAGCTCCACCCGAGATTTGACTCTATTTCTAAGTTCGACCGGAAATTGCCAGCTCTACCGCTGGCAAAAAAGCAGCATAACTTGACAACACGCTTCAACGGCTAACGCTGAGTTTTTAATCTTTTAAATTTTAATTGTTAAGCCATGAGAGCTACTTTGCCGAAATCAATATACTGGACGTATAAAACTTTTACTCAAAGTTTCGCGATTGAATTTGCTCGAGCAATACAATAGTTGTAAGACCATACCAAAAAAAACATCCAAAACTTATCTTTGAAGGCCCAAGTAGGCCAAAATTCACAGGACGCTTATCGTTACAAGTTACCACAAGTTAGTCTTCACGCCTATTATCAAGGGATTTTTACTTAAACACAATTGAGTAATTTGGCTAAGGTTTACAAGATCTACCACTTTGAACGTACCAAGGAGAAATCAAAAGGAACGTTTATTAAAGGAGGATGTAGCTATCACAAAGAGGCTCAAAATTGCTATCAATATCGAGTAAACATTCTGAATGCATTAGCTTAACTGAAGGAATATTTTTAGCCTTCAGAGACACGGGTATCAAAGGACAAATTCTTCAGCGATCGTTTGCAAGCGTCAATCGTCGAAACGCAGGCTCCAATTCTCTCAAACGTGTTCATTATATCAACACCAATTTCTTGCGCTTTATCATCAATTTCCTTTTGGTCATTCAAAGCTTGCAACTCAAGTTCACTAAATAAAAAGTTGATCTAAATACTGACAAACACATTGACTTTGCGTACCCGTTCAATAACATACTCACGGCAGGCGTGAAGATTTTCCCAAAATGTACTCCGAGAATTTTCCAAATGTTGCATTAGCTCATTTGATCGTGCTTCAATATCATTCTTGAATAACTCAAAGTGGTCTGAGCAATTGGGCGGTTCATCCATTATACTATTCTGTAAGAAAACGGTTGGGTCATTACTGCGACACCAAGCAAAATGAGTCTGAGAAGTTAATATTTGCATTAAAGTGTGAAAATACTGTATTCAAAGTCCAGCAATATCATCGCTTTGCTGCAAGCGATATTAGTACGAATTAGTATTAGGCAAGTTAACGAAAGCTTGAAAAAATAACGTTAAAATAACTACAGCGAAGTGGTAGATGCGCGATAAACCTGAAGTTCATCGAACCAACGAACAGGGTTAGATTATATAAACAAAGCAGACACGAATTAGACAATGCTAATGGCCTCTCAATAGCAGCAAAGACGATTTAGCGAAAGCATCAAGTTTTGGTCCACTTGGCGGATTGTGCAGTAACATGTAAAAACATTGCATTTAATTTAGATGTCTGGATTAAACTACACAAGCTAAGAATTTCGGCCCAAAGAGTAAAGAATTAGGAGGAAGAACAAGAATAAAAGATAGCTAATTTTTGCGGCAGATATTTGGAAACCCGTTGCAACCATTTTATCGCGTCGCAATGTGCGACAAGGAACATTCATATTAAGCCTTCGTTGCATTTCCACAGGCAACGATTAGCTTGCAATATTGCACTTAAATGATATTCTTCGCTGGAATACATCTTCTTAGTGTACCAGCCTAGTATTATTCTTTCCTTGCTTGAGAACTAAAAAATTTTATTGGGTTACTTCAACAATTCATAGCGCGCTTTGTTTTGCAATGCTAAGCTAAGTTTATAAGCTCAATTTGCTTTAGAACTTTTTGCTTGCATAATTTTTAAAGTCACCATTTCATTTCAATGTGCACATTTGTTGGACGAATAGCTGATTAGCCAATTTTAAGGTCAACAAGGTGTCTGTTGCGTGATGCAAACTGTAGTGAAGATTGTTTTCAAATATCGGGCACTCCCATCCATTTTATTGCCAAAAACTAGTGGTTTTCCAGTGCAGTGTAGGTCTTACTCGGCGCGTGCATCCATCGCACCATATCTCCTGGACCGCACACGACCTGCTGAAGAAATACTAAAGAATTTGACTCCCGATGATGCCCAACGGCTTGAGTACATTAAAGCCGAACACAATATGCTTATCTCTACTGGTCGATCCGCGCCTCTGAATTTGTCTGCCCTAGATTACCTAGAGCTCTTGTGTTGTGCCTCTGTCAGTGCTCGAAATCGCTATTACATGTTCCGATTCAAGATTTCAAAGAAGAAGGACGCTAGGAAGGCCAAGGTGGTGGCAAAAACTGAGGATGAGGTACAAAAATGCTAGCATACTTTTAGTGTAAGTTGCCTATAGAACTGACGCAGAAAAATCAAATTCTGCGCATGATAACGTCCACCCCAATTCGTATGCACAATGACGATTGGGTGGCGGCTGAACTCCGTACTGCTGACGATTCCGCTCAGACGCTAGTTTTTGATTGTTCACATGAAAGCGAAATGCGCATCATGGATCAGAAGAATCTTGCACGTCAAATGGCAATGGCTTTTGCGCACAATCGAACAATCCGACCGTTCCCTTTTCATTTTATGTTCACGAGTCTCGTACCCGGAACTAATCAATACCGCTTTTTTGAGGAAGCCTTCGGTGCATGTAGTCCAGTGAGCCTTATTGAATTTTTCGGTAGATTTTATTGAAACCTTTGTGTTTGATTCGTTGCTATGAGCATTTGAAAAAAAATCTTTTTAAAAGTGGTGACTATGGTGACTAAATTTAGTCATTCTAATAAATAGGGCGGCTTCTCGAACCTACAGTCAGGAGGATTGAGAAGTTTGGAGGAATGTCCCTTCACAGTAAGATCAGAACACTTTGCTGAAGTGATGAAGGGTCGCAAATTGATATACCTCAGTCCGAATGCATCTCGCGCCTTTGAAAATGGTGAGTTTGATCACGATGTGACTTTCGTCGTTGGTGGTATCGTTGACAAAGCTATTCGTCGTCCCGTCACGTATGCAAGGGCTCGTCGCGCTGGTGCGTTTTTCTTTTGAACTTCGTTACCCTTATCTCTTTCCATCAGTTCTTGCCCAGCCCCAAAATAATGGCCTTTATTTGAACGTTGCGTGCACCTGGCATTCTCCATGTAGTTTGAGGTTCGATTGGTGGAGAGCACTTGCTTCTATACGTTCGAGTGTTAGACTCCCCTCATTAGAGCGGATATAACCCTTTTGCAATTTCGTTAATTGATCCGATGCTGTGAATTTTACTTTGCTACTCGTAGCTTCATCTGATCATTTAAAGTGAACCTGAACATATTTCAAAACTGTTATCGATCATGCAATTATCATCAAAATCTAGCCAGTTAAGCCTATTTGATAGTTTGCTTTCCTGTTAATAAGGCGTCAGATGCAGTACATCTGACTATCGTAATCATCAACTGCGTTGCTCTTGCAGAGGATTCTGCTTGTCATTGGACTGTTGAGTCCAGCTTTTATATTTCCATATTCAATTCAATTAATCCAGGTTTTTTTTGAGTAATCCAAATGTTTTGTGTTTAGGACACTTTATTGGTCAGGTTTCATTTATCTTCCTCAAAAAAGCCTAGACAACCTCCTTTTATGATGCCGAAAAATCACATTCCATCATATTCACATGGATTCCGTTTATATGCCTTAAGCGGTTGGGTGGAATTGTTGTATGGTGATCCCTTAGTATCGTATGGCGGTAACTGACACCCTCCCATAACTCGTGGGATGCTACTAATTGATAATGAGTAGCCGGTCACTTGTGTATTCAGGCTTGGAGTGCATGCGGCTTCCGTTGGAGCGGTACGTGCACTGGCGCTCAGGCAACAAGACTCTCACGTTGGTGACTATTCACGCTATTCTAGCCACAGCCAAGGCGACGAACGGGGACTGGAGGGCCGCTTTGGAACAAAATATCCCCTCTCGCTTTCTCCGGGAGCACGATTCTGTTCAAAGAGACATCAACAGGCTCTTTCAGAGCATCTGATCTTCTTCATTTGCACCACCGATTATTGGTTTAGAAATGTTCGCCCTTGTACAGGATTGTTAATTTTGGAATAATAAACCAACCTATCAGACTCAACATACGCGTCGCTAGGTCTTAGCTCGGGTAAGTTAATTCATTTTTACACACTTCTAAAAACACTTGATGTACCCTAAGGTAGACAACGGTGTTTTTAGTGATGCATCAAAACAAGTGAGGAATTCCCAATTACGTTTTGAAAACGGGTAGTGGCATCATTATTATCACAGATTCGTAGAAAATCGTAGATTGTTTGTCATGGTTCCGGTATCGACATGTAAACCGTGAGAATCCAATTAGTCTGACCTAGTATGTAGTAGACCACACGCGAGCATCCGTTTATCAATGAAGTGGTTTATCCTCATATTTTCTCCCATTTTAAACTCAATTCCAAGATCGCAGGGGTCTCCCTCAAATTTTGGGCAGTACACGAAGGAGTGAACCATCATGAAGGATTAAGTCGCAATATGGACATCTGTGTCGAGAACAGCTTCTATTAGTAAAATGCTTCACTTTGGTGGCAAAGCAATTGACTTGCGTCTAGATCAACAGCAAAAGTCGTAGGAGTTAGGCAATTGGACTTCATCCACAAACACCAACAGGTGGTAGTGAGCTTCATACTCTGGCACTTTGTCCTCCACTTCTTTCACATTGTAAAATGTGGCCTTTACAATAGCTGATGACCTTAGCTGATAAAGACAAATGGCTTTCGTGGTGCAACGTCAATGCCCGTCAAGCTTAAGCACATCTGTCGCTCTGGTTATCTCCAAACCATCCATCCATCCATCTATCCATCCACCCACTCACCCACACACTCACTCACTGCCCAGCCTACACGTCTGGGAAACCAATGCACCCTAGAGGACACGACTCGCTTTGTGTACAGGACACGCACCCGTTCGCCACAACTTTCTCGCTGAAGCTCAGAAAAGCCATGTCCAAATCCATCTACCCGTCTATCCATCCACCCGCCAGACACGATGCAATCAGCTTGAAGGTGTGCGTGAACAGCTTCGTGAGGAATAGGCAGTAAAGTGCTGGTTGAACTCTCCCATCAGTCGGACGAGAGGCGCCACTTTTACGAGGTAGTGTGGGAGTCTGTGGGTCGACTCGCATCCACGAGGAGGTTAGCACACTCGCATGGAAGGAGGTACCGCTTCGTCCTCTGTTCTCGCCGATGATGCTCATTCTTGTGACTATTAGCGTTTCCTGACAGTTGACGGGAGCGCAAAGTGGGGTTGGCAGTTGTAAATGAAATTGTAGTAGAAAGTGAGGCAGCGAGATGCGCTCTTTTTCCTTTGCAAAACACCATGTCTTACAACCGCCGTTTTTGTAGGCGTTCGTGTTGTTAGGACGAATTGTAGCTTCCAACAATTATTTTCTAATTATTCAAATTTGTAGTACGAAAGAAACGCGATCTTTTTGCCGCTATTTTGTGCAAACGGATTTAAACTTCCTCGCATATCATGTTGTTTATTGTAGTAGTATATATTCTATGGGAGGTTTAGTAAAAAGCTGCGCATGTAGCGCTGAGCTGTCCCGAGTGCCCATTTTAACTGTGGGTATGCACTCCTCACTGCGACAAATCACTTCTACCCTGCTAGAAGGTGATTTTGGAAGTAGAAATGCGTAAGCACAGTCATCTCTTGCTCAACCCATAGAGAGCCCAGTTACTCCAGACTCAAATTGAAGAGTGCTTTACGCAAAGTTTTGCTAATAAGAAACTTGACGAACGACCCCACCCAATAAGTTTTACAGGAAGGATTGGAGTGTTGTGAAAAACATATAGTCAACGCCTTAAAAGTTTTCTTATCCGGCGCTATTTATACCAGTTGCTTCACGAATCTTTGAAGTAGGCCAGCCCGAAAGTGGAATACGTGCCCCTGTTTTTAATCGTATTTCATTTGTAAATGTGAATTTTGCAGCATGTTTGAAACATTGTAACTTCTTACCGTGTTTATCATGCCCACTTTTCAAGCCAAATGCTTTATCTGTAGGATACCTGAGAAGTTGCAGTAATTGAATGCACGGTCAACTTCCGATTATACGCCTTGATGGATGAATGTCTACAGAATGGATAAAAGAGCACAGATGGTGCGTGCTTGGTTCAATTACGTTTTGCAAGTGTTTCGGTAAAACATATTACAAGCTAACCCTCACCTCGACAAAATTTATAGAGGGAATGTGGCCCTTACGTGGTCACTGTATGCACGATCATGTTTCATCACGAAGACTGAAATGGCTTTGCTAATTGAAACCTCAAATGAACCTTTGCAGTGCTGGGAAGTCTAGTACGGATAACTCGTAACTCAGATAATCAAGAACCCCTTGTGTAAAAACTTGCAGCGTTCTACATTTCAACCCCTATTTTAGGCAGAAAGAAGTTAAAGACAGTCCTACTAATGCTAGGAGAGTTCAAAAGTGATCACTTAAAACTAAGCTACTAAATGATACATTTGGAGGCAATTTGTTGTGCTGTGTAATAAACAGAGGCATCCAACCAATCGTCATTAATCATTCCTCAGCCTCCCTTTTAATGGGCCATTAGAGGTGATCAGTGTGGTGTGTGACTAAAGGAAAACGTGGAGTCCTCTCTTAAATGTAACAATGTGCCTTGGATGTTGGACACACCCAAGTTGAGTTGACTGTATGGCCAAACAGGTGTGTTCTTCCCTAAAAGCCAAAGCCTGGAGTACTGGTGGATCGAGTCTTAAATGGTAGCACAGAAGGCCAACAGTTATCCATTCAGGGGAGGTTCTGTGGTTTTCATACAGGCATAAATGTACTGTTCAAAAACCGATTCTTGAGCTTTATTAATGCCCGTCAATTCCATATGCCAACAGTACTTCAAATGGCTAGTTCGTTGGCTGGACTGAGGGCCTGACACTCTCTACATAAGCTGCATCACTGTTAAATTGGGCCATTAATAAACTCTTGACGAAAGCTAGAAACATTAAAACGTGGAACCGCCACATCGAACACGCAAGTGAAAATTAATTTACATTGTGAGAGATAAAAAATGTACCCGTTTGGCATCACCCCCGTCTCGCTATTATCTAGGTAGATATCGGTAAAATATGTAAAAGTACCGCATACTAAATGACTCCAGTTGAAAGTAACTGCAAATAAGGCTTTAAATGAAAAAAACAAAACTTGGTACTAGACCGAAGCATTTTGTGATTGCGCTTAGATTGTAGCAGAAAAATAGCTACTGTCTAAAGCCTTTACGGAGACAGCTAAAAGAACCACAAAATCTCTGATGACTTTTGGGAGAAAAGTTAAAATCCTCCTCTGTTTTGTGCTATAACTTATTTAACGAACCATGGATGAAGCATAGTACATTGCATAACACACATGATCTGTTCTTCCTTTGACTCCTTCCTGATGCTGGTATGGGGGTACAGGGAGGATTGGTCAAACTGTTTGGGATGGGTTGCCTTCGTTGGGCACTGGGCCTGACACGTTAGCCACCCACCCGGGTGGGGCGTTGCTCCAAAGTGGCATCGACCCTTGCACTGCCCACCTAATCCCCTTGACCTCTGTTCAAAAATAAAAAAAAAACTTTTGCTGTTTCAAACTTAACTGATTGGCATGATCCGGTACACCTCCTTGCCACGCATATTCGCTGTATAGTGTAGGAAGTAATTGCGAAATCGTAAATCGAAATAACTTCATACAAAAATTTGAGAAGGACATTTTCACTGCTGTTTAGCTTTTTTGAGTCAAATTGAAGTGGTTTCGAGTAATAGATGATAAGAGTGGGTAAAAATTCTGCAGCAAGACCTTAAGTCCACTCCCACCAATTGTAATGTGCATCTTTGCTATTTTAAAAAGGAAAGAGGATTTGCTTTGTAGGTCCTGCTTTACTAAATTAAAGGTAAGTACTCCTGCTTTTGTTCCCCTACACAATGAACCACCTCTGATCTAATCACCCCATTCATAACCTTTAAACGGCAAAAATGTTCAAACGGAAATTAACGGTCCTGGAAATGAGCGACTCACTTGTTTGGGGAATATGAGAGGCACAAAAGCATCCTAAAATTAACGGGATCCTACCGACCCACCCCCCAGATAATCAAACCTGCGTCTGTGGTTCAGTCCGACCTGGTGCCTCTTGGGATGAAGCTACTTCGATTGATACAATCCTGGGGTGCCTCTAAATTCTAATTTTATCCTCTTCTCCAAGCGCTTTAAGGTAAAATTCTGAAGGGAACTTCAAGTGCAATCGCTTACGCCATAAAACATAGGTAATAGTTTTGTAAATCTTTATTGAAAAATAAAACTCGTTATCATAATGTATTGCACTACACGGACTCTTCACTTCCCCTTGGATTCTACCATTACCTCGGTAAAATTATCTCTTCCGCGGTTTTTGGGAAAGACACTAGCGCTACAACACCTCTGTGTCAACATAAAGTCTGCTGTAGAGAGTGATTTGTTAGGTCTTGTTGTAAATTCTCCTTTCATTTGTCTGATTCCCCTTAGAAACGGCTTTAAGGCGGCACTATGGAAAGTGATGGTAGAAAAATTTACACGCTTTCTGCTACAGTCTTGGAGGCAAGCCGAATTTTATAGCGCAGAAGCTTTTAGTGCTCTTATATGACATCTACACTTGCACTACCGGAGCAATTACTATGAAGTCAGGCTGCTCAGAAGCCAAAAAGTGCTGTAGTTCTCAGGCCATGAATGCTTTGCATTTGCATCATTGTCCGCGGAGCCTTTAGCTGCTTCGCGGCACAAGCTCGTGCAACCGATCATCACAAAGGCGACGCACTTGTCCTATTAGTGATGCCAGGCTAAGATAGTGGACTCTGATGTCTTTGTGTCATCGGATCAACTTGTGAACAAACATCTTGACTGTGTTGAGAGCACCATTATAAGGAATAACTAATGACGCGACAGATAAATGCATCACATATATGTGGCACAGCAAATAAGCGGGGTGAAAAGTTATCTGCCTGTTTGTTGGTTTGATTGGTTCACTTAAGGGGTTGGAGTTGACTAATTCACAAAATGTCAATCGTAGCCACTTTTAATTTATTTAATCTTCTTTTCTGCTAGTAGAAAATACTCTGATGTGGTTTGGTGGCATACAGCCTGAGGGCTGTAGTCACGATTGTAATACTTTAATTGCTTGTTTAACTCTCGGTTTTGGTAATGGGCTGCTGAAGGCTCCGCCATTGTACTCCTACCGGGTGGTACAACCTCCAACCCATGTGGTAAGTCATCTCTCGGCTTTGGGGAAGTCTTGGGACGCTACAATGCTCCATATTCATCACACAAGCTCATTTATTCTTACTGTAACACCTTACAAAGGCTGTATTTGACTCTAGAGAAAGCCACATTCGCATCCTCTTGACCATAGATTTGCATCTGGAGGTATCAAGCACAGACTGTCAACAGGATGTTAATTGGAGCGGAAACTACGCAGAGCAACGAAAACGTGGGACGAAGGGAAGTGAACGAATGGATTATTCTGTTAGCAGTTGTTTTGAAATAAAAACCTTACAGACATGAATAGTGTGCCTGTTCCACTTGAGGTTGGTCTTTGTGTTCCATCTTGGAACATTGAATGAAATGTGAAAAAAAAAACTCAGTGAGATGTTTTTGCTTTACCTTAAGCTTGTGTTTATAGAAAATTGAGAATTTTTTTATTTTTCCCATTTTAAAAGGGAGCATTTATTGGCAATGCATTCTAGCCAAGTGAAGAAAACCGAGCTGAGAGAAGCAGCTTTGCCTCAGTGAACAAAAGTTTGTACCATGATCAGTGGATGCTGCCAAATTCGTCTGCTTCAAATTTTTCCCATTATATCGAATGTGAATCGAAACAATTTTTTACTAACGATATTGTTTCTTTATACACAATTGCCTGACACAGCAAATCTCTAGATAACTTGCTCCATTTTCTGTAAAAAAGCCATAGAGTTAAAGAGGTGTTCCATGGTTTTTGTTCACCCGTATTGAGGTAATATTAATGGTCATTAATGTTAATAGGAGTTATAACATTCATGTTCTGAGGTGAATGAGCACTGCGAATTGTTTTTTTGGTTGGAAACCCGGGCGCCTAAACTACTGTTTATGAGAAGACTCTGTTCAACATCGAATTCGACAACTTTCCACCATTTCAATCGATGGAGAAAAAGTAGAAATGCGCTCGTAAACCTCTTTGCTCTGCAAAGAAGGTGCAAAGTGATGGGTTCTCTTCATTACTTTCCAACACTACGATGTCTGCAGCCTCGACTACCTTCATTTCCGCCATGCTTGTGAGTAAGCTTGCGTTTTGAGTAGTTCAAGGGTAGCAAACACTTTTTTAAATGCGACTTTCGCCTACAATGAATTGACAAAATAAAGGGGAAAAGCAGGCATAACAGTTAATCAAGAAATATTGGTCAATGAAAAGAATTAGGAAGAAGAGCGAAGGCTTGTGACTAGCTCCATAAGAAAAAGGTGACTTGGAATTGGAGAAGGCACTCACAAGATGCCCTAGGAACGATAGGAGAATAGTTTTCTGCCAAATACAATCCCAAAAGATATCAAATATAAGGTAATGAGTAAATGATTTCATTTTTACAATCAAAAGAAAAATCCTCAAATTTTGAACTTCACGGCTGCCTGGTCTTATTCAAGTATGGTCATTCACCACAGCCACCGCATACGATGACCTGGGGAATTAGAGGTTACTTTTACCGCCGCTTTTTTCCTCCGACGAGGGCTGGATCCACATTTTGCTGGGGTTGTGAAGAACTTTTTATCCCTGCCGTTTTCTACCATAATTTAAAGCTAAATTTTGGGCTTCTAACTATTTTATAGTAAATATAATGAGTGAAAATTACATGCCTGTATCACCAAAACACATACCACTGACTGCGAAGCGTATAATTATTGCGCCGGAGTTGAAGACCGGAAGACGAAGAAAGCAGTGCTTAATACCGACGTCAAGGGCAAACCTTTTGCGCCAGTAAAACTTGACAAACCACTTTATCATCTCAACCTTATTCCTTTAATCACCACTGAGTCAAATAGGGAATGCGAGTGCTATTTTTAAAATAAAAACTTTTCCATATGGAAAATTTCGGATACGTATAGGCTTTTGAGTCTATAAAAGCAGCGAGCGTACCTCATAGACCGAAGGCTTCCATCGCCTTCTGCCACAATTATAATCTTGTCTCAGCATTTTGCTGATAACTAAAAAGTCAGCGAAACGGTGTCGCAGTACCTCTCTCACGCCAACTTTGCGAAATCGTATTTGTTCTTGAGCAGTTGCCTTCACCATTCCCACAGAACGATTTGATTCTTAGACATTTTAGAGGTACACTAAGTATTGGTCATCTAGTATCAAGCCTCTTACTTGCTAAGTGTTCGCAGAAGTGACTGCTGCCCTGTGAAGTCTACTGGTGAATGCACAGCCGTCTATAAAAAGTTGACCCAACTAAAATGCATCGCCCTGCCTCAGTAGCCCATCATCGCACTGCGCCGTGTTTGGTGCAGTTACGGGCTACAGACAGATACCCACAGGTTCAGGTTTTGCGCCTCCACCTATGGAAAAATGCATCCTTTGCAACACGCAATTCCTTATGGGTACGTGAGCACTACTTCCGGTGTCTGCGCCGGTTTACTATGTGGGCAGTAAATCAGTGATTAGATATGTTTGATGCTTATCACTGCGTACATTACTACATAACCGCAAAATTGAGAGTCCAAGTCTGACTTGAAACTTGACAAGTAAAATCTATTTACTTGTTTAACCTCTTTGAGTGATCGTGTAGCATCAGTTATGATACACCTTGAATTAGCTTACATAAATCTTTTTCACATAAGCCTGGCATTCTTACTTACATTCCAAGAGTCAACAGCCACGCCCAATGCATGGTTTCGTTAACCACCTCATTTACATTTTGAGTTATAGAAAGTTGTGTCGCAAAAAATACACTGAACCGACTAAGCTATTTCAGCTCCTGGGTCTGAGGCTTATAAATATCCTACGGGTGGGTCTGAGTATATGGCTAGTCTTAATTAATGGGCAAAGACTCAAGATTCTCCACTGAAAGTCTAATTATTCTGCATCTATAGCTTGTGACTAACAAGGAACAACGTTTAGCCTTTTTCTAGCCCTATTTATGTGGCCGTAAACAGAACCCTTTGTGAATGGATAGTTCCGCTTTGCTGGAGTGTACCAGATCGAAGTAAACATAACCCGTGTAATTTATGTGGAGCGCGTTATCAAGATCAAATAGAGCCCTAAAACAGTATTTCGATGAAAAATAACAAAATGACGACCAAGCGACTAAACATTCGTTGAATAAATTAACCTCTCAATTAATCTTTCGTGAGTGTTTTTCTTACGCTCCGTAGGCGACTGTGTTTGGTCCACCGGTTCAAGTGAGGTCAAGGCTGCTGAAATTAACGCTTTAGCCTACTCGTTAGTTTGAATGAAGGCATCAGATTCGCTTTCTGCTGCGCTCAGAGGATAATTACCCATTTAATGAATTTATAAAACCTTTGTGAGTTACTCTCCAGTTGGAAATTCGGTGCAAAATTTCTCGCTGTTTTTTTTGAATTGCTGCGTCGCGAAACTGATCGACAGCTGGAAACGCAATATCACATCTCAAGTAGTGGCAAAGTACTTACCTCTCCCACTCACTGAGTGCCGCTTCGCATTGAATTTGAGTGATTACACTCAAATCATTCAATGACAACAAGTGGCGAAGCTACCTGAGATTATTGTACTGTTATAAAAGCTTTATTAACCAAAATGGAAGCGCAGTCTAACTTGGAGATGTGGTTTTGGGCTTAAATTCTTGTATCTTCTTTTCATTTGCCTTGATAAATCAGTTTAAGCACTTCATTTGATCAAGTCTTGTCGCACAGTTGAGCTGCTAGCATGAGGGTGTATGCTTCTGACTTGATCAGTGTCTTTGCCAGCAGTCACACGATACCCCCCCGATGAGAGGAGCAATTACTCTCAAAGACAAATGAAAATGACGTCAGAGATTTAGGCTAGAGTCCTAAAAGTGCTTCAATTCTGAGTCCTATTGCTAATGTCCCTGCTTTAGGATTTTGGGGACGGTGATAAATAATGTGTTTTTCCAAATTTGCGCATCCTAAGCAAGCCCCCAACCCCCTGACGAATTGCCTCAGTTTCCTTTGTTCCCACTCCTTACGATTTTTTAAATAAAATGAATTGCGTAAGTACAATTGGATCTGGCATTCTTTTACGTAGGAAGGCCACGTGCTGAAACACCATTCATGTATGGCGAATCGGTGCGCAAAGCGTCAGCATTTGAGTACTCGCCTCCCATTGGACATCACCTCGGTCGGCCAATCAACCCTTCGACGTTGAAACATGCTTTGGGTAACAGTGATGAGACGTTCAAGCCATTTTCTCATCAACCATGAAGAGTTTTAGTTCCATTGCAGCCAAGTCTAACTGCATTCAACTTCATCGATTCGTTCGGCTTGGGGATAAGGCTGACAGTCAGGTTTACACTTTCATTGTACCATCTCAGTTAACGCGCGGTTTCATCAACACTGCCCAATCCAAGGAGTTTCCTTATGGAGGGCAGAGTTGGCAATTGCAGTTATCCTTGCAGCGTGATGATGTCCCAGCAAAGACTACTGACGATAGCGCGGTAAATGGTAGCGAGTCTCCACGATCCAAAGGACAGAAGGTATATCTTAGTGTCGGCCTCACGTTGTGTGGTGGTCTGGCTGGCATGTACTGCAAACTTGATATGATTCGTTATACCATTTTGAATCGAGAGTCAATCCACAACAACAAAACTCATGAGGAAAGGCATGTAGCATTTACGGCTGACGATCCGACGCGCTGGAAACAGGGCTGGGTCGGAACTGATCGATTGGCAGCTGAACACTTCTACTTCGATGACTGGACGTGGCTGATTGAAGTGGAGCTTCAGGGCGCAAGCACAATATACGAAGAACTCTTTACTCTACCCAAAAATGGACAAAAGGATGGTGCTAGTGGACTTCGGCTAGAATCAGCCAGTTTCACATATGCGGGTTCGGACTGGAATGTGAGTTTGAACTGGCCTCCAGTGGACAACAAGAAGCACAGCATTGTAGCTTTTATGCGCCAGGCAAGAGGTACCAGCGAGACCAGTGGTAATTCTGTTTGCCCAAGAGTAAAACTCCAGCGTCACAGTCGAACAAATCACTGGTGCCGAGTCCGATACAAAGCAACACTCATTTGGGGCTCTGTGGGGGAGTCAAGTTTTGGACCGGTGGATCACCTTATAACAGCTGACAACGGCGCAACGACCGCTGGCTGTGAAATTGGTGATCCCAAATGGTTTGCCACAGGTCCATTACCAGCAAAGCAGCGCATTAAAATAATTATTGAAATGCTGGCAGCTGCTCCAGTCTCTCGAATTGATCTTATTCCAATCGCGCCCCAGGGCGGCAAGAACTTCGCTCGTTGTAAGGACCCTGATGGTCACGAATGGATGGTCCTGAGCGACATTCTTGGCACTTTGGTACGGCTCCGATTCTTCCCAGTGGTGGAGATTCATCACTATGAAAGCCAGTCGGGGAGCAGTGGTGGTAGTATTTGTGGTGGGTCTGTGAAAGACGGCTCCTCATCGCAGATTCCTGATCGACCCTGTGAGTTAAGATGCGTAGCCTGGAATGTCCACCTTATTCCCCACGATACATCACGAGGTGTAGTAAAGGCTCTGAATTCGCCCTATGTCAGTTATGTGCCTACATTTCGCTGCTATGTGGGCGGTTCTGGTGCTGGCCGAAGGGCTTCTGAGGACCTCTCCGCAGACAGCCAACAGATGATGATTCACCCCGATGAAGTGACTGAAGTTGCCTTAGATCTTCCTGTCGAGAAGGTATGTGCTTATTATATCTAAGTTTATGTGAAAGTTAAGTTAAAATCGGATCAACTATGAAGGGTTACTAAACATCTGCAAACGAAAGATGGGGCATTATGGCTAATATCATTTAATTCTTGATTTTCAGCATTGAAGTCTGGAAATGCCGAAATAAAATGTATAAGTTCCATTAAGCTTCTTTATAGATTCAAACAGCTTTCCTTTACTTAAATCTTCAATTAAATGTATATGTTCCTTGGGCACCAAAAAGGAGGAATAAATTGTCTGAATAACACGAGGTCCAAGTTTTCTATTTTAAAAAGGAAATAAGACAACATTTTTGGTACTAGAGTGTTTCATTCTATTTTATCTTAAACAACATTCTATAGATTCGTGGGTCCATTCAACGAATTCCCATCGTAATTTTGTATGGCACTCTCTAGGTATCGATAAATTGACTACATTCTTGTAAGAAAGCATCTAAATTGTGTTGTGCATGTAAAACGTGCAAGTTCATCAAGATTCTAGCTACGTTTTACTCTCCAAGTGGTGGTTAATCACGGCCAGTTTTCTAAAATTATCCGTCAAGGTCCACACTCTGTCAGTCGCGTAATAATCACGACAATAATCTCGAATCTCACGTATTTCCTGGGAGCGCGTTTATCCATTAATCCCCTCACGATTGAAGAGCAATTAGCTTGCTCTTCCGACGACGTTATCTCCACCACCACATCTACAACTGCCTTGATCCTACCTCTATTACTTAGTAGGGGATGAGAATGTAGCGTAATTAGTAAACCACTTGCCTCCACCCATAAAATGCCAACAGGATCGAAGGATATTATAACGGGAAATGCGTACACAAAATAATCCTCTTAAAAGGTTTAATTTTACAAACTAATAATTACCGCGACTAACGATTCATTCTAAAACTAAGGCATACAAATTGGACCTTTGCAAAGCATTGTGTTTTGCAAAGGAAAAAGAGCGCATCTCGCTGCCTCACTTTCTACTACAATTTCATTTACAACTGCCAACCCCACTTTGCGCTCCCGTCAACTGTCAGGAAACGCTAATAGTCACAAGAATGAGCATCATCGGCGAGAACAGAGGACGAAGCGGTACCTCCTTCCATGCGAGTGTGCTAACCTCCTCGTGGATGCGAGTCGACCCACAGACTCCCACACTACCTCGTAAAAGTGGCGCCTCTCGTCCGACTGATGGGAGAGTTCAACCAGCACTTTACTGCCTATTCCTCACGAAGCTGTTCACGCACACCTTCAAGCTGATTGCATCGTGTCTGGCGGGTGGATGGATAGACGGGTAGATGGATTTGGACATGGCTTTTCTGAGCTTCAGCGAGAAAGTTGTGGCGAACGGGTGCGTGTCCTGTACACAAAGCGAGTCGTGTCCTCTAGGGTGCATTGGTTTCCCAGACGTGTAGGCTGGGCAGTGAGTGAGTGTGTGGGTGAGTGGGTGGATGGATAGATGGATGGATGGATGGACGGATGGTTTGGCGATAACCAGAGCGACAGATGTGCTTAAGCTTGACGGGCATTGACGTTGCACCACGAAAGCCATTTGTCTTTATCAGCTAAGGTCATCAGCTATTGTAAAGGCCACATTTTACAATGTGAAAGAAGTGGAGGACAAAGTGCCAGAGTATGAAGCTCACTACCACCTGTTGGTGTTTGTGGATGAAGTCCAATTGCCTAACTCCTACGACTTTTGCTGTTGATCTAGACGCAAGTCAATTGCTTTGCCACCAAAGTGAAGCATTTTACTAATAGAAGCTGTTCTCGACACAGATGTTAAATGATACGTTCAGTAGTACCACTTAGTCCTTTAGGCTTGTACATCCAACTGTGTAAGCTACTGCTGAACCGAAACAAATGAAAGCCATTTCTAGAGCCTGATCCCTCTGGTACATCCTCCCTCATTCCTACAAAAATTTTGAGAGCGTATTCAAAAAAACCCATTCAATGGGTTTACAAGTTATTTCAATAGCTCTGACCAAGACATTACGGACTTTTACGGTCACTTGGTGCTTTGAAACGCTTGCAAAAAGCTGGACGAGGTTTCCGCACATAAAAAGCAGCTACAAAGGAAAATGACTTTTACGTGATGTTACACCCACAACAATGAGTTGATGGTACACTTTTCATCTGAGCTAACGATCCTCCGCTATCTATGACAGGCGCGTATATGCCGTTTAAAATGTGTGCATCTGCCTTCGTTTTGATACACAGAAGTCAGACATCCGCTAGTCAAAGAGGCCAATTGTTTGCTATGTTATAAAACGTTATCAATGTATAGGATGATTGCAGCATCTTTTATCCACCATGCTTTCACTTGATTTGTACTTCGATGCAATGGTGGGTAGACCCTAGGGATGAATAAGGGCGATACCATTTTTAAAAGCTAATGTGATATCCGCGTAAATGCAAAGACTTTTAATGAATCGTCTCCTTTTGTTGCATCATTACACTAGTAAGATGTATATTTCTTCCTTGCTTATTTAAATATTGCTGTTATTTGTTAATAAAATGAAAGGAACCAATATACAGCATCAAAATGAAAGAGGCTGTGTTATGAGCCATTAAAAAACTGCATCAACCCTTCTGAGAGTTCCATTAATAGTGCATAAGTCGACATAAAACAACGAATGGTGACTATGCTGCAATAATTTCACTTCCCACTATTAGCGTAGAACAGTTTATTCGTGAATATGCTTTAGTGAAATGCAAAACGATCCCCACTCGTTCAAGGTCTATTTGGTTCTGATGAGTAAAATAAAGGCAAAAATCTTTTCGTACCACCTCATTGCCTATGTTAAAACGAAGCGACTAGGGAGACATTGTGGGGTCTTCCAATTTGAAGCCTCATTTTTTTACCAAGGCGTTTCACCTAGTAAATGCGCCCAAAATAAGTTGTCACTCTCTTTGAATCTCGCGGTCCTAAAGAAACACCGGGAAGAGATTGGCCGGATATGCATCACAGTCACAAGCTCATGACTTGAGGAGGTCTCTAGAAGGGTGAACAGGCCTAAAAGTTGAGGAAGTAATAACTCAGACCAGGATGTGTACGATTTTGACGAAAAAATTTTGCATTAGTTTGTGAGAGTTTGACAGAGGCAATGAACTTTATTTTATTAAAATAAGATATGTAGCTAGGTTGGGATTATGGGAGGTAGATGACGGCACTTACTCCCACCACTGGGTGGGCATGAGGCTTGATCAGCTGTCTCGCGCTCCTCCATTCCGCGGTGGCCAAATTGCAGCTTCGCAGAGGCAAAAAAAGTTATAAAGCTCGAAAATATTTGCAAATCAAGCAACTAGTCATTAGTTCTTCAAATTTTTCTGCAGGAGTATACCACTAGAACAAAGGTAGAGTTTGAATTACGTCAAAACAGGCAATTCAGTTAGTGACTATTTCAACGGCGCAGGGGCACTTAGATTGACAAGGGAAGTATTCTTCCCAATGTCCTTATAAATTTTTGGTTTGGATATGGGAAGTGACTAATTTTATGAAGAGTTACACTTTACCAGTGTTGAATATTCGCTTGACTGTTCGACTAGGTTATCGACAAGTCGTCGGGATACATTCGACCAAATGACAATGCAATGACAATTAGAATAGAGTGGTTACAATCTCAACGACTCTACCAGAGCAACTACAATGTCTACGACGACCTCGTTCAAACTCAAAAGAAGCAGCTGGCGTAAGTATTCAAAGCTTTGAATCCTTCATTTTTTAGGTACACGACCTTTTTGATGGCTTAAATGTTTCATTTGAGCGAATTGACTGTCGTTTCGGCTTCACACTTTTTTGCTGAGCGCCTTCAACAGCTGATGCACCTGAGCACGGCAAAACACTCTTGGGAATGGAGCGTGTTTTTTAATCCAGCTTCAAAGTGTACCTCTCGTTTAGCACAATTTGAGGGTACAAAAAATCTGGTACAAGTACGGAGTGGAAGAGTGTTTCAAAGTGTATGCTATTTAATGTAATTTCTACTTCACAACCAAAAATAGCGATCAAGTTATTTTTGCCGGAGTTACTTCTCAACCATAACTGCCACACTCTCTGGGCTAATCACTTGTTTTAATTTCACTGTTAATCAAATAGTGAGTCGGACTTAACTTTGGCAACTCTAACTGGTGGAGGAGGCTTTTGATTAGCCGGAGTGCATGTTGTCTCAACCCATTTGTCACCTGAAGGCTTCAAACGTATGTTGAGAAATTTACCTAAAAGCCTTTTTAAATTTCAAACTGCTTATTCAATGGATAAGTCTTATGCTGTGTAATGAAGTGTATTTTAAGAAAGTTTTAAACGCTCATTACCCACCACCTTCCCGCCTTTTTAGTGGTGAATCACAATGGTTTCCAACCGCACCCCTCGCAGTGCAGAAATTTTAAAAACCATATTAAAAGTGAAAGATTCTCTAGAGTTGTTTATAACTGATAAGTTAGCACTTATTTTGCATTGCTTTTGAATTTCCCATTGATGTGCGAAACATCGTAAAACTGGTTGAAGGTCTGGTTTCTCACGCAGTCTTGCTAAGAACTATTGTGATTACCTTATCCAGATCAACACTTTTGGTCTTTAAAACTCGAATGGCATATTTTAGGAGATGGTACAGATTGAGAGGTTCTTTGAAAATCCCTTGTGCCCCACAAGTGAAGTTGTGAAGACTTATCCTTTGTCCAGACTTTGTTTTTTTAAAACTTTTCGAAAATTTTTTACCTGCTCATCTAAATTAAATTTTTAACACTGGGAATTGCTGTTCTAAAAGAATGTTTTTTTTTACCCTGTCACATCCAAATTTTCCCAAGCTGCTAACTAAACTAAAAGTTCAGCTGAATGGTGAAGCGTAACTCCCGCAAAATGTCACCCAGCGCTGCTGGTAGCACTGCAATCGCACTTAAAACCCATTTTCCCCATCATTCGCTTAGGACTGGCAATAAGGGGCGCTTTAAAACCGTGAATTGTGCAGCAGTGCTCCGTTCAAGTATTCCGGAGCATGCTCATGTGGCATTATAAGGCTTGGCCCAATTAAGAGCAAAATTTTTGCAAAGGGAACAGATTCAAGAGGATTTGCCTACGGTCCTCACACCCATATTAAAATCATTTTAAAAAAATGGCAAAACAGATGCATGTACATTTAATCTACACTGTCAATACAATAAACCGGATTGAATCTGCAGCATCTAGGACTGGTTCTCTATAAATCGGTCTAAAGTACCCATCTTTGTTTCGTTTTCGGATCATGCCTTGCTACTTGGTACTAAACCCACCTCTCAATGATACGGCCTACTACTACACTTCGTTTCACCGCAAGAGTGCCCTTTCGTAGTCCCACAACTCCCCAATTTTCAACACTTTTAGCAATGAAATCTGATTTATTAAATAATTAAAACTTTGGGTCTGAGACATCACAAAGGGGCTGAACAAAAGTGGCATGAAGTGCGCTGGTTGTGTCGAAAGTCTTGCTTGCCACTATGCTGTTGTAAGATTTATGGGCGAAGTTAAAGCACTCCTCCTGGCAGGCATAAATTGAAAGTGTACTTTAAGTCTGTGTTGTGTAAAAGTTGTCCTTGGGTGCCCTACATGAGACATGGGTCTGGAAAAAGGATAAGTACAAACTTGTTAGGTGTCTGGAAGACTCACTGGCCATTGAAAATTTCCAATGGTATAACGTGGAGTTCTGGATGCCAAATTCTGAAGGGGATAGAGAAAAAAGGCAGAGAAGTAACAAATAAACCCTTCTTTGATAAAAATAATTGCCATTCCCTTTATAGAAGCTCATTCGTGTCATAAGCGCAATTAAATGGGAAATGTTTGGGTGCGTACCTTCTTCATTTTTCCGTGTAGAGAAATACTTTTGACTTCTAGGCTATTTAACAGCCATCACAGAAGTAATAAATTAGTTGTCAAACCGTCAGAAATTTAGAGAACTCTGCACTTGGGCAAAAATTTTTTCATGCGAGGGGTCAATCAGTTTCTGTCCAAATTCACCGTTGCCATCAACTTTCCCTCATCCCCTGACATGGCCAAGGGACCGTCTCCCAACTGGAATGCTTACTTCACCTCTCATTTTGAGGGTTGCTTATCACCGTCCAGGCCATTCATTAGTCAATCTAAAATTTAAAAAAAAACGCATAGATCCTTGTAAAGCCTTGTAACAACTGTGATACTTGACTAAAAACGAATTTATTTTAATGGCCTAGGAAATGGAGTAAGGTAGGGACTTATTTTTTTTTTCATCAAATCACCACTAAATGATTTTGTCAGGGGTTGTCTAAGTTGAAGAGCCTAAATCATTATTATTATTAGTAAAGGACATTAATCCCCAACCAGGTCCTGGAGGAATAAATAGATGCGGACTGCTGAAGCATTGATATAGTAATGGTAAAAAAAGGTGGTCCTGGCTTTTGAACTAAGGCTGTTTATACACATTAATGTAGGCGAATAAATTAAACTTTTTTGTTGAGCCCACGACCACTTTATTGCAAATGCAATTAAACGCAGCGCCTCAACCCAGGAAACAGGCATCACTGGCGTCATTGGCAGTAAGCACCTTTACATGCATCAAGACATCACTTATCTGCAGGTTATAATTAATTAACCAACAGACATGGCTTAGCGAAATATCAACCACTGGAACCCGCCCACGAATAGGTCCACTTAAAGCGTTGCCCTGTCACCTCAGAATTAGTGCTTGACGTCGCCGATGCCTTCATTTGCTCACTCAACAAATCATTTTCTTAAAATTCAAAGGTACTTAGCATGATGCCATATTTTGGTTGGAATAGCATCAACTGTTGTCACTCATATTTTAAGCTGCGCTTCGTGCATTCCCTTCGGAAATCACCCGCCACACTGTCACAATGGCTTCAGTACATAACTTGGCGAAAATGTCTTCCCATTATTAACAGCCCGCGTGAATTAGATAAGCAGGAGGTAGATATGAAGATACCGGTCGGTCCATTTCTTGACCCTCCGCCTTCGTAATCAAGCAATCATCTATCTTGCTCAATTGCGGGGTTGTAAAATTTCACGAAATTTAATTTTCTTAAAACTCTTGCGAGGAATTTCTAAGAGTTATGGATTAGTTGATTAAGGGCATAAAATGAGTTTGGCAGTAAAATAGATAAACTAACATTGATAGTTTAAATGTTAGCACTCGACTCATGAATAAATTTACCCATAATATGGAAACATGAAAATCAAATGTCTCAAGACCTTTGCGTTACCTTTCTGTTTGTTTTCACTCTTTGAATTAAGCTGCACTTTTTAGCTCACAACCCTAGATGAAGTTTGATCTTACCCAGGAGAACAATACTCTTAGCTTCCCACGCAATGTAACTTTGATGCTTTCTTCGAGTTTCTCCCACAAAAACATCCTTAATTCATTCTCTCTCATGCTTGAAAAATAGTTCTTTCTGGCATGCAAGTTATTCGCTTCTCCCACAGTAATGTTTACTTCATTGTAATTAATCTGCAGGGCAGGAGCAGGGAAATCCAAGGTTGCACCCGGCTGATGGGTGATTTGGTCTGCGGTCTTGGCAATAAACGGATAATTAGACGAAGAAGTGTTGCAAATGTAGCCTCCTTAATGTACCTTAACTTCTAGTCATTGAATACAAGTGCATGCATTCTTCCCCCTTTTTAGACGAGAACTGAGAGCTCTACAGCTGGAAAACTACGCACTCGAAAAGCAACTCTACATGAGCAACGCGCCCAGTTCCGTGGAATTGAATGTACCAGAGCAACATGGCTCCACTCTCTCTCAGTCTATGAAACATCTCAACCTATCCTCGCCTCCCTCCTCACCTGAGCTCCCTCTTGCCCCGCAAAAACCAATATCAAAACAATTCTCCGTGGCTGCGGGTCGACGCCTGCCCCGTGCATCTCATCTCACCTCCCCTCCTAAGGGCAGCTTTCTCTCCGCCAATACCAATCTGAACGTTCGACGGCACAGTTCTTCCCTCGGAGGATCGGTAGAATCTCAGGGACGTCCACGGCGATCGCTCCCCAATCCCGGCGTCCCTAGCAGCAGTGGCGGAGGCGGTAATGGTGGTGGTATGAGTTGGAAGCACCAAAAGCGTTGTATCGGAGGCGATGAAGACTTGTCTGAGGGTTACAAGAGCAGAGAGGACAGTCCAGTGCAGCATCCACCTCAGATGGCAATAAATAAAGGCAGCTCAGGCAGCGTGACCAACATGAGTACGCTTTCATGGGGCCAGCAGAGTGGTCGGCTCTCAACCAGCCAGCGGCAGCAGCTGCGGCCGCACACAGCCGCTTCGGCCACTTCCCTAGTCCACCCTCAAGGGCACAACGGCCACAGCTCCCTCACGCCTACGTTGGTGTTCAGCCTCTCCTCAGAGGACAGTGTCTCCGGTGGGTTAGGTGGTGATGCCAGTGGCAACGAGGCAATGTGAATGGACTCCTTCTTTGCCCTCCAACTCGCTTTGATGCTCTCTAATTTCACTGTTTTCGACTACATTTATCCCTACCTGTTTATCCAAAAATAAATAAACTCTCCATGTGCTTGAAAAGACTCTCGCTTGTTAATATCGCGTTGCTTGGGTTTTGATAAAATGTAATAATGAATATGGAACTACTTTCAATTGAAATAAGTGTAAAAGGAGAGCGATGAGAGGAAGTGAAAAGTCATGTGATGGTACCGCTGCCTTATTAATCCGAAATGGTCAATCAACGTCCCAAAGTCAACTGCTGCATTCATGAGCTCAGTTATTCAGAAATAACTGAGTGACATGGAGGGTGTTAAGTTGCCAATCATTATCTCGCCCATTATTGTTGATTGCCCTACATTTGGCGAAAATCCAATGGTACTTGTATCAAAGAAAAGCGAGATATGAGATGACTGCAATAAAATTCACAAAAATTCTAGGGACAATTAAGGCTCCGCAATTCATTCAACTAATTTACATACAAGCAGCTGAGTTTCGGTCAGCTATTTGCTTAAAAAAACTAGGAGAAGAGTATTTATAGCTATTTATTTACAAAGTGGAGAGTTGATTGTTGAGCATATGGCGGGGTGAGAAACGAAGTGGACAATGAAAGGGGAATAATATCAAACTATGCACAAGCATGAAGAGTCTTTTCGCAAAAATAGGAGTGAGCCAATGTGCCGACAGTTCCTTGGAAAGCGTCAAAAACAGATACTGAAGGTCAAGTTGGGACCTAAATGCAGAATTTACAGTGGTGTAAATAAAATAGGCAGTCAACAAAAGGACGTGTAATTGAGTTAACCTTACAATGTATAAACAAGACGATTATAATACAAACCCATCTTAAAATTAGCGCGAATAAATATTAGGCAGGTTAGAAAGAGACATCTACCGCTTTCTCGTATCTTGACCTGTGGAGTCTGCCACTATAATTTTATGAGCGTTCAGTTGCAGAATAGTTTCCCAATTATTTGACCGTGAGAAAAGGGCTAGCAATGAATTTTGGCTGCCTACATCGGAATGGCATGGGTAACTGGCAATCCCTTATCCTTACATCTCAAATGATGTCTTAATTCGGGAGGTACCTGAGTGCTCTGTTTCCAAGTTGCGTAATTATAAGCTTGAATTTAATTGCCAAAAATATGTTTCATGGCATGTGTATAACCGCTAATATTTCCCTTGATGGGGAACAACTTCTACTCTGGCCTGAATATCAACTGATACACATCTCTTTCATTGGCACATGGTCCGGGCTGCGGTTATCTGGCTTGAACACGAAAGAGAGCCTAGCCCACGGCAGCACGTCAAACATTAGCAAAATTTCATTACAGACAAGTAGATGTCCTAGGATTCAGTGATTTTGCCTTTCAAGCATTAAGGATGTTTATTAACAAGTCCTTTTACAATTCTACTGGGCGTACTCCCGAATGCTTGCGCTGCAGGAGGAGACAAATGTTGTGCTGAAAAACGAGGTCTAGTGATGGTTCTTTACAAACACCACCACAATCGCCTGACAGGTGATGAGCTGGTGTTGCTTTTCCCACACTTTTGCATAATGTTACTGTCTTGCCAACCACTTTTTTTTAAGTTCTCCGTTGACTTTTTACTACGCTCTCTTATAGACCTCTGTGTTCTATCCCACGATGATGGCCCAACTTACTTTCCACCGAAAGGCAGCTTGAATTTTCCTTCGTTTTGGGTATTTCCCAAATGTTCTTTAGTAAATTAAAGTTTAATATATTTTTGCTGCTTTGTCAGATCATCGTAGCCGTCTTTTAGCCATACGCAAGTCATTAAGTGTTTGTTAGCCCGTGCATTGAGCTACTGCGAGTGAAGCGCGACTCACAGTTCCTCATGCCTGGCATCTAACAAAAATACAGCTAAAGTAAATGCTCATTAACACCACCTAAAAAAAGGAAAAAATTCAACTGAGCTTTTTAAAATGAAAGCAATGTGTGTGTGTGGGTGGCTTTCGACTTCATGCCTTGACGTCTAAATTTTGAGAAACTCCGAGCAACCTTTAAAATGCAATTTTCTAAAGAATGCTTCTCACGTTTACCAGGTAAAGGGATTGAATACATTGTGCATTCGTCACAGTAGTGCAGAAGATTGTAATATTTTTACTTATCATGAGTGTTTTGTTTTCAGCATCACTTAAAGGGTGGAGAGGGCGTCTCGGTTGTAAAGAGAAAATGGCACGGAGAGAGATTGGTATTCTCAAGCGCCTCGAGACTTCCCTGAAGAAGGAGGTAGACATAATGCAAATCTTACATGAAAGACAGGGTACAATTGAAGCAGAAACACTTGTTGTAATGAGCGACCAGTGGAGAATCACGAATTTCCTAAGTTTCTTTTGCTGCTCCCTTTACAATCAAATGAGGTCCAAACAATCTCTCTTTTAATAGACATTGAAGCAATTACTGTAACACAATAGTGTAGCCTTTTCCAGTGAATCCTAGGAGATTACCTATTTCCCTAGTTTGGTGTGCCTTGGAGAAGCTCAAAGAAACCATAATGCAAATAAAGTGCGCTACGGCTGTTACAACTTCAAGATGCTTTGTGCCTTCAAATTGGGTAACATAAAACCAACTTGTGAAATAAATTTTAAGCTATGTTTTGATAGCTCCCTTTCAAACGTGGTTTTTCCTGTGCAGAATTCCCTTTAAAATTTTAATACCTCAGTCCAAGTCACAAAGCGTGTGGGAAAAGACCAACCGGATTCTAGAAATTGTTCTCCACTTCCACTAGAACACCTCAACTTCTCTGCACTGCCATACAAAGAAAATGAGGCTGTGTCTTGATGAAATCTTCTAAGCTCAAAAGATCACCCCTAGACAAATTCAGTATGAAGTGATGTTGGACTTCTGGACTTGCTAAATTGGTCGCTTTCTGCCCTAACCTTGCTTCATTTGTTCTTGCGCCGATTTGCGCTCTTCACTCCTGCTCACTTATGCAGTTGCTACAACTTTTAATCAAAAGCATGAAGGGAGTAGAGCAAAAATGAACTAAGGCCTATAAAACAATGCGAAAACTCCCCACACTTAAAGTAGGTCTGAAAATTTATGGAAGATTTTGATAATCAACCCAAAATCACGAATTAAGTTGGGAACAGATAACCCCCTCAGCCCAAGTTGTAAATTGCCGTTATACTATGGCAACTTTTTCCCATAGATCAGTTTAGGAAGAGTCTTCAGAAGGTGTGATTTTGATTGCTCCATCTCATTCAAAAGTACCAATATTTTTCTCTCTATCATTAAGTGCGAGTGTAAATTAAAGAAGCGAATGCTTCATGTTTCCCCGACAGAGAGAATAGGGCGAAACGCAAAAACTGCAAGAAAGCTGTAGAGTGAACTCGCGCTTTTAGAGTGGTAGAGGAAGGTTTCAGAGCATTCAACTCGAGTACACCTAAACATGGCCATGCCTTGTCAAGGGCACTAGACCGAACCTCAAGGCGTCTTGTGAACCTTCAGACGACAGGGGAATTGCATGTAATGATGAGGATTATGGATTTCCCAGTCGCACTAACGCCTACACAAATGCATTGATATTACATAGTCGCACTACCCAAATACTTGGTACTTCGTGCATTCAATCAAGGAACATACGAAAATTCAAAATCTAGCATGGTTTGAACCACTAGAAAGCTAGAAAAAGCATACGCTTCTCTCCTTGTTTACTATTTCTGCTATCCTCCATGATCAGATGAGATTCGGAGACATGCTATGGTTCTGTGCTCAAAGGTGGGTTTTTCGCTTAACGCACGTTGCAAAGTGGGCGATTTTTCTCGTTTCGAGTAAGGAACGGTCAAAATGCGCTACCATTGCTGTTGATTCTGCAGACAAAAAAAATGTGCAAAATGTCTAATGAAGATTTGTTGGAAGCGGCAGTGGACGGGAGGCTGGTCGAATCTCGCTGCCGCTCTGCATTCTTCTGATCTACCAGTGTCGAACCTATCTTTCTAGCAGTTTAAATGCACAATTTTAGTTGTTTTTATCTAGAGCTATGGTAACCGGGCTTGGCATAACCGAAAGGAAAACAAAGTGGGTTTCCTCACCCATTATTCGCTATGACCAACGTTTTGCCAATCAAGCTGTCAACCAGTGGGCATATGGACCATGATGCAACGTGATATTTTCCACCATTATAATACCCTTTTATATTTTATACTGTACCAGGGGCGGTTTTGAAGCAGTTGATAATCTTTTACTTTACTTTAATTGATGAACAGTAAAAACGGTCTTGACAGCACCTATTCAGAAAGACTAGTGGAAATTGCAGCAGGCACTACCATAAGGTATTTTAAAACCGAAGTAACCAATATCGAAAAGTAAATCTATCACTAGCCCTCAGTTAAATACCAACCTCGAATTTTCCAAAATTGAAAATTTTTTGAACAAAATAAAAGTCTATGAAGCAAAAATTTTGCCTATTGTAACCCCCTACAGTAAATTCATTTTTAAATAGATAGTCCTTTTATGGCCCTCTCTAAATCACTTCCTCTAGATCCACACATGCTTTTAAGTACCCTAACCACATCGAAGCTAGTCAAAACTGCAAAAGAGGAGTCACATGCACATGGAAGCAAATAATATGGCAAGCACACCATCTCAGTGCAATTCACCCTACTTGGTAAGTGTGTCAACATTTGTCGATGGCCCTGTTTAGTGCAATAATTGGTTATCAACACCAGTAATAGAGATGATTCGCTAAACTTTTATAAATGACAATAAAATTATCGCTTTCAAAGCCCTCTGTTGGCAATATTTAAAAGAAATGACTGATGTAAGTGGCTATGAATGGCGCCGTGTGACTCCATTTATCCCTTGTGATCTCCTACACCAGAATACGGCTTTTACCCGCCTGCAGGATTACTCATGTTCAGGTGCATTATTTAGGTCCCAGAGGAGATTTGCCACAGCTTCCTTCTTCTCATCCTGGATTTAAGATCATGGTAGAAACTAGGACTAAATCCCTAATGGGGTTAGCCATGCCGTCTTGAACTGTATCGCTCGCAGAATTCAGTGGCTGAAGTTATACTTCATCTGTAAAATTGCTTGACTGTTCTTTGTGGGCCATAGCAAAAAATGTTGCTTTAATTTGTTTGAATTTTCCGAACCGGTTAGCATTTTCACTTCTGATATTTTTTATTTATGCTTTGTCATCGTCTTCCCTTCATTTTCCCAAGATGAGCAGTTTTGATAATATTGTCACATTTGAGTACTGTCAAAATTTACACATAAGGTACCTCCCTACTTGCTTGAAAACCTGCATCCTAATCTCTTTACTATTCTCAATTAAACTAAGTATCTGATAAGTTGGACGTTTTCAAAACAGTGTTTTCTTGGGGTCAAAACACGCCCTTGTGAAAAGGCGATTCGTGCTCACTGCACAAGTGAGTTTGACGTCACGGTCGGGGCATTTTTGAGTTCAAGGACGGCCCTGTGTAGCAGTATAGGGCCTCAGACTCCGTTCAGAAGGCAAATACAGACAACTTCATTTGAAATTGCGAAAAAAAGTGTATAAGTTGTAACTAAATTGCTTCACGCAGTGTAGTGGTAATTTAGAATTCGTTGGCATAAAATCGAGTAAAAATCCTTCCATTAAACCACTGGTGACGCAAAATTTTTGGGACTCACCTAGCACCTTCGATGGCTTCCGAAAGAGTCCAAGCACGCATAAAATCACGCCTTATTATTTCGTTGTTAATAGAGCTACCTAGAAAGAAGTTGGATTCGTACAAGTGGTGACTCAACCTCTTTTTCACTCAGCAGTTTGCAACCGTCAACTGATGACACTGACCTCCAGCCTTTCCATTTGACATCCTTTTCTGTGTGTCCACTAATTGGTCAAGATGAAAAGCAGATGGACGGATCCGGATGTGTGCATACATATTTCCGGAGTAAAATTCTTTGCAATATAGCGTAATATGGTTGTGCTTTTCTTAAAAGCAAATGCAGGTAACGTTGGTTTAGTAATCATGATTTTAATCTAGAAGTCTTCCGTATTTTTCTGATATTTCCCATACAAATGCCATTTTAAGACATCTTATTATTTTAGTTAAATTATGAAGACTTTTATTTCTATGTGAAACACTATTTTCATAAATAGGTGAGCGTCACGGATGTGTGACATTTGTGTGTTAGAATATTATAATACTCAACCATTGGCAAATTTTTTGAGGTTAAAACGTCGAAATGAATGCAAAAATTTCTTGATCTGAGGATAATTAGAAATTGCATTCTTGAGCATGGATCAAAGGCTTTAAAGGTAGTGACGCATGTGGACTTTGGTGGTCGAGTTTCCTCCAAGACTCAGGCAGCAGACTGCGCATGGACTTCCCAGTTAAAGTGACCATCCCATTATTGACGCGTATAATCTTTAAGGTGTGCAAGAAATGACTCATTAAAAATAAAGTGGGGAAAATAAAACTCCTTTCTAAAAACACTATATATCCCCTGACCTGATTGCATCTTGCACTTGATGCTAAGAGCCATTAATAGCCGAGTACAAACAGCGACGATTCTCCTCATTTATTGAAACATGTTCCCTCCAATCATATCTAAATTAAATTTTTGTTGTTTTAATAAGGATGGCAGTTAAGAGGACGATTTCCCTGAGACCGGGTCTGAATGCAATTGTGCAGTAGGGCGAAGGATTAATATTCTTATTAGGAGGCTAACTCATCGTTTATTACGCCAGGCTTTATCGTCTTGTATATATTACCCGTCTAACAGAATGAAAAGCCTTTATGCGACAGATGTGCATACGAAAAATGACCGACGTTTGTGCAAGGAATTCCCTTTGCCAAAATCCATTCCTTACTGAACCAAATGTATTTTGGAACAACTCGAAGCAGTATTCGCTAGATCTTGGATTCAAATAATTGTACATTGATAGGCGTGAATTCACGGTGGAGGGAAAGAAATTTGCGAATTCTGCTGTGCAACCTCCATTTATCATTATTTTAGTCGGTGACCTGCTAAAAGAAATGACTTGGAAGGAGTGCCATGACCTAGAGATGGGGGCTGAAACATAGGGTAACTGAAAGAAGACATTCGGCTGCCATGCACAAATTTAGATGACAATAATGCACTTTCATTGTGTTCCGAAAGCGTCTGGTGGACTGCGACATTAAAAATGCGTTGTTTTTTATGTCATCTGGTCCTGTAAATACTGGGCTATCCTTTTATTTCTAATAATGGCAGTAGCCATTACAATTCGGCATAATCTGATGGATTCCTTCCTGCGTCTGGCGCCACTTTCAGGCGAGTCATTAAGGGGTGAATAGCGAGGCTTTTAGTGTCTAACAAATAACGTACTGAATAATGTATCGCCTCATGCTGGCATCCCCCACATGGGCACAACCCACGGCACAAGCTGTCGTTCATCAATCCGCCCACTTACAGTCACAAATTCTTCAACGGGCCAAATGGAGTTAATTCATAAACACTGCGACAGTGCTAATGCCTCTCCTTTCCATGATGACATTGAATTTCACAAAGTGGGATGCGAGCAGACGCAAAGCAGATTAGAAAATTTCGGAATGTCTTTTATCCACAGGTATCAGCCCTTATTGTTTAGGAAAACTTAGCTTTAGGAACCGTTATGCGTGGTTCGATTATTCCCAAGGACACGACATCGCCCCATAACTGAAAGCAATATCTAGTACTTTTGAGCGTAAAATATTGCCTTAGCATCTGCATTTACACACCCATTTGCTTCACTGCCAGTTCTATCGGGATGCCAGCAAGGGAGAAATAACGCGAAGCAGTGACGCTGATTGAGCTCATTGTCTTTCCAGCCCCTGTATTTGTACCAAACAATGTTTTTTTCATTTGTACCATTGGTGTTTTCTAGTAGTCTTTTTGGTGATAAAGTAGGAAGAAGCGGAGAGGAGCTCAGCATTTTCCCTAGCTTAGCAGAACCAGCTACAAATTGCCCCTTTCAAATGTAACTCAGAATAGCAAGAAGGGCGTTCCATGCAATAATTCATGTGCGAAAGTGGAAGAAGTGTTCAAATCCAGCTGTGAATTTTAACTTTACAAAAGAGGAGGGGAGAGGAGAAGAGGGTGGCACACATTTTAAGAAATAGAACTCCTTTCACTCTTCCACCAATCGCTGGGTTTAGCATCTGGAAAGCAGCTTTACTACCAAAAAGATTGTTAGCAAGCCTAAACAATCCTGGGACAGCCTGATCCCATTTTTTGTTGCAAATAATGGTGAATTGCTATTATTATAATAGAACTTTGACGCTCATTTCCATTCTTGAGAGAAATGATGCATTTAGCTTTTATTTCGTGCAACGGTGACAGCCAGGCAATCCTAGACTACCTTCTTAATGCGCTCCTTAGATTCGGTGTAGTACTTAACTCCTCAGTACAAATGCACTCCAAAAAGATAAGTTTATCATTACCACGTGTCGATTCCTTGAAGTGTGTAAGCATTTGTGGTTGATTCTGCTGTTCATTGTTTCTACAAAAGCGTTCCTCTCCCTAATGCAATCACAACAGACAGTCCGTTGGTCATGTAGCGATCAAATGTTCTACGCTCCAACCTTCACAAGAATGATCGTTGTGTTGATGGCCGAGAGCGGAGCCACAACAGTTAGCATCGATGCTTAAAAATATCTTCGAGGGTCGTCTTAGAAATGATGGCGCTATTTAGATTTCCTACTCATGAATAGCCGATTCTGATCATCCACAGGAAAAGCGGATTTTAGTTTTATAACTGCAAATATAGTTTTATCAGAAGCGCAAGAACCTAGGTACCTGCGAAACCTCTATTTTCAAAGTGGCAAGTAATATAGTCACCTGTATTAAGCCACCTGCTTCTCAAAGAAGTAAGAAGCTTTTTTGATGATAATACGTGTCTGCCTTCCATTCAGTCCCGAAGTATTTTGCTTTCGAGTAGTCTTATAACCTTATGTTGATAGTAACGCTGCAATGCAGCCTGGAATGGGAACCTACGGACCGCAATTTCTCGCTATGAGGACATTTGGATAAGTTAGATGTAAACTCACCAAAGTAATGTACCTTATCACATGATTAACCATCAGATGGGATAGAAGCATGTAAGCATGTAGGAAAGCTCTGCAAGCAGCTAATGAAGATGCTGTAAAAATCTACAAAAAAAATGTTTTGGAGTGATTTTTATCATTCTATACTCAATTTGTGTCGAATTCGATGACTTCCACTTTGCTTAAAATAGGTTAACCCACGATTTGAATACACGCCTTCGTAATAAGTGTGGTTGTGGGATTCCTTTAAATCGAGGAGACCACTGGATCAGGATACTCCATCGACAATGGAAAGCACCTCAACCCACGAATTAAATTCTTGTAGAACAAAGTGCCGTTTAAGCATAGCAGTCATGCACTGCGAAATAGTGAACTCTGAAAGACGATTTGATGCAGTTTGTAGAAAGTTCTTTAACATAAACCAGGGAGGTTGAGAATTTAAGGGTGAATATGGTTTTGGGGTATTGAAGTAAGATTGAATAAAGATGCAAGTAGTAGTAAATTTTAACGTTAGGTTTTCAAAAGCATTAAAGTGATTCGCAAGAGAATGAAAATGGAAAGTCCCACTCTCCGCCATCTATTTCCCACCCGCGTTGTCATTATTGTTTGAAAGGGTTTAATGGTGGCCATAAATGCAGATAAAATCGGTTTTTTATGATACATTAACAACTCAAGGTTATAAACAATTCCACTCCGATTCATTTAAAACAGGATGTTTCTATATTATCTCTTTGGCTCCTCAGAACGTCTTATTGCTGAGGAAATTTCATCCACTCGCATTGGACACGCACGGATGCCTCTCAGACAGGCTTTAAAATTATGCTCCAATGCAACACCGATGCTGCTGGATTCGCATGAACATCTGTGCCCTTCTCCCTCGTCAGCTTTGCACAGTTCAGAGATTACAGTCTGCTGTAAACCAATGAGGGGTTTCACGATTCCTTGGCTTGATGCGGACCATCTGCCTACTTCTTCACTTTCCACCTACTGGACTCGTCTATCTTATAATTTCTCTCATGCTGCATTTTGCCACATTACATAGTTTTGGCCACATATGATCTTGAAATCAACGAAGGTACTTACTCAGTCCATTAATGAGTCTCTACGGCTGTTTGCTGGAAAAGGTACCACCAAAATGGCAATTAATGGGACAAACTGTCACTGGCGTATAGTTTCATCATAAATTATTCATGTTTTAAATTGAGTATAAATAATCTTTACTGTGGTAATGCCGGCCCGTCGCCTGCCAAGCCCTCAGCATGTTAAAGTCACGAGTCTCTCATGTCTTCAGCGAGGACGCCTGCGCAACACGGCTCCCTGTCAAGAATTCCCTCTTCCTTGTGTAGTAAAGCAAGACAAAAATTCACCTGCATGTGAAAGTTTTTAAGATTTATCATTTATTTAAAAGTGGAGTGTCTTGTGAAGCCAACTCTAAATTGATGTATTTGAACTTCATGTTTAGACGACCACAAAGACGTTTTTGTAGGCTAGGACCTTATACTCCTCTTCACAAGTTCCACGCATGATTCGAATGGACTCACCAGAAAATCTACTTAGACCCTATGTGAATGGAATGAAACAACGCTGAGTTAACATGCTACCCAGAACCTTTGTTACTTTGTCTGAGGCATAATGGCCGTAGTCCAGGTCTACCTTGAAACACAATTAGAACCGTGAGGAAATTCCCTACTTCACGTGATCAGCCGAAGCCAAAGGAAGTATCATTTCAGCACAGAACGGATCATTGAATAAGGCACTCATAGAACTGGAAGGAGATTTCAGATCCATTAAAATTAAATGTTAATTGTCCAGACAAAATTTTTACACTTTAACTTAAAGCGCAATTCGGTAGGAATGCATTTTGCCCAATCTCATTTGCCAAAACTTTAATTTGTTTTGACTTCTTAGTAGGAAAAATACATTTGCCTCGATGAAATGAGCTTTATTTAAATGCCATTTCAGAGTCAAGATAAATTTGCTTCCCTATCCACTATCCTTTTAAAAGCTAAACTTGACTTTATTTAAACATCTTGTTTTTAATAAAACAATGAATTTGTTATAAACTGGCAGAAATGATAAAAGCATCCCTGCGACTATTTCATTTCAAAATTGTACTTTAGGCCAAACTGCTTGCCTATTAATTTATGAGCATGAGGCTTGCCAGCATCCAAAGTACTACACAAGTTTAAGTGTAGCGCCCCAAAACTTCTCTGACAATGAGAGAATGCAAAGCTTGGACAGGAAGTGTATTGTTGAAGTACAGAGGTCCTAGGGAGATACTGGCATTGTCCTGAGACCATATCGCCTAGCCGAGAACCAAGGCCGAGCCTCAGGTATTCGCGACTCCAAAACGAAGAGTTAATGAAAACGGACTACATACCATCTCTCCCCCCATTTGAACGACATCTGCAGTGCTTCTCTCGGTCGGCATCTTCATTCCCTTTGTTCGGGGCCGTCACAGGTTCTTCTGTCACGTTAAGGCTCAACATTCAGTAATGGAAGTCAGGATAGGTGTCTTTTGGGGGCGAGTTCGCTTTCTGCCTACAGAAATTTACTGCCTCCAGTCTTACCTGAAGTCGGTGTAAGTAGCTATTGGGGCAGAATATGCTTCAC
Organism: Taenia solium; assembly: GCA_001870725.1. Taxonomy (NCBI): domain Eukaryota; kingdom Metazoa; phylum Platyhelminthes; class Cestoda; order Cyclophyllidea; family Taeniidae; genus Taenia; species Taenia solium. The sequence goes on along the minus strand of MIEF01010020.1, from coordinate 286,542 downwards.
CAATGTCAAGAAGATCTGGGGTCCACTTGCATGGTCTAAGGACCATACCGCTCGGTGGAAGTACAGTTGCAGAATTAAACAAACTGCCAAAGTACTACATATATGTATTTTTCGATCTAGGCGACTGGGCGTCAACTCCAACGCGAACACAATTTTTAACTTTCTGTCCTTGGAACCACCGTGACAACTTTAAAAGGACTCTCCCATTGCCGATAGACATTTTGTACTAAGACTACTGCCATTAGTACAATTAATCACTAATAATTAGCTCCATCTCATAAAGAATCGTGTGCAGAGTGGGCATTTCCCACAATCGACTAGTACATTCTGCCACACGGAAACGGGATTTTCAGGGGCAAACACTCCATCTTCGACGATCAAATGGGGCCAGACAGGTCATGATTTGGACAGCTCCATAGAAGGAAGGAAACCACCACTTTTCTTCTGTCCACGCCTATGAAGGAGCCGCTGGAGTTCAGCCATTAATATGGATTCAGGCCGTTAGAAGGAATTTTGTACTTTATCCATTCCTTAAATGAACATTATTTTGTGGTCACCGAAACAAGTTGATACACTTCATGCACACCATAAAGTGTGGGAATTCTAGCTTCACGAAGCCTCAAAATGAATGTCATTCAGAAGATTGAGTTCCTTACCAAATAGCTGGAAAGATTTAACTTGGAGAAGGGGATAAATAGTTACTAATTTCCCCAAACTCTATGAAAACGTTTTGGGCATTTTGAGAGCGCTGAGAAGACATCCACGCTTGTAGGCCTGCAGGGAATCCACGAATTTCACGCGGTACGTAAAGTCCAGCAACTGGTCAATTACTCGCCCATAAAGGCATTTCTACGTACGCTCCGGAGTCGAGCGCATTGGGCTAAGGAATGCGCAAACACGACCAAAACCACCTGACAGAGAAACCAGCCCCGCAAGTTGCGCTTTGGCCTTGCAGGGACGATGCAATGCAACTTCTACAGCACAGAGACCCCAGTTGCTCCCACAAACGTGCCCCATAAATACCGCTATTACATGTATCTTTGATGCAATGTGAACGTCCAACAAGGATAGCACCATGGTTGGATTGCGTTTTCACCCCACAAGACCTGATAACAACGATCAGCCATAAGGAGGACAACCTTTGTGTTTGGGAACGCTAAGAGAATACACTCGAACAGCTTAAATTTCCAAGAACACGCCTCAAATTAGTCGACATGACATAGACAATATTGAAGTAATTTACTGAGACATTAAACAGTTGGGAGCAAAATGTAGGGAAAAAAAAACATTAAAAAGGAGATAGGAAGTAAACCGTTGCGAAGGAGGAGGGAAATCAGGGTATCACGCTCAGAGTGTTAATAGGAAGGTAGTCATTTAGTCTAGTTTGCTGGTTTTGCTACGACGGCTGATGGTCTCGGGGACGCGCTGACTCATCGTCGAATGTTCCGCAGTTGAAGTGCTATTGCCTGCAACATTTCCGCTCAGATCGTTCCACCCACGTCCGGTGTCGTCAACACCCCAGTCCGAGTTCCACCAATCGTTTGACTCTTCTCTTAACGGTGGCTTCTTAGTTTCTAAAATCGAAAAAAAGAATACATTTGAACTTATAAGAACATTGCACAACAGACTAGTCATTGGTTGAGGAACGGGGTGGCATAAACGCACCCTCTGTGCGAGTGGGGTTGTCTCTAGAGAAGTCACCTCTCCATCCATCATCGTCGTTGATGTTCTCATCAAAACTCTTCACGTTTCGACCCAAATCACTGTAAAACGGGATAAAAGGCAACCCTATGTTATAAATTATTAATAAATCAAATCAGGTAAGGATTTTACGGCACAAAGGATGTGCTACAGACATAAAACCTAGCTGCCGAGGTTACAATGACGCCGTCTAGCTAATTAAGGGTCCAGACCAAACAAAGTCAACGCCACAAACGCGCATAAAGACACAGAATGCTCCATTACGTGTGGACAGTAAAAGGAAAGCACATAGCTATGTTTTAGTCTGGTGGAGCTACTGGATTATTTTAACAAACCAAAAAAAACTACTCCCAATTGTGTTTCAGTCAAGCGGCCCTCTCAGTGTCATAAAATAACGCAACGTCCCAATTTTACAAGAATCAACTCACTTTACCTCGTCTCGCCCCAGCTACGATGACTAACGTAGACTCAACAAACAGCGGGGAAATCGCCTAGCTTGCCAATTGTGTCTAAAAGTGACACCCACGTAATTATTGCTTTAATGACAATGAGACCTCGAATGGCCCTTCATAGAAAAGTGAATGAGTCACAAAATCAGATCATGGATTCCAGCGATGCCGTCGATGTCAGAAAAACGTTCTCGTTCAAAACTCTGGGAGTTTTCACTTTCGTAGTTATTTTCCCATATCCCCTGGAAATATCCTCTCCTTCATTCCATCCCACTTGTTTGAGATCTTGCTAGTACCATTTAAGGTGCCCTAATGGTTCCTCTAAGCCTCAGGCCTAGTTTCAGTATTCTCGCTGGCCAGCCGCCAGGTTTGTGCACGCATGTTAGTCAGTAAAGACACGGAGGCAGAAACTTCAAGTAGTACTAATAGGTGAACGCCCATAACAACAGCCCTGAGGCCCACAAAATATACAAAGATGGGAAAATAAACATTTCCCTGAGCAAAAATTCCTTTCGTTTTTCCACACAGTCCTCAGTTACACAAGTGTTCCTGTCAACGACCGGCTCGAAAAGAAACACTACGCCAGCCGTGTTGTAGAACATGATACTCACTCCAAAATATGGCATTGGAATGGTAGCACCCCTCACCACGTGTGAAATTTGTACCCAGTTTGATTTGAATGCCTTGCAATAACTGACCGAATTCATCCGTCCACGAGGCAATGGAGGCCAAAGTAGTCGTTTCAATTGATACAGCAAATCGTTCATAGCTGTTAGCACCGGACAAGGAGAAATTGAACATTAAATATTGTTGCCATGTTGCCTCACTCTAAATGGGGACTGAGTAAAGTTACACTGACGCAAACAAAGGTAGGGATTAGAAATTGTTTTGTCAATAAGGGGAGGGAGAGTTTAATGCTTGCAGTAAATGTTTCGCAGCACATTTTCTGCTAAAAGAACATTTTCAGCACAGACAGGTGAGCACAATGTGCCGAAAAGCCCTGTCGCGAAACGCAGGAGTGAGTAGAAAACAAGAAACTAACCAGAGAGGGAATGGAAGAAAAATAATACTGTTTTAAGCAAACGTTTCTCACGTTTTTTTCGCCTTCCTATCACGCGAATCGAGGAGGCAGAATAGGAATTGGTCCTTATGTTAATGAAAAATAAAAGGCCAACAAGGATTTCCACCACTCTCAGCACCGAACTGAGGTTGGTCAACGCTCAGATGGCTCGTGTCATAAATAAAGCGATTTCTTTGCCAAATTGTGGATTTTCTGTGAGGAAGACAAGAGTGATGTACTCCAGGCTGTTGTCGAATGTGAAATGAATTTCTTTCCCAGCGTAGAACAAAAGTGTTTGGGGTTCTAAACAATTGGCGTTCTGAAGGCTTCCAACCGCACACTATGACCTGAACATACTGTTTTTGGTACTTTTTCAGGTTACGATCTATAATAGGCACCGCCATGTAATTTCTGTTCATAAGCGGAATTAACAACCCCTGTTTGAGAGGCAAGAGGCAAAAACGTTTTCAGCTACCGAGTAGTGTCAAAAAAGTTAACTTGGTTCCAAACGGATCATCAAAGGAATTTCTCTATAGTTTATTCGCAAAATCAAAGTCCAGGTCAATCTGATGCGGAAGGCAAGAAATTCACTTGTAAATGAACATAAGGTGTGTGTTTGTGTCCCCAAAAATCTGGGAAATTAAAACAGTCTACGCAGCTTATGCATATCCATGGGAATGACCAAGGATGTGATGGTCTTACCGACCACAGATAATCAAAAATTGTAAATAAGTGGACGAGTAAGTGTATGTACGAATGCACGTGTGGTCAAAATCGCTGCTACGGCAACTGATTCGCAGATCAAAGAGCAATCCCGTATCACTGGGCTCAATTTATTCGTTACATGTGAACGTGAAAGTCTCTTTCATCTAGGAATGTATGTCTTCAAAAAGTCAACCTACTAGCGAAACGGGTAGTTCCTCTCTACAACTTCTCACTTATTTCCAGGGCGGAAGACCAACCCTTTTAAATGCCTTGTCAAATACAAATGGGGGCGATCAATTTTAGACATTCGGTTTGGAGACACGCCATCATGTAAATCGACAACACCTTCCCCGACAAAAATGAGCTCACATTAGGGCAGTGGGGTTGTCAGAGAAGCGACTTCAGTGTTAATGGAGGATTGTGACAACAGATTGCGTGATCCACATATTTTATCCAGGTTTCCCACATAAACTGAGCCAAGGAGAAGGAGCAGAGTAAGAATTCTGTCAGACCATCCTTTCTTTAAAGAAACGCAACACCCATAGGTAGTCAAGAAGGCCTCAATGGGCTGTTGTTATAAATAAATGAGGAAGTGTTAGGAAAAGTAAATAAAACAAATACGGAAGTCCCTGAAGGTAACGTAAAAGTGTAAGCCCTATCAGATCCTCTTAAAAGGAGCAGTGATAGATTTAACTGAAGGTCCTCTCTCCCAAAATACATTGTAATGCACCAGTCCTCTAAAAACGACAGCAGCTACAACTTTACGAACCCCTCCAGTTGACCAAAACGGTTATGCCACATGGAAAGACGGAAGAAAAGTCCTCCTAAAAAGCATTGGCCAAATTATACCATTACTGCCTCTGTCAATCACTAGCAAAACTAGTACCTGGTGAGTAGACCTCAAAGGACACCTTACTCTTTATTTCGACCCATTCCATCTCAATAACAGCTCAAAAACATTAAAACTCTTATTCATAAGCGCCGATGTCTAGGAGATTAAGCAGATCAGCGCATTTTTTCCAGGGACTCTTTCCTCTCAACCGCCTTGGCCGTCAGTCAAAAATCCCCGCCCTAACGATAAGCGGAAAAAAACTCCACATTTTCCACTTATAGTTTATATAGGCAAGTCATAGAACCCCTAAAAGGAAATTTTTAACTTGATTTATGTCAACAATGGTGATTCAGCACGATTTCCAAGCAGAATGCTAGGAAGCTGGCTTAAACAACATTTTCGGAACCGGAAAAAATAGCACAGCGATTAAGAGCGTTTTGGAGGTAGGATTCCAAACGAGAGCATCCAACAAAGTCCATATTTATAAGCGTCGTTAAGACGAAGCCGTAAATTCTAGCAGTACACACATTAAAAGGAAATATCGTCATGTCGATAAACCCCTAATCAAGACGATAAGCAAAGTGGTCATGCGCGTGTGGAGACGTGCACGCAACAGTGCGTGGTGATGATGCCCTTGTTAACAAAGGCTACCGAGGCAATTTCCCGCATCGACGACAAGGTAGATCAGGCTGTCCTATGATGGTTCAGATGCCGGAACGAATGCTCCTTTCCTAAGTTTCCAAGGTAAAAGTTAAACACTGAGATATGTGCACACACGAAGCAAGAAGGTATGTCGGTTCATGTCCTATGAAAACTAAAAAATCTCGGGGTTCGCTTGCTTTAACAGAAGAGGAAGAAAAATGATAGCTTACGCTGAGAGGGATCCGTAATTGGCGTTTGAGGGTACATTGGCAGTAAGGGAATCGTCAAAGGACTGAGGCTGGCGCTGAAAAGGACGCTGGGAGGAACCTGTGGCTGTCTGCACGGCACCGCTCGGAGCCTGCATATAGCTCTGCATCTGGAAGAACAGAGGAAGAACAAATTACAGGAGTGAAACCAGCTGTAGAGGACGCTGAGGGTTGCACATGGTGGTTACTGCCTTTAGAGAGCACCAAATGAAGCCAAGGAAAAAATGATGGTGGTGAAAGACCTGTCACCTTGCTAGAGAGATTCGACACGCCATCCGAGATAGTGTCCATTAAGTGGCCCTCCTTAATCTGAAAGAAAACGGGTGAAGAGACAACAATAAGCACAACAGCACGATGACGAAAAATCACCAACAATCGCAAAAGAGAAGAACTCACAAGACTAGAGACAGCATACATCTCAACCAATTTTCTGTGACTTGTTAACGCTTAGAAAACACACACGACAAGGCTATGAAAAGTGTGAAATCAAGGATCCCGAAAGAAAACTGACGTGGAAAAAAAACAAGCCTTTCTTCCACGAATATGCTCACGACATCGAAAAGCTACTTTTGGTCATGCAGCGAGGATTTGGAATAAAGTGTGGATGGAAGCGAATTGGCCTCAGTCACACCATTTAATTATTTTGGGGAATCTGCTTTTCTTAGAGGAGAATTCCTGAGCAAGTACACACCAAGTAGCTACGTGGAATGCAGAACTCGAAAGTCTGTAGGTAAAAAGGTCTCCTATTAAGGCAAATGCGAAACTACGTTCTTAACTGATGAAGCATGTTCCATAGCACGGATATCATACTCAATCAACTATGAGAATAAGATAACATTAGTTCGATTCACAAAGATTCTACCACAAGTCTGTCTAGCTACACACAATCAACCACACAAAGAGCAATTGCATAAGAATTAACTTTTTGATTAATTGGCTTCTACACCAACTCACTCAAGCATACTTACGAAATGCGTGCGAGATAAGCCCAAATTAAAAGAAAATGGCGTCAGAAAGCAACAATGAGACCACCTTTGATTGAACGCTTTGTCCCAGCTGTTTTGTCTTCTCAGTAGCCGTGGCGGCCAGCTCGTTGGTCTTCTTTACGGCTGCCGAGGCGAGCATGCTGAAGCTGGACCAGCCCTGAGTATGAAGAGACAAAGGTACTCCATGAGGTATTTGCAGTTGGACCGACTCGTGAGACCTGCGCTTTTCTCAAAGATTTATATAATGAGAAGCCAGGCAAGTGCTCAATTCTGTGGAGAGTAGTTGAGGGACTCTCTTCCACCTTACCCTTTGAGAAAAAGCGACTCATGCCTCCCTCAATAATGGAATGGACAAGACGAACTGCACGATAGATCTAACAATTTACATCCTATTGATCGTTCCATAGAAAAGTTGCAAAATTATAAGCAAGCAGTCACCGTTGGAGTGCGTTGAAGCATTTCGTTGCGCAATGTCTTATCTCAGAGGGGAAATAAGGTGTTTTGTCCAAAGAAAATAGTAGACAATGATGAAATGAACTCGAGTCTAGTCGTAAAGCGGCATAAGTTGAATAATGACTACGCCAGATCCTCAGTCTTGGAGGCTTCGATCGCTATCATGGCGCCGTGGAATTCTTTTTTTTTTCGTTGTGGTTTGTCTTAATGGTAGATCAACAGTTGGGTGAATGCACTGCAAAGACACACCAATGCTAATGAGTCCTATGACGTCTTCAAAGACTACTCGGAGCGTTCTCAAGTTCGGAGAAGATAAACATTTGGCACAACCTTGAACCAAAAGTCTCAAAGCGCTAACTACCCCGAATTGTGACTTTGCTATGCAGGTATCAACGAAATATCCGTAAGTGTTTGCCATTTTCACCGGTTGGTCAATCAGGTTATGACCAGTGCACGATAATACACATCATTTACCACCATCTATTTGCGCCATCCCATTTCGGCTATTAAATGGTGTGAAATTTCCTAACTATCGACTTCCCAATTCATTTGATGCTGATTGCAAAAGTTGACGTTGACGGAGTACATTATAAGGGCGCAGAAAAGTTTGTCACCACTTCGTGTTCAGATCATAATTTCACCCAGAGTATTGCTGAAGTCTAGGATACCAATTGATAGAGGACGCACTAATGTAGCAGGCACAGAAACATGTCAAGCATAAATTTATGCAATGACGGTTGCTAAGAATCGAAAAAAGCATAATGTAATGAAATTCACACGATCAATAGACATGGGAGATTGGAATGGAGATGGGATGGATGAATGGATGGATAGTCAAATTAACGACATTAACAGTTGGCTTTATGTATCAATGACCGAACGAACGGGAAAGGAACAAGCAATCCAGGCAAGACGACTTTTGAGATTCTATAGTCACTTCCATAGTTTAACAGATACCTACTTGTGCTGACGCAAAAACATATCCCCGTGTTTAACCATTGCCTGAGAAACTTAGGAAAGGAGCATTTGTCCCAGCATCTGAACCATCATAGGACGGCCTGATCTACTTTGTCGCCAATGTGGAAAATTGCCTCAGTAGCCTCTGTTCACAAGAGGCTTCATTACCACGCACTGTTGCGTGCACGTCTCTACACACGCACGACCATTGTTGCTTGTTATCTTCATTAGGGGTGTGTCGAAATGACGGCATTTCTTTTTGTAGGCGTAGAATTAAAAACTTTGATTCACCTTTGACACCCCTTGCATAAAAACGAGATCTTTGAGTGCCTATCCTACTGCCTCTTATGTGAAAAAGCACCTTTTCTTTCCTTCATGGAAGAATCTTTTTGTTTGAGGAACGCTCCCTATCATAATTACTGGTCTAGAGGACCTGAATACCCCTTGCTTACAGCTTCACGAATAAAAGGTGTGATTAAAACCTGAAGAAGCACATCTGCAACTGTACGGAAATAAATGGAAGATGGTTCTTTTAAATCAAGAATCCACCAACCCGATATTAATTAGTAAGCCGCGTCTTGCACACGTTTACTGCACGCCCTGTTTATCGTCAAAATATCTGTCAAGAGGAACTGGTTGTTTTTTTCTTTAACCGTGAAATGGCAAGCAAAATTATCCAATCAACTTGCGGCCAGGAGGAGGGCAGAATATCCAACGTCAAATTCGCTATGAGCCTGTGCGACATTTTACTGATTCATCCCTCCTCTCGCTGGTTACTGAAAGACAACGAAAAACTAAACGGGGTTTAACGTACAAACAACTATAACTTGTAATATCACTAGCGATGGCATGCATCCCATTTATTCCATGGCGTCCGAGTAAGACACCTCTACTTGATAAAAAAAATGAGCCTATAACGAGGGAACGATCTTCAGCCTTCACACTATTAATTTGGAAGACCTCAACGATAAAAGAAGCAGGGAATAATTCGCTCTTTGCTATCGGAATCTTCAAGGAGAATCTACCATCATGGCCCCCATATTCCTTTGTTTATGCGGATTATAAACTGGAAAATCCAATCGTCGCCAAATTGAGAGCATTTCACACATATTTTAGCGTCTTGAACTCAACCAATCAGCTCGAAACATAATTTAATGCAACAACAATTACAGGCAGCATGCCACATTTTCGTGGTACTGGTTATGAAAAAACAAGTGCATGAATGATCACACCAATAAGCCGATCAAAACCTACTTCCCCACATTACATTAATAAAGCGTAAGAATACATCATTACTGCAGCATAAATGTGGAAAAAAGCAAACTACTTTCGATAAGAAAATCCACAAAATTTCCAATCGCCTATTCTTCCACCACTGCTCTAATGTATTTTAGCACAAACATGCTATGAACGCACATCTAAATCCAAACACTCAATGCACCTGATTAGGTACTTGGAGCAGGCGGACTTTATGTGGGCGTGCCTCCTACCCCGCCACAAAAATGTAACATCATTCCCCCTTCCTCTGATGATGGTGCGGTTCGTTTCCAATGCCAAAAACTGCCGAATATAAAATCCAAGTTATTATGGCAGGGAATCTACTAAAGAGTTATTGGATAGCAGGCTGCAGGTTCCGCCCAAAGGGAGAAGTAACTTTTCTAACAAGCGCCAAGCAACATCTGCTAGAATTCATCCCACTTAAGGCTAAAGTGAAGCCTCAGGATGACATGAGGGTATGTGCGTTTGTGTTAAAGTAATCGCCATTGCTGAGTGACCAAAAAAAATTATCGAGCAACCTACCCCTCCACCCACCTACCCACCACCTGATCTATCCAGTCAGCAAGAAGCGTAGGAAGACCCCGTATCAATCACAAGGATTTCGATTAATTGCACCCAAAAAGGCGCATAATTACATACCACCACTAGTAATCACATCCGATGAATAATATTAAGGGGAGAATGCAGTGAATGTGACATTATTGATAGCAGCGAAAGGTGGTGTCTGTGTCTATCCCTACTCTTGCATAGTTAGCAGTAGAAAAATTGAAAAGGGATTTTATGTGTTGCCAACATTGAAAGGCATAGCTTCAATATTGAAGAGAGCTACAATTCTACTTAAGCTAATGTTTACAGGCAATGGATCAACAATAATACAAAAATACTCAAATTGGGCGCTTAAAAAGCACTTAAGCAGTGATCTTTCGATTCAGAGCAAAGCGAGGCACTCACGTTCATGAGAACTTTCATAGCATCGTCGTAAGCAGAGGACTGAGGCTCGGGTTTGTGTGGGACCGGAGTGTTGCCAAATCCTTCATATCGACCGCCCTGGCTGGGTGGGAGGCCGCTAAAAAGGTAAATCCTAAATGTGCTCTTGATAACTTTGAAAAGTACGATTTCACCGAATTCAATTCCACAGGAGCTGAAGGTTACCAATCATGTTTAACATCAGATCTCTAGTAACTCAAAAACAACCACAGCAGAAAAGACGGTTTCAGGGACGGCTGATTCAGGAGTCATCAAGGAAGTGAAATTACTTGAAGAAAAACAAAAAGACGTGTTCGTTTAGCTTTAAGCTTACTTGAGGAAGTCTAGCCCAATTTCGAGTGGTGTAAAAACAAAGGAGGCCTTTTAGAACTTCAAGCATGGACCCTGAATTACAACAAACATAACCCGCAATAAGTGGTCTAAATACTCCTACGCAATAGGGCAGTTTTAAGGGACTTGATTTTACTGGTAGTAAAGCACGCGATGATATATGCCACGAAATGGACGTAGGTCTTTGTGACGGTTTAAAACATCAAGAGAGGTCCAAAGCTACATCAAGAGCACAACCTGATCCGTTGCCTTCAACTTTCGTGTTTAACAGAATGAGTGATCGCGCAGCAATAGGCGACATGACTAAATGGTCGAAACTCTTCTAATATCTTCAACAGTGACCGCAAATTCCCCTCCAATGTTATGACGTTACTCGTGTGAGATCACGGAGACTGTCGCGCTCTTGACAAGGCCCGAGAAGACGTCGGGACAACCGGGTATGTAGATGACTGGAATTCCGAAGCACTGCTGTTCTTAGAGTACCTACGAAGGTTCCATCCCTCGTGCATTCATGTCAGTTTGAGAGCGAGGAATTCATTAGTACACATGAGGCCACCCTCACGTGATACTGGGCTAACCCAAAATGTTCCAGAACGAAGCACAAAATTAGGGAATTTAATTTTTTGGTTAAAATTTCCTGAAACTTCGCAATGGAACGATTCTTCAGGTTTGTTTACAGCCCTTGGAAAAAGCTCAACCCCTGATATCCTGGTAAAACGCCACTTTCCGGAAGTTGTAGAGCTTATCTGACGTAGGGCCCTTCAGCGGCAAAGTTGTAGTCAGAAGTTGCTTTGCATTACAAGCCCATACGTAAGGACAGGCTAAGTCCGGTGAGGCATTTGCCGTTTTATGCAGATTGCCGCTCCCGGACTCGGCACCAAACGACATGAATAGGTTTTACTAGGTTATAAAAACAGAATTTAGTTTTAAGACACCCAAAACATTAACGAATACGGAAGGAATCTAATTAATCTCCGTGATCTCCCATTTTTTTGAAGCACTAAAAGTGGAAAAAGTAGGGTTTTTTAGCGCCCGAACACGTTATCGAACTAGCAGTTGGCAATCTGAGGAACCCTGTCGTTCAATAATAAAGGCAAGTCTGGAATGTATACACAGGTTGCAGAAAGGTGACATTTTGTCACATATTGGGTATCACGGATAGTAGTGAGTTTGGTTGAAATATCGCTAACAACTCAAGCTCGTGGTAATGGTACCGAAGTTTTCCTACAAAGTCATTAATGAATACACCGAGAGCCGGAGATAGTCCTGCTGTTTTGACATCAAACTATCCAGTTGAATACAACCAAAGCAATGCAAAACGAAGAAACGACTCTAAAGTTGATCAGCTGAGACTGAAGAATAAGGAATGTGAGTGGTGAAAAGGTCTGACCCGATTAATAAATCTTAGGTTTAGTGAATCGCGCACGCCAGGTTGACGCCTAAGAAACTGAAGGAGGATCAAAGGATGGTCGCGTGTAAATCCGCTATCAAAATTAGGTCCATTATCTCAAAAATTTGGCGATCCGCGGCAGATTGGAAGTAGGCATGATAAAATTTGTTGGTCCACAAAGCAAAAAAAAATCTACAACATGTTCATTTCCATTACCGGAAAGCGGTAAGCTATGAGGCATCCGATAGTCTCGCAGAATGACAAAGGTATTTATTTGAAAAATAAGCTCTGGGCACAGTGCAGACAAACGAACAACCAATCTATTGCATTGTTGTAGTAAATATGATTTATTAGTTTGAACGAAAACGCCCATTTCGTGCATCACTCAAGCATCTGTTAAAGTGGGAACCCGAATCAAGATAAGAAAGTAAATAGGCATAGCACCTTTTCTGATGCTATTTCCTCCCTAGGTGGCAAAGGAAATGATCTCCAAAAAAAATGACAGGGGCCATTTCCAGCAATCGCCTTGCCCTTCGGAGAAAGAAGCTCGAATCATGCGTGCCATCATGAAGCTTCTAGGAGATAAGATCGCAATAAAACGAAAAGACATTAATAACATCAAAATCCACGGATACGAAACTGAATTGAGATTAAGAGGAGGGCAAAAAAAGAACTCGCTCCAGGTGATGTTACAACCAAGTAACATTAACGCAAAACAGGAATTTATCAGTAAAAAGGAGAGAAGCATTTCCTGACAAATCCAGGCCGCTTTTAACTTTAAAATAGGTCTGAATTCATGACAAGCTTGCTCTGAAAATGGAAAAGCCTTTATTTGCAATGAGAAAAATTCATATCATTGCTAGACAGAGCATACTACCGGTATTCACATGTTCTGCACTGATATCTATCAGTGAGTGGTGATAAAAACATTACGTAGATTGTACTTTAAATTGCAAAGTCAGGTTTAGAAATCCAGTTTTTACGACAGAGATAAATGCCATAAACGAGCAAGGAAAATTACTCGACTCCAACGGGCTTAACTTTACCAGGCAAAACGGACAAATGCGAAGTGGTTGATAGTTTCACAATAAATTCAGACTAAAATAAACTTAAAGTCGCGACTCCTATACACAAAAGTAAATGCGGATGACATTATGAAAACATAATAAATTTTTACCTTGATGAACTCATGTTTAACTCATTAGTCGAGTTCGTTTACTACTGAATAATGTATCGGTGGAAGAAATACCACCGTCAAATCTCAGCAGGCGATGTTGAAGAAAAAAATTATTTGAAAAATCCTCCGATTTTTTCCTTAAAAATAAAAAATAGCTCCGGGTGGGTCCTAGTCACGGGAGCCAGTGTGAATTTTCGAAAACTCCCAGCTCTGTAAAAGGCAGAGTTGAAGGCTTTAAAACGACTAACGTTCTTCTACACATCGTTTTTGGAGTAAGATTGTCAAAATGTGCCGCAGGAATAACCCCTCTGGAGTACCATTTCAACAAAGTGTTGAAAGATAGAGGTACTCTGTAAAGGGGACACAGCTTTTGACGACAATGCAGCAGAATTCTGTTTAGCGATAGTTGTTCCTCATCAACTTGCGATGGATAATCACGACAAAGCCTACTGGGAACAAATCGAATCAGTTCAAAACAAAATAAACGCTAAGCGATTTTAATCTTTTAGCTTGTGAGAGAATTATGAATCATTCGAAAAATTAATGGCAATTGCGGCTATATCAATAAAAAATAGCACATTCTGTTGACCGTGGTCAATTTTCCCTTGAGCCCATGGTAGCAAGTGTGTCAAGCAGGTACCGATGAGACAAATGGCATTTCAGATATTTCTCTGTATGAAAAGCACAACTGAACTTTTTTATTGACAGGGGCAATGAAAAGGACTGAGGGAAGGACCAAAGAAAAGAAATCCAAGCCGAATCACCACAGGATGGCATCCTTCATGACTGAGTCATGTTTCTCTTTCCTTTAAAAGGCCTAAAGTGAGGTCGGTAAAGTCCCAAAACAGAGTATTTCTAAACCAAGATATTCATTGTTTACAAAAAGGCGTCTCCTAAGATCATGCAAGGCAGGAGCCTGCTCCACATGAATTCACTAAGCAAGCAAGCCTCGCTCAGGTAAAATAGCCCCCATCAGTGGCTCAAAAAAACATAAAAATAAATAATGACGAGCAGCAGTCAGCAGAGAATGTGAAAAGTTGCGCTTAAGGGAGTAAAACTGAATCTTTCCCCAGTTTCGAAGTCAATTTGGTGGAAGCGTGTTTGGTGTGATGCCTCCTTTATAGAGATAAAAAACCCTTATCGAGCACTTATCCGCTAGCGCATTATGGACAAGAATCCAAGTCGGTCAGTGCATTAACAAAGCAGTGGCTATTGAAGAATAGTAAGGTGTGGTTGCTATTTATTTAAAATAATACTTAAATGGAGAAATTAATGTAACCTATTTAGGTAACCATCCCAAGAGGCCCACAGCACGATCCAAATTAATCTGCAGTTTGATTCAAGGCACCATGCAAACGATCTCGAGTCACAGGAATAAAAACTCTTTTTATTATGTAAGGTAGAGAAAAAATATGTTTGTCTGGGCAAGTTAGATATCACAGAGGAGAGACGTCATAGGCACAATGTGATTCCAGAAGGACAAAAAAAGAGCAAATAGCAGAAATCATAAATTAAGCATAACGCCTTGACGTAATTTTACGCCTGGCTGAGCCTTGATGAGAGAAGGATATTGGCGAGCCGATCAAAGCTGTGAAAATCTTCTGGCTTTTCATAACGTAAATGGGATAAAATTAAACTATTTTCTTGATGTAACAAAGACACCATTTTTCAAACGCGCATGGGGAGGAGGCGTATGAATTTGAAAGAGTGGTAAAAAAAGGAGGCACTTATATGGTCCACTTTTAGCCTAACAAGAGCGTTTTAGAGGGACTAAAACAGGGGCCAAAAGTACAAAGTGGTGGTGGTAGTGAGATGCCAGAGATTGTAGATTCCGGCAACAACACCCTCTATTTAGCTATTCAAATGCCCCTGAAAGTAATAACACGATTGCAAAAGTACAAGGTTGTTGTGTAGTATCTTGGAGCATAAAACCAACAAACCGGGGCATTTATCAAACCATTTCGCTTGAATTTCAACGCCCTGAACAAATCAATTTTTAGCAATTTCTAGAAGGAGATTTGTCGAAGTGGAAGCAGTAAAATCGGGGACTTGTTATTCAAACAAGTAATTGGAAAAGAGAAAAAAAGTGGGAATTTAAAAAAGTCGCCGCAATTTTGAAAGATCGCAAAAAACACTCAAAAGGAAAGCTTATTCAAGTTACTTCGACTATCCAGTGGATGATACACCCTATAGCAACAATGAATTACAATTATTTCGGGTAAGCAGGGCATATTTAATCGGAAAATAGCCCTCCAGCTCACCTTGGTCTGCTGGCGTTTTCGGTCATCATGCGATTGAAGAAATCTTTCGTCCTGGCCTTCTGCTCAGGCTCATTCAACCAAGATTCGAGATCGGAATGAGCTGTAGATAGAGCGCGTGAGCCAGCGATGTCTTGGGGTCGGGTGGAAGGCAGAGTGGCAGCAGTAGCGCTGCGATTCATTCCGTGAGGTGAGTGATATTTATTAGCAGGGGAAGTCTCTTCACTCCATGTGCACCCCTCCGCTTCAGTTGAAACCTATAGCGGTTATTGCGATGTGAGCTTGATATTTGTCTGAGAAATAATCGCAAGACAATGCAGTCTCCGCCTACTTTATCACGAAGGAGGGCAGCAGCTCTGCTATTATATTTCTCGCTGAGCGACCAGCTCGACCGACAGTCGGGTTGTGATTCAAAGAAGAGACGAGCCTTCCTGTTTCCACCTACCTTCATCTTCTCCAGTTCAATTGCCTTCCACTTGTCCATCGTCACAGAACGTACGAAACTGTGCAGACAGAGTATAATTATAGCCTACTTTTGAAAAACAAGTAGGTAGCAAATAAACCGTGAGTAAGAGAAGGCGGATCATAACCCCAGCAAACGGCCTGAGCAAGAAAGCCTACAAAACAAATGGTGTAACCATTTGCGCAGTCAGTTTTGAACGCCTTGAAAAGCGAATTGTGGAACTGGCTAAACAGTGATATCGACTCCGATCACAAGTACAAGGCAAGTTTGGGAAATGTAGTTTCAACTAATTTGCATCACAAAGGTTTTCACGAACTCATTTAAAAATAGAAGGTTTTACTCTCCAACGTTTGTCAAACAGCACGTGGTTTAAGTGAAATGAACAAAAGTGAGTCTATTTTGTGAGAACACTAGTAAGTGAGAAACGTTGAGCAGGAAATCGATACGCTTGAGACGAGTGTTTGCCTTTACTCAACTTGAAAATCAGACTCAGGAACTATAGCAGCCATGCGTGGGTTAGTGACTAAAACGGCCCGATACTATCGTCACAGGTAACCGCAAGCCACAGGTGAGACAGTAATTCAAAATAGGAACGAAAAGAGACGAGAGAGGTACAAAAGAGAGAAACTTCGTGTTACACTAGAATAACAAAACTAGGTGGTTGTGATGACTTCTGGTATGCCTTCTATTGGTGAAGTTGAGTGCCACAGAAACCATCCACAAAAGCTTCAAAAAGTCTACTATTCAGTATTATTGTGATTTGGGCTACGAAAGCAAACGCCTCAATCGATACGTTAAGTTGTTATCATTGCAGCTGGAGAAATGTTAAAAGTCACTTTATGGGGTCCAGCAGGACAAAGACTCGACCTTATTGTATGGCATTAAATACAGTTACCTGAGATGAACTCCCAGACCACGGTGCTTTCCCGAGCACTCCAGGCATATCCAGATGCCGTAAGTGACACTGGCCCACTGTGGGTTTGGAGCTCCACACTCGAAGCAGAACTATATGAGTCCAATGATATTTAAAACGATAACGGTTTCGGGAAAGCTATTACAATGTCTATGACAATCAAAAAGCACTGCCGTAATGCCAGATTTTAACATAACTAGCAAGCATATGGAGTTATAAAATATTAAAATATGTCCATGATATACCTGTATCTCTCGCATAAAAAGCGCACAAAACATAGCAGCATAAACAAAACGTTCCGAACTACAAAAAAGTTTGAAAGCAATCGACAAATTATTTGTCCACGTCACATTAAGCATGTTACTAAAACACTATAAGCATGTTTTTGACAAAAACTACATATCTCACAAGAAATCGCATAAAAGGACTTGGAGGAGACAACATCCCATCCTAAAAAACGTACGTTATTTTCGTCTACGCGACGAACTTCAGCCAAGACGTGCCGAGTCCTCGGACTGGCCATCCTCAGAGGTGTAAGCGTGAAAGATGACACGCGTGACCTTGACACTTATCTTTAATTTTGTAAAATATTATGCTTACTGCTTTATAATATTCGATAGCTGGTTAACGGTTATTTATTTAAGTGGGAACTACACATGCATTTCATAACTGCATCTGTCCCACACAATTGCAGAGAACAAAAAGTTTGTTTATATGGATTTGTCATTTGGCATAATGAAGACAACAACTCAGTTTTTCGTACCATTAATACATCACTTAATATTTATCAAATTTTTATTAGATTCGTTTAGTGCAAATAATCTATGGCTTTCATCATCCAAGTCAGCCCTAATCCTCTGTAGCAGATTCCTTACATGGGATTTTGTTGTTACAATTCTGTTGCTCTGCAGAAAAAAATTTGTACTTTACAACGTTAAAACTTTTATTTGGCCATCTAATGCACACGTGCCCAAAAAGCTGAAAGGAGCATCAATACTTGGTCTCATTTTGTTCTCGCCACTGCATCTTTGACTGGCGGCCTGACCTCTGCGTCACATCAGTACCCACAATGCCTACTGTGTTGTAATACTTTGTTTGCTTGACTGTCGGTTTCGCTTACAGTCACCTGAGTGGTAACCGGCGTAACCCGGAGACTAGCCTACCCGGCTAGGGCGCTATGAACACCCAAATGACCGTTAGAGATACCGGCAGCCAAGCAAACAATGTATTAAAACGTTGACCCTTCAGTTACCGCATATTGTACTGCTCTTTAGCCATGACCAACAGATCATTTTAGAAGCCGAAGTAGCTTTCTTAGAACTCAGAATAGGTCCAAGGTGTCAGAAAGGTGAACAGGCCTATCAATTTTAGAACACTAGTGTGGCGTCCCGACACTTCCTTTAAGGTAAGAGGAACCACAGTACTAGGGCAGAATAAATATGTTCTGGAAACAGAGGGATTGGGGCTGCTGGCATGACCCAAAGGTCAGCCAACCGGCCAGTACAATATGGTCACTCAAGTTACTGAAACCGGCAGTCCGAACAAACAAAGTATGGCAACTAGCGTTTCGCATTCCGGTTTTTCTGCTGATTTTCTTACTGCCTACCATTCCAATGAATGCTGTTTGTTTTTCCGCGCCGTCAGAATCTTCTCTGCGTTTGCATTTGTCAAAGAAGCATAAGTTTCGTATTTTTAACGGGCAGAGTTACTGGAAGGCTATAGGCGTGGGGAAAAAATTGTCCCATTAGGACTCCCAGAGCTATATGCGCATTTACTTGAAAGATCGAATCTATGTAGATCTTTTGATTCATTAAAATTATCCAGAAATTATTTTCTGCTCATTTACTTGTGATGGTTTCATGTGTTCATTCGAAAGTAGCGACGGAAGTGACGTACTTTGTTTGGACTTATCACTCCCTTTATAAATTTGCTTGTCCATTACTTTTGCAGGCTTGCCGCTCTCAATATCAATCGAATCTACCATAAGCACTCTAAAATTTTGGATTCCAGTGAGCAACTCGGTCCGCCTGCCATTCGAATGTGCATATTCCTTTAAGACACATTTTTGATTTTCTGAGTCATCGGTGAAGTGTTCCGAGACTTTTTTGAAGGTAAAAGAAGACCTGGTACTAGGACAGAATAAATATATTCTGGAAACAGAGGCATTGGGGGCTGGTGGCATGGTCCCGAGGCCACCCAAGTGACCGAAACAAGCAGTCCAAATAAACAAAGTATTATGACCGGTGCTTCAGAACTCTGAGTTTTGCATTCTATGCATTGGAGTTCAATCTTTATGCTTTTGTTGACCAAACAGCTAGCTTTATAAAATTCTTATAATCCACCTTTCTAGATTCACTTCACTTAAGGGCAATAGGAAACCACAGACCCCATACGTCCATTTGAATAGCTCTTGATTTTGCTCATGGCCTTTCACGTAATTAAACTCAATATTATTCATAAACTATCAGTTAGTCCAATTGCAGGCATGCTGTCCACCCACGAGCAGCCTAAATTTAGTAGCCCGCTTGCTTCCATGCCACCCGATTGGTTGATAAGCCCAGAAGAGTAGGCGTCGAAACGTAGCCACAGCGCATTCGACCACTCCCAAAAATGGCGACTTCAGTAGAGAATCGCACCACAATTGCCAGGTGTTCTGACAAAGTTAAGGGCTCAAATCGTGGACTTCGACTTTGCAGGACTCAAATTGCACTCGAGATTGCCAAACGCCTCAATCCTCGCCAGTCCGACTCCCAGACAAAGGGCAAGCTAACTCTTTTGGCCAAGTCTAAAGCACTGAAGGAAGCGGAACCGGAACCAGTGGAACCTAATATGTCCTTCAGTGGGCGAAGAGCACTATCAGCCGCAATTTATAAGTCTATAAGGAAACAGAGGAGTGCCCCAAACGAATGTGCTGTGACCAACGCTATCAACTCTCTAGTTCATGATGGAGTTGT
Source organism: Taenia solium (assembly GCA_001870725.1). Lineage (NCBI taxonomy): Eukaryota > Metazoa > Platyhelminthes > Cestoda > Cyclophyllidea > Taeniidae > Taenia > Taenia solium. The sequence continues at coordinate 266,741 of MIEF01010020.1, read as the reverse complement.
GAGACAGGTGTAGTGTTCTTGACGTGAAAGAGCAAAATTTAACATTTAACTTTTATGAGCTTTTTCTTTTTCTTTGCTAATTTGTTCTTGAATTGTATTATGGTTTTCCCAGTAGTGAAAAGTGCTATCATTCATGTGGCACACAGACAAGCCGAGGTACCGAAGGAAATTATTTCCGAGTTTTAAAAAATAAAAAAAGCATGCTCTAGTCAAAATGAAGTTTATGTGCCTCAGATAAGGTTGAGAATTTGTAACACACATTTAAGAAATGAGTCTCGACCTAGAGACAATTTGACAAATATGTTGAATTCTGTAATTGAAATATGGGATTGGTGTGTGTTTGACTAGCGAAACATATCCGCGATACGACTTCTCTACCGATCTGCTGTGACTGGTTACATCGAATAATGTCTCAAACGGACTATTTGGGCTTGAAGTGACGGGAGGTGGTTGCATTTCGCCTTCATTTCTGAGCTCCACTTTAATTGCGCAGTTCGTTGTTGTGAGCGCTGGGATCACAATGCAATGCTAAAACACCTGAGTACCTGCAGCTGCTTTTTATCGATGATCTAATCATAGCGAATGCTTCAAGGACGATTCGCCTTTTCTCATTAAACATTAATGGCAAATAAAATGTCGAACTCAATGCGCCTCTTCTGTAGCACTCTCTGACGGATGGGTGTTTATTAGGCGGCACGGGTATCTTGCCCATCACCACTCAGGTGAAGTATGAGAGGCGTTTTCTTCGAGTTCGATTCGTCGTCATCGTCATCGTTAATCTCATAACGTGTAATTCAGTCATTGAATTAGACTTTCCTTGGCACTTACAAGTATCACTTACACCAAGATATTTTTCAAAAGTTTGCACTTTTCTAATCAATATATGTCTATATGCCTTGATTTTATTTCGTCAAGAAAGATCTGTGAAAATTTTACTTTAATAAATAGAGTCGGAGTTTATTCATCGGTGAGATTGTCCGACTCTAAAGTGAAAATATAGCCCTTCATTGGTAGTTAAAATGCTCAGATATGATATTTTGGCTAAAGTCTCTTAGTCACCCCGCAAACTCGAAAACGCAGTCGGCCAGCCTCATCAGATTTTCGAAAGGACCGATTAAGCTAGTGACTTCATGAGGGCTCGTAGGGGCTAGATGCTCGTGCAAAATGTGGACTTGGATGTTGGAGATCTTTAAACTAAGGAAGTCTGGAAGGATAGTGGAGGTACTGCGTTAACACCAGTTACCACATCAAGCGAATTCAGCATTCAAAAGCCGGGACCTGACCGATGGGCACACTATTTTAGTTTCGTGCGCACACCATCTACTTATATTTGTCAGTAGGTATAATTTGAAACAATTGTTCTTGCAGAGATGGAGAGACAGGACTGCCCCTTATTGCGACCCCTTGTGCTTGAGATTTGGTTTAACTTCAATTGAAGACAGGAGACAGATTAATGGAATAGCCATTTCAGTTGCATCATCCACCCCGAAAATCCTGAGATGAAGCTTGGATAAATGAGGTCTTTACTAGTGGTAGACGTTTTGTGGAGGAGGAAATTCGATCTGGAATTCCTTTCAAGCATAATGGTGAACAAAATGTAGGTGTCGTACACAAACTAGTTGAGCCATATAAAATTAGCTTTCTCAAAAATAGTAATTAACAAGTTTCTCACTATTGTGAAGTCATTTATCGGTGCATAGATCTTGGCTGTGATTTTATGGTTTACGAGGGTTTTATCGCAAAGTCTGACATTTTATGAGCGCACAAAGACTAAATTGCAAATAACTTAGCAAAAGAGCTGACAGCGATTAGATTTAAAACTACCATTTCTATTGTGACTTTTAGCAACGCTAAATCGAGAATTTACTTAACTGCAATTCCATAAATTTTAGCTGCCTTAAAGAACCTAAAGTGAACACAGTAAATGATGTGTTGGTTCAATCTTACTTACTGGTGTTGGAAATAGTTGCCGTTTATCAACCTCTACTACTATTTAACTGGCCACATAGTAAATGGGACAACGCGGGGCTGAGCAGCGGTACGATCCGAACAGTTCGGAAAATTAATTTCAGCATCAAGTCACCACCCCCTCGTGCTTCTTCTTTACCCCCTCATTCGTGTCATCTGCCCTTTAACGAAGTCACTTGTGCAAGAAAACTGTAACTGTTTTAAAATTTGGCTTTCGCTAAGTCGGTTCTTCAGTCTACACGAATCGGTCTCTGCGCTGGCATCATGCTATCTTAATCCTTTTGGTAACAACTACTCTGCGTTGCCATATCGCAATGCATCCTCTGGATAGCTTCAGAACCCACGTTTCTTATTCTATAGAAATTTTCGTTGACTTGCTACGTAATCCATACATCACCGAAGAAGTTCGCCAGCTACATTTTATTGGACCCGTGGTAAACCACTCTAGAAAAGTTCTTGGAACTGCACCAACTTTTGGTTACCACTTTAATCTCGAGTCCTACATAGTAACCGGCATTAACTCCAGGTCAGATTCTAACTAATGCATAGTATTTCTCCCCCTTGCATCATTTTTATTTCTTCATGAAATCTGATATGCATGTGCGCAGACCATCTCCCAGTCTCCAGCAGCACATTCCCAATCATTCCCTCCCTCAACAATTATGCCTACCAGAGAAAGCATACCTCTATAACTCCGACTAACTTTACTATAGCCGTGATGTAGTCCTGCCAAACCACTCATTTTTTCCTTCGCCTCTGACTGATATTCGCGAAAAGAGTTGTGGCAACAAAAAAGGGGACGTAGCAACAGGTAGGATTAGGGACGGCAGTCACATCAAGAAGGGAACCATGGATTTTAAAATGCTTGTATTAATCTTCTGGGTCTTGACCGTGATATTGATGCAGCAGTGTCTTATCCACACCTATAATCCCTTAGATTTCGCGTACTATTAGTAACTTTTATGACAGTGTCCCACTGTCTTCAAATACCAAAGACAATACCTAATTCTCGATGAAATGCCATTTCTTTGTATCAGTAAAATAAAACACAATCGAATAAGTGGCACAACGAGAAAAATCTTTCTGAAAACAACGACTCCACACCGGTGTGAGCTATAGTCGTGTGGGGAATCAAAAGGAACAGCAGGAGGTATTTGGTGGTGGAGAAGCACCCTCATGGCGAAAATAGGTGACTTAAAAGTGCATCAACTGAGGATGATTTCACAATCATTTTCAAGTTTTAATTCCTTTTTACAAAGATTAAGACTTTCAGGGGTACACCATGTGCCTTCTAATCTACATAAATCTGTCTTCCAAAAGCATTGAAACACGTCTTAATCATAAAAATGCAACATTTTACTTGTGTTCAAATACCGAGGACCCTTTTACCGCCTTCATTGGTCAAGTTTACACAATTTTCGGCTTACAAAACTGTCGACGCAGGTAGGCTGCCACAGTAAAGGGTAGTCACCCTGAGGTGACTTCCCTGCCGGGTGAATGGCAGCTGAACTAGTGTCTGTTGTAGGAGGGGGCGCGTCAGTTTATCAGCTCGTCATTGCTTGTGTGGTTACCAGCTCCTCTGCCCGCATCTGTGTGAAGGCCATTCCGTGCAATATGTTTCCACTTTGTTCCACCTAATTCGTTTTTGCAGATTTTATGGGCAACGCCACCATTAAGGTATTGTGATATGTATTCAATTCAGGGCTTGGCAAGAATCCGGAGCCGCTTCCATTTGCGAAATAACCTGTTACAAATTATGTAGTGTAAGTAATAAATTGTTACTTGCTCTGACTTCAATGCTATTCATTTTGAAATGGGAAAATGCAGCAATTCTTGCATAATCTTATCGGATTCCAAAAATGCTGGTGCTCTTTAAGCAGGTAAATGTGCGTGTTTTCTCCCTCGATGTTTATTTTGTTGTTGTTTATGGACATCCATTGCCTCATTTTTCACAGTGTTTGGGGAAAAGTAGTGTAGAATAGCCTCAAACGATCCGACCTTGCATTATCACGGCTTCCAATAATTGACAGGAGTTGCCATCTACAATCACCAGCAAACTGCGTGGTAGGTGAATGAAACTGGAGAATCAAATCACTGAGTGCTCTGCAAAGCCGTGAAAGCACAATAGTAAACACACCGAACCAGCCACTAAACATTTGGATTGCAAATAGTCCATGATTTTCTCAAACTATCACTTCGGCTACATTTTTTCGCCAAACAAAGCGTTTGCTCTTGGACGGACAAAAGTTTGCAGATGCATTGGCGTTAACTTGAGCAAACCCGAGACACCACTGCCCTTCCCATCCAAATCCTCTCTCTGCAAATGCGCAATTAACTACTAAGTTCACCGTATCCCTTTACTTGTTTATTTGTTTGCGCTCAAGGTTATATACTTGTACTTTAGGCAAATAAGGTAGTGACAGACGAATGGGACGAGCTGCGTGTGCCTTTCGGAGCGCTTCGAATTGCAGTGCCAATGTCTGGATTGTAATAATTAGCGATGTGACAACAGCGGATGCTGTATTCACGACTGTCCAATGCGTCTAATCGTCGCCTATCTCTGCTGTTAAAAGCGGAGGCTCATCTACATAACGTAATCTGACTTCTTAAGCCTTACGGCAGCAAAGAAACCATCTGCCGTTGTCATAAATCATTCAACCGCTTTGTAAATAAAGCGTGTAAAGCACTTCAGCAAAAGGCCATCCATCAAATGTATGATGGAGCTTTCATGCAACCGCCTCTTAAAACTTACCGTTTAATTTTGGGTCTCCCCCACTCTCCATTATAGCAATGATGTTCTACCTCATTTTCCAACGCCAATCAACTGAGAATGCCGACAGTAGTCTTCTTTTGGATAGCAGCTATTGGTTTATACTAGGGATGCTAGGAGATGCTTAGCCTCCTGCGATGTAGATGCAGTGAAGAAAATTAGGAGAAATTTGAGCATCCAAGAAACCCTACTCACAGCAAAATATAGTTCCAAACCCAACGCAAAATATGGCATTAAAGAGTTGAAAATTGACAAATTCGTCAGAATCACTACACTCAGGAAAAAGAGCACTTTTCTTTTTTTAAAAAATAGACTTCAGCTCAACTAAATTTTGTCTGGAGTGTCAGCTACTACAAAAAACCATCGATGCAATTAATCTCCCAAAACACTGTACCCACGTTAGCCCCAACTCTGCCAAGAACAATAAAAAGCACTTCTAAGGAAGTTGAAATGTGATTTAGAAATTGTTTTAAAAGAAACATCTCGAAGGCTGCCTCCTCGCAAATCCACTCCACCTCTTCATGTGGCACTGGAAAATTCCGCACCTGATTCGAATATGTGAACAAATTCTACAAAGCATAAAATAAAAGATCAAAGGGAAACACGTTTTCACTTTTGCACTCCCTCTCCACTACAGCTTTGTATTTCTGCTATGTCTAGGCCCCACGTACTTTTGATAACCTCATTTTGTGATCTCTAGCAGAAGAAACGAAATGAAATTAGTAGGCACTAGAGCACAAACCAATAGGTGGGATCGGTGGGTAAATAAGCAGAGTCGGCTCAAAAGGAAGCGCACCATTATAGTCGACGACACCATCCCCATTTTTGTCGGCCTCCAGAATCATCTCCAAGATCTCCTTGTCACTCAGCTGCTTTCCGATGTTCTTCATCAGCTCCTTGAGGTCGTTTGAGTCTATCACTCCGTCATTGTTTACGTCAAACTTCTAAAATTATTAAATGGCGAAATTTGGAACCGCAAAAAGTATAAAACCAAAGGAATTTTAATGTGCCTAATCATTTTGGCTACCTTTTAAGATGTTCCTGACATACACAAAATCATTCCAAAATCCGTTACAGCTTTGTTTGCCTCTACTAGTTTTTTAAATCCTAGAATACAGTAAAAATAATTTGGAGTTAGAAAATTTCAAAAGAATTTGGTCTTCGCACCAATGTTTGCAGCAGAAACAATCAGACCTGAAGCACGGAAATCAGAAACTGCGTTCAAAGAGCTTTTAATCCCTTCGGGGTAACGGGTAAATATGCTTAGCCAAAGTCCTCCTGGAGCTTGCGTACTTTCTGTGTTGCTTTTCTGCAGTCATTTTTTTCTGGTAGAGGGCACATCAAATGATTTTAGACACAATCAGCTAGTGTCTGGCTTTTATGTAAACTTTGAAGCGAGCATGGTGAGTGGCTGTTCCAGAAAAGGATGGGTAATAGTGTGCTCTAATCCCTATGGAGAGCAAAAAGGGCTCACAGTTGGGGTCTCAAAGGATTACAGCAAAATTTGATGCCTCTCTATTAGATGATATTTTCTTCCCTTTAATGAGCGACTCGTGTAAATACGGTTCCTACGCTTGTTCAGTTCCTCCTATCAAGCACCATATTGAAGTCGTAAATCATCTCAAATAAAATCAAGGCCAGTGGGCTCACGGTTAACCGAGGAAAGGAAGTGATAGAGGTAGTGGTTACTGATCTGGATTAATGGCATGGTGTTGGATTGCTGTGATGATGTATACTCTGCTGTGGCAAAATCAACCACCGCCTAGAGATAATCTTCCAAGTAATGTAATGCTCCGATTCCATACCACAAGTTGGGTTAATGAATGTGAACTCTTTTTTATCAGGTATGGAAAAAAATCACTTCATTACGACGAGACGTCTAGACAAAGTAAGCTCAGTATTTTTACAAGTTCTGGAGTTCTACCCATCTAGTATAATTGCCTTCAATCCTCGTTTGGTTCTCAGGATCTGCTATTGCATCATGGTTTGAGTATTATCGTCATGGAAGGGGCGAACTGCGCAAATTATTTGGGTTCAACAAAGGCTGTTTCTTTTGCATCATCGAGATCATAAAATCCTACCATTCGTGACCCGTGGTTCCGCTAAGCAATTGGTAAGACAACCTTTTCAAGAACTCATAGCGAGGAAATTCCTCTAAACTAATTAATTTCAATTTTAATAATCCTATTGGGAGATGTTGGTTAAGTACTACCGTCCTTTCAATTGAAAAGTGAAGGAGTCATTTGTTTTAGGCAAAACTGCTATGTGATAGTACTGTGGTATTTGCAAGATTTGATTCATTCTCATAATTGGGTTGAGGCACGACACTGAAGTCCCTCTATAAATGTTCTCCTAGGCTTAGGAGTGTTTATGCACAAAGTCGCTCTATTTAGGACGCGGTAATTACGGTCGGTACAAATCCACAAAATAATAATTATTTTTAGATTACGTGCCCTCCCTGTCAACTTATAATTTGAAAAAGAAAAGATAATGCCACAAAAGTGGTCAGGATTGCGGCAGAACACCTGGCACGGTTGAATTGAATAGGGTGACATTCATTCACACCGTCAGTGGCACATCGACGGAAAGCGATTGACACGCAACTAAACCAAATGAGGAGGGCTTGAGTGTAACCAAAATAGGTGTCTGCTCGAATGATTTTTATCTGAATTATTGTGGTCGGATAAAAGTAGTTAAAAAAACGTGGGCGCGAACACTCTGACTTTCGATACTCACCACTCGCAGCCTTTACCTCCCCATCCTGTCAACGCTCTACTCCGACTGGTTGAATGAGGTCTTTTCTCTCCACCTGAATTTTGGTGCGTGCGAATTTAGTTAAAATAGGAGCTTTACGAAAAATGAGTAGGACTTAGCATGGTCCTTGTCAATTAAGGCGATTTGTTAAACGCATTCTAATAAGTTGTCTTTAATACACACTTGAGGCTCAGTCATCCTCTTTTCAGGAAATAATGCCTTATTTCCCTTGTCAACTGCAAAAAGAGGTGGAATATGAGTAAATAATATCTTACACTGAAAGCCTCGCGATACATGTCATTTCGCGAGGCGAGGTTACTGCCTGCCTGGTTCTGGCTTTGGAAGGACATAGCCATGAGGGAGACGAACTCCTTGTAGTCGATCGTGCCATCTCCTAAAAGTCGAAAAAGTTTAAAAAAACTTTTATTGTTAACGTCTCTACTTTTCTATCAAACAACGTTTGGTTTCTATCGCTCTACACCTCAACATTTTACGACCCTACTCTCGAAGGAGCTTCAGGTTATGCATGTAATAAAAGGGTGATTAGTCGCCCAAAAGCCAGAACACACCTTTGTTATTCTAGCAAATATTTAGCCGACAAATTTGGGAGCTTTTGAGCTAAGATATTTTTCTCATATCAAGGAAGAAATCAGCTGTACTTGCACCTTACTCAATTGAAGTGCTTTCTTTCTTTTCCGGATAAATGCCAGTGGAAGATCAACGGAGTGGAACTTGCAGCTCATTTCTTCATTCCTGGTTGCGTTTACACCGGCAAAGTCATAAATGAAAAGAGTAAAATCTTAGCCACACGCTATTTAAATGTCCTCGGGCTTTTACGGCAATTGTAAGCTCGCAATTTCTTTCAAAATGAAATTCGCATCAGTCGATGCTGTCATAGGGATGCCGGTTTCCCATGGTAAGCGCTGTTTTATCCCTTAAAATTTGCCCTTAGTGGGATCCAGGGTATCGAATTAGTGGTCTCACGTAACCAAAAACAGGATTCTTCCCCATTTTAAGTGCGTACAGAGCTTGCGGAATGGTAGTGGATGTCTGTGGACAATTCGAACTGGGTAATAAGTAGTTGTCAGTGCCGGAACCAGTCATATCATTACGCATTGCTCTCTTCATCTCCTCAGCACCCAACCAGCCCCTGAAGAAGGGATTCATCCGTTTATATGAAATGTCCAATGGTCAGAACATTTAGAAGGACCTGAGCAAGGCAAAAAGTGTCATTTCATGTCGTTAAATAGAATGGGTTGAAGGAGAAGAGTTATAATTAAATTACAGCACTGGATTTCTACAAGTTCCACATTCCAAGTTTTCTAGGCCAAAAAAACAGTTTCTACCTCAATTTCTTCACAAATATAAGAATCTCCATCTTCTGTGCTTAGTGGTTTTTACAATCGCCGGAGGCAGAAAAACCCAGGCAGGTTCCTTTTACCACTTGGAGCATTTCCACAAATTGGAAGATGAGTCTTCGCGCTTAGTTCCTTTCCGCATTGTTGCCTTTTCCGTATAAAGAGAAGGGCATCATTTTCCAAAATATATTTCTCTAAATCAGTGTGAATTGCCTTTTATAAACTGTCAGAGGAAGTTTCCAAGCATCCGCTAACTGGGTCGGCAATAATTTTTTCCAAGATTTCAAAAAAGTTTGGCTTCGAATAGAAAAATGCTCCCTTCAGCCCACCCCAAATGAAACGAGTTGCAGCCCCGCTCCTCTCACAAGGCTTTATTTTTATCATGACGATCTGCGCTGCACTATAAAGGCTCTCTCAGAGCGCATCCACTTGTTGTCGAGCGTTGGATGTAAGCTCGAAGCTAAAGAGAAGTGAATGTCCAAACAAGTGAAGCCAAAATTCACCAAAACCACGAAGAGAGGGCATAAGTGGGAACTACGAGTGGTGAATTCGGAATTAAATTTGTCCAAACCTTAAATGCGAATAGGAGGTAATGGAAATTATTTCGTGCCTGCCAGGATCCAAGTAAACATCTTTTGTGCCCCCGTTTCAGCATTCTTTTGTGATTCAAGGATACATATTGTCAAAATTTGAAGCAGGACCTCAATTGACCTAGCCTCAGTTTGATTGGCGAAGACAAGGGCAATATTCCATCACAATTAGATCGGAAAAGTGTTTCTACTGTTTAATAAGAGATTCTTAAAAATGTTGGAGTTGGATTTTTATAAAATTTAACGTTCAAAATGCTGCACTCTCACCAGTAAATCAACGTATTCCATTTCTTCCATACGAGATTGTGCCAGAAGCCACAAACAGCAAATAAAGAAGAGGAATTACACTTTTAATGCGCCATTCAGTTATCAGACACTGGAAATCACTATGTCCTCATGAAATAGTTATGATACCATTAATATGAATATGAAAGTGGAGCATAAAAGGCTCAGGAATCTCACCATTTTCGTCGGCTTCTTTAAATAAGTTTCCGATGAGTGTGCGATCATGAGCGTGGCCGATGGCCCCAAAAGCGGCAGTCAATTCCTCAAGGGATATGGATCCGTCGCCGTTCTTGTCGAAGTAGTTGAAACTCCGCCTAATCTCTACAGGGCGAAGAAATTGGTGGCTTCAAAACACAACAGAGGAAAAAATTGCGGACAGGCCTGAGAGTTAAGGTAGCATATTTTATTCCCACCTATTTGGACCAATTGAAACTAAATGTAGACATATTTGCGTGGATTAAACATTTAGGTGGCTCCCTATGCTGAGAGGACAAGGTGATTCGCCTCAAAAGGTGCACCTAAGCTTAGATAGATGTCCAAGTAATCATCAAACCTACCGTAACCACAAAAGACGCTTTCCCTCAGCCTTTTACGTCTGATATGTTAGCAACCAGCAAATCGAAAATAAAAAGAAAGTTTATGAGAAAAATAAGATGTCTAAACTTTGACGCTTGGTCTTCATAAGTGTTTTCTTTCGCAGAGGACCGCGTCTGTGACTGCTGACAAATGAGGCGTAAGCCGAGCATCACTGTCAGACACTATTATCCATTAGTGAAGATGCCTTAAAAAGAATCTACCGTCCGACTAGTCTACATCCGAGCCCCAAATTCCATGGCATTCAGCCCACTGACTGAAACAGCTCATTCATTTTCTACTTCTGAGTTGTGCTGATCCAAAAACTGCCCTACACAACTTAAAAGCCACGTCTCGAATTCTATTGTGTAAGAAGCTTCAGGAATAGACTTGATTAGGCGTGCTAGATGGTTCATACCTTATGTGTACGCAACGGTTATTTTAAGTGGAGAGCCCTCTAGCAGGCTCTCTCTGTAAAAAAAATTATTGCCTTCTTCTAACTTTCAGTTTTATTTCCCACCTTTGGCTTAATGCAATGCGCGATTTGAAGCATATATTACTCCAACTAATAACTAATAATGAGGATAACTCACTGTTTTCAGCCATTTTCTTGTTCATTCCACAGCGTTGTCCCTTCATTCTTCCGCTACTATTGTTAGGCATGCAAATAAAACTGCTTTTCAGAAGTAAAACCCTTGGATTCTAATTTCTTTCTCTCTTATTTAGCAAAAACATTGCCAAGGCAGTGGCTTTCCTTAGTGCCACGCTATAAAATCTCATTTTTTAGCCCGTTTAGTGAGGATAACACCTCAAGTGCATCAAACTGAACAAAATTTCTACTGTATTAGTACAACGCGGCTGCTTACAATGTGGCATTTGAATGGAGAATGTAAAGGTTGAGACGTCTCAGAGCTAGTTCCATTAGCAGTTTCCGTTCGTCTCCGCTATCGCTAAATGCAGCTATTAGTTGTCAAGCCTAGCTGCTGTTGCTTATATGTGCTCTGCCACGTATTTGGATATCAAGGCATGGAAGTTGATCAGGCCAAATTTTGAATTTTACTAACGACTTTCGCTCATACAACCCTCGAGTCTCTTCCATGTAGCCCAAACTATTCCTCGTTTGAAATGGCAATAACTTCCGGCATCGCCATGAGCTAACAATTTCAGACATATACGTGGGAGCTCTGAAATTGAAGGGATTTTTTATCAACCTCTTCAAACTGATAGTAATTACTCCTTCACCCCGATGGAAATACGGTTGCCCAATCGTGAATCACGAAAGGAACGTGAAACGCAAGTTAGACGCAGGAGCGAGCACTACTTGGCACTTGATTTGCGAGCTACTTAACGACGTAATTCAAATGTAGCTTGGCGACAAGAAGCCAATCATCCACAGCCTATTTTTTAAACTCTATGCAACATGTGCATGTCCATCTCTCTTGTGTTTTTCGACTACTCATTCATCTATGCAAGATTCGCCCCATAACAGGAATCTTTCGCTCTGCCTACGGTTAACCTCCAACTTTGGGATAATTTTACATCTACCTCACTCCTGATCTTGGCCTAAATCATTGTAAAGGCATGTAAAAATGTAGCTCTTGTTTCTTGTCATGCATAAGTCTAGAAATATGCCTGTTTTTTATGTCGTTAAATGATACCCACTTAGTATCGTTCCTAGGTGGCTTAAAGTGCTGTGCATTGATTAAAGCTTTTCTGCTTTTATGCTCCTTAGGATTAATGACAAGATTAGTTAGACACTTACCTGAAACTTGTTCCGAAGTGAGTTTTTGAGCCTTAATAAGCTGCTGAGCAAGGCGTTCGCCATCCTCCCTGGGATCTCCATTCTTCTCCACGAGGGTTGGAGCTGTTTTAGTGGCAGGGGTGGCGGTAGTAGTAGATGAGCGAGGTGAGGCGCGGTCGTACTCACTGTCACTGGAGGCGAGAAAAGATGAGAGACTAGCAATGTCCATCACTGCTGCGGTGCGGCTTCTAAGTCCACTGCGTCCTGAGAAACGGTTCCAGTGAATGGCTGTCATGTTGGGAGCTGAAGAGCCTCCAGAGAGGTAGCGTGTACGTGTGTGAAGTGTAATGCGCGGTGCGAGGTGAGGTGGAGCGAGGCGATACACAGCGACACGCCTCTTCCGCCTTCTCGCGCTGGCAAATTTCTTAGTGGCCAATGGGCTAGACACTAAGTGGCCAGGGAGTGGCGTGCAAAGATCTCATTTTAGAGTAATGTTTCTCAGAAAGCTTTGTCTTTTACCCACTCACTTTACTTCTGGCAGGTTAAACATGGGAAGTGCGCTATCATCCGCCTCTATGAAGATGCGTAAATGGAATGATTCGATGGGTATCTAAATTACTCTTGTGAATAGTGTGGGAAGTTCTGACAGGTGAAGTACATTATTAAATATTTTTATCAAGGGTTTAGAATTTTAGCTTCCAATCATGTTGGGTAGAGTTTTGCCTCGTAATATCGTCTAAACTATCTATCAAGGTAATCGTATGAAGCATTGCCGAGGGATCACAAGGCTTATAGAATGGCATGCACGAGGCGCCATCAATGGTTCAGTGTTTACCATGGTTTCAGTCAATTTAGCGTCCATGGAACGCAGGTTGCTGCAGTCGGTCAACATGAAGGTAAAGAGCTAAAAGGTTAATGGAAGTGTCTAAATAAACACTGGAAAAAATTATCCGCCCTGACACCCCCTGGGGTCGTGAGTGTCGTTAGACTCCATGATAAACCAGATAAATAATACGGTATAAATTACTTAAATCAATTAACTGCTACAAATGAATGGGCCATAAAACTCCCAAAAGTTATAAAGTTAAAAGGGACGTCTGAGTGCTTAAACATAACTGTGGGGAATAATGCGAAAACATAATCGTCTGGTGAATCAAAAAAGCACTTCAAAGGAGGTAGGCATAAATAAGTAAAAAGCACCAATATGAAAGGAAACTCACCATTTCGGAATGATGCTATGTTTGCTCAAAAGAATTGCAATTCTAGTAAAAAAAGATGAGGGATGAAGATAACACCACGGGCAGAATATGTGTTGTTGACGCATAGATGGAATGGAGAGGTACTGGCATGACTTAGAGGCTATGCTGCTGTCTAAAAGTACAATGGCCATGTCCTTCAGTCGTCTCCAAAGCTCCCCTTTGTAAGCCTCTCTCGTCAGCCATTGCAACGCAAACAATGCTGTAAAGGAAACACCCATGAGCCATCTACGTCAGCCATCTAATTTCTATGGGACTGAGGTAATACTTGACTGCAACGCCACGACCATGCTCAGCAATTACAACGGACCTGGAGTTTTATCCTGTTTCAGAACCGCATTGGAGTAAGGGGTATGTGCTGATAAACTTATGTCCATCACTAGCCGTGGGAACACCGGCCGAAATCCGGAGTCATCGAGCAAAATTCTGAGTTTAGAATAGTTTAGTGCCCATTCCTCCTTGCTGTTTTCTTTACGCTTCAGTGCTGCCCACCCATATCTACTTGGATTCTATCCAGCTGGGTTAGAGGTGGGGGAGGCATCGCTTACTAGTTGACATCTACATATGGATAATGCGGACGGCTCCGTACCCAACCTTTTTAAATGATTTGCGGTTAGTGTCACTTCAGTTGTTAGTAGCTTACTTGCAAGGCACGAGAGTGTGGTAGTTACAGAAGGTTAAATGTCGTTACTCTCCTCGGCCTGTCCTCTTCTCCAATCCCCATTATGATGCATCACTTAGCAACAGAAATTTTGAGCAGTTTTTCCTTAAGATCGTACTTTCTTTTTGCTACCACTTATGTAGCGCCCTAAGTCTTCCCTGAAGGCAAAAAACTCTATAATACTGGGGGAGACGTATAGAAAGGTTGGGGCTGAAGACTACTGGCATGGCCCGGAGGCCATGCCGTCCAGCAGTAGGAAAAAGGCGAAGCCTAAATTGCTCGCGAAATTGAAACGAAAATCTAAAAGACTCTCATAGCGCTACTAAAGCATAATTTGGTGGATGGATAGCATGCGGCCCAAATAAAGACTACCAATCATTGCGTTTCTATGAAACTGGTTTCAAATTTTGCACTGTTTTTGTTTTAAATCTACCTAATTCAAAGTCGACCAAATAATTTCCTGAATCCTCCACCAGACTGACTGTAAAAGAACCTGAAATCTGCTTTCCATGACTACGGGCACCGTTTAAACCCCGCTGGCTGCTTGTCTAAGGAGAATGCATTTGTTTGTGAAGCAGAATTTCTTGTTTAAAAATGCTTAATTATTAATGTAATTATGACCTCAACGTTTTGTAAACTATGCAAAAATGCACACTCACATTTTTAATTGTTTTTGATCATTTCAATTCTCTCTTTGGAGTCCAAGGAAACATTGGTGAAGTTTATGCTTGACCAACTAAGTGACTGTTTTCGGAACAGTTGACATGTCAATTCTAAAGACAATTCAACAGAATCGGCCATGGGATTAACTGTTACGTTTTAGGAGGGTTTATTTACAAGTTCTTGGCAGGACAATATGCCAGCTTTCATTTAAGGAATGCATTTAACGCTCTCGGCTGTTGATTTTACACGCTCAAGGTATTAATTCAGAAGAGTACTTGTGATGGCGACAATGCAAGAGTGCATCACTGCAGAAGAAATCCGTTCTTTTATAAAATAAATGCTTTGTGAGGAATTCTTTGCACAGGACCGATACCATCGTTGATTTGAAGACTTGGAGTGACCTTCTTTAGGTACCAAAGAGTAGCAACCAGTGGTCCTCTTTGAATTTCTTCCTCTGATTACAGAAGTAGCCTCAGCTATTGCATTTAATTACAGGGTCTTGACGTTAAATTTTGAGGTTAAAGCAACTTTTCTTTCAAATTTTTCTAAGTCTACTTACAATTTAGGCCAAAAAATGCTAAGTTCTCCTAATTCAAAAAGAATTATGCCCATTTTATGTCTATTTATCCGCAATGGCAGAAAATGAGGAATCGTCCAACCATAAATAGCCAAAAAAAATGCAATTCCACCCTTTAGAGTCAGTGTACAAAGCGTTTTCTGCAAAACGGCTTTTTTAATGGTAACCAGTTCAAGGATTTTTTGCCAGTTGTGAATTACTATCTCGTAAGCACACTTTCACTTCCTCTTGTCGCTATCTACGAATTCAAATTTACCATAAGACTAACTTGATGTCGGTCGGATCATCGAAGAATGATGGAACGCTAATATCTTCTTATTCTTGAATCTGTATGCTCAGAGTTAGCTCATCGGCAAGTGGACGGCTTTGTATCTTATTAGGCGGTGGGGTATTCTACGTCCTTTTCACCATGTAATTAGGATCCGCCCAACGTATTTAAGTGGATAGTACAGTGAGTTTTCACATAAGTGCAAATCATTTAAGTAAAAGCAGGCATTTGGCATTTCAATGTATGTAATTCGGGAAACTGCAATTACACTAGAGGGGTAGGCTCTTCAAGTGGCGCCAAAATGTATCCAATTTGCACAAAAACGAGCAATAACAACCAACGAATCTACCTGATGTAGGTGATGATGCACATCTAGTTTGGTTTGCAACAGGCGGTAGATTGGCTCCAAGCCTGAGACTAACTTGTGAGTGCTCAGGATTTTCTTGTGGTGGAGGCACTAATCTTCTAAAATCCAAATTTAATGCTTGGGTGGCTTTGAGAATTAAGCATTCGTCGGAGCAGCTCGTCTATTTGTTAAATTTTAATGCATTTTGTCTAGATAAAGTCTTCCAGGCATGCTGGCTGCAAGTGTTGCATATATGTGACATCCTAACTTCCTTTCCTGAGCCCAGGACTCATACATATGCATGTGATGCATGAAATTAAAAGAAGCTACTCAAATTATTCATGAAAAGATGGTACAACCTTTGGGATGGTTGCGATGGTCGATTTGCCTTTAAGACTTTCACGTTAAAAGTACAAATTTACTCTTCTAAAAAAAAACATTTTTGGGCTTATAAGTATTTCAGGGATCAAATCCAAAAAAAAGTGTAAGAGGCGCTGCAAGTATCACACGGATGTTATTTACCTCTTTAACCCAGCACAGACCACGAAAGTTAAATGGCGGTGAATAACAATGCCTATCTGTGATGTAAATCTGTGGACAAGCACATAAATATGAGCACGTCAGTCGCAGGGTGTCTCTACCGTCTCCCTGTTAAAATTTTCTTCTTTCATCTTTCAGCTACTTAATGCTTTCCTTTTAAGTTAAAACTCAGCCCTCTTGTAGTGACTTGCATCCTGTGTGCTGCTACCTTCTTGGATGCCGAGGTCAATCAAGGATTATTAATGCACGAGAGTGGCAATCATCATGGCGTTTATGGTGCTCCGAATAAGGACAGGAAGAATATGTGCTCTATAGCCTTCGCCTTCCCTGATCTTCTGGCCGTAGTAGCAGCAAGTCAGTGGCATCCACTTCGTACTCGCACAACACTAATGCCTCAAAACGATCTACTCCCCCAAATGCTTTCACTGCTTTCCCTCAACCCAAGGAGTTATTTTGCAATTTCACTTAATTTGCATAATCTTGGATGACAAATGTGATTCGATGGGCTCCAAAACGTAGCATCACATCCAAATCGTTACTGCGGGACAAGTTTACCATCACGTAAGTTTGTAAATCATTTCGTAGCAGCACTTGAGGTGGAAATTTTACCTACTTTAAAGTTCATTGTGATAATTTGTGCCAAGCGCCTGCCAAAATATAACTCTACCTTGTCTGAACCAACATTAAAGTGAATGAAGCATTTAAAAGTATGACTAGCTCAGCTTTAGCCCACTGTAGAATGTAATTCTGAGTGTTAGGATGCCAGCTAAATGCATGGGAGGTGCTTATCTCTGCAATAATCCGGCAGGAATGCCACTATTCTTTCCACGATGGGAAGAGAATATTGCTTCAGAGGTTATGGCCACGATTCTATAGTGTGACGATGCTTCTTCATTATAAGTGGTAGATTAGCTAAAGATAAGTCGACCAGCTTGTTCTCGGGCAGGCTGTCCTATTTGGCGTACAAACTGATCGCTTTATCTGTTCTTTTACGTATTATCTCCATACAGACTGGATGTAGGTCATATCGGATCCGACTAGCAGCTTATTTGGGATCTGTCAACCACATCATTTATGCTTGCTACGCATTGGAATTTTTTTGCATGAAAGGCGCGATTTTGTTTGCAAATCTAATGTATAACTTTATAATCCCTAGTTCTTTGCATACACTTAAAGTAGCTAAGTAAATGTCTACAGATTGCCGTATATCGCTGTCTTTTAAAGGATACTTGAACGTAATTGGAGCATCTTTGATACAATTCCTAACGTTAATAAAGCATTTATCAAAGGGGAATTTGATTGGTACTTGGTTAAAGGATTTAAAGAGGCTAGTTTTTTTTGGTTGTCTATTTACAATTTTGAATGTTAAAAAGCGGTATTCAACGTCCCGTTCTAGCTCAACCGAAGTTCCTCGCCTCATGGTGTCGAGCGCTCTGATGACGGCTCTTGGGAATTTACCCTATCCATGGTTGAATAAACAGCCTCCCTTTTTCCTATTTAATGTCAAACATGATCCAAGTTTGAACTAGCAAAACTTAGCAACAAATGCCCGCAAACACACTTAACTTCCGCGTTCTCGCCTATTGTACGAATAATGCCACGCAACACTGACACTATAATGTCAGCGAATGTGGATAATTAGTAACCACAAAAAAACATAATTTAAAAATCCTTTATAATTTGCTTCCTCCCTATTGTAGGTATTGGTATTTGGCTTTTAGTTTTAATTGTGCTAATTCAAATCGCAAAGGCTTGAGCATAACGAGTACCTCAGTTTGGAATCCCTAAGACATGCAAATAGAGGGGCACTCGAATATATTGCCGCCACTCTAGGCCGCGTGCCATTATTCTAAGCGTGAAACATCTTCTCCTTGAGGTTTGCTTTCCATGCTTGGTGATCCTACTCAAACATGTTCAGTAGCGTTTGCCCCATTTGCCTTGTATGCATGACTAACATTCTAAAAAGTGTTGTACTTTTTAAATGGATAAGCGCGATTACATTTGCCAACTGATGTTTTTTAAACAAGAACTTTGCCGTTTTTAAATAAATAATGAATGAGTGTTTTTCTTGGATTTGACAAATCGTTTTGACCATTTTTTCTAACTTCGAAACCAAAATGTTAAAGTGTGTACAAACAAGCGGATTGTCCTAGCTACTTATCGATGCTGAAATCGCATTTGGTCTTGATTAGTGCCAGATCATACGAATAGTAGAAGGAGTCAAAAACATGTTTGTTAAGAATGACATGAAGTAGGCAGCAAACCGTATCTTCAGCACTCCAGCCATAGCTATTGCCATTGGGCGTAGGCAACTGTTCCTAGCACGGAAATAAATGTTAGCAAAAGATGGCTTTTTTGTGAGGGTGAGGAAAGAAAGGCAAATGTGAACTCCTCGCCTTTCTCTTTTTCACCAAGAAAAGTGATTTCAAACGGTACTTGAATGACTTTGCCGTGGATTTTTATTGAACTCCGACCTGCAATGGGAAATTATGCCCTTTAGAAGCGTGTTCCTTATAAACAGAAGAATGACCACACGGGACACGAGTCTTCATAATGGCTTAGCAAAACAATGGCATTTTTCTCAATGTTAGTTGTTATTTTTTTGCCACGATCTGAAACTGGTTCTCAGCCAGGCTACAGTTTGTCGGGAGGAGTTAAAGTGCAGGCTGGTCACATGTGTGCACCATCCGTCTTCATTAATCACTGGGTGGCAAAACCTGGCGCAAGCCCTATTCATGGCATCTAATAGATGTAATGTATCCACAATCAAGATTCTTGCACACCAGTTTAACTCAGTAAGGTGGCACAGTGGATTCGTGAGTGTGTACTCTGTGCAGCAGATGGGCGTACTGAACCGCTTAGTAGGATAGCTTGGGAGCGTAATTCCTCATCAAGAGAGCTAGATTATGCATCATAATAACCGCGGAAGCTTAAAGGTGGATCCACTTGCCTGTAAATGAAACCACTAGTGTCGCTACCTTAGGCTCACTTATTATGGCCTTTTGGTACTCCTGCTTCGACAATTTACTCAACATCTTCCCTTCTGAATATTGTCCCCCTATGAAGAAACCTCGTTGGTTCTCAGAACCCGATCCAATAAAGTTTGACCATTTGATCCTCTTAATACGCTCCGTTGCTGATGGCGTCCAGAAAACAAAACACCTACCATTAAGTAGTACTTTGTTTAAAAGTTGGTAAAAAATACCTCATTGGAATTTTATTTGTCCCCTCCATAGGTTACGATCTATTATCCCAAAACTTACTTCCGGTCCACTTTAGATGGACGCCCCCTTGCTCTGAGTCCCCACTATCATCAGCACTGAGCACGCCTTCAACTTTGGCTAGACCGAAGTAGGCAACGCATTTGGGAAGCTGTAAGGGTTAATCCTTAATGACTGTGAATTTTGAAGCCTGGTTGGCATCCTCAAAGCAGGACAGTGAACTCACAGAATCAGAGAAGTATGGCACAGTAATTTGAACAGGCCGCGGTATCGTGTAGTTTTCGTCGATAGTCAGCACGGGTGGTGTCGTGTAGAGAATGCGTCGCTCTCGTTTATGGTTGCCTCCTGCCAACGCATTTTAAACATTATTGTGACTGGTGGTGGACACGCCTTTTATATCAAATCACCAGTCGATACCTGCTCCTTTACATCGTTGCGGCCTGTCACTGCTTTTTTCCAATTATCTCTTCATTCACCTCCATTAGTCCTCTTAGAATGCTCCCAATCCCTTCTAATTAAGAAGTGGATGTCAATTCAAAAACATCATATGCCACTAATTAAAGAGCTCACCATGCGACACCATTTTAAATGAGGCCAAAGTTCTAAACTGTTATGTGGTTGTGACTTCATTTCAAAGAATCAAACCAGATTTGTCTAGTTTACAAAGTTAAACCGCCCTTCGGATGTAAGGTGCTTTAATTGCTCTGCTCATAAGTGGAGAGAATAAATAGACGAGCCTCCCTTACCTACCTCCATTAGCCCTGTGAATCAAGAGCGTTGCATCCATTTGTCCCATGGAAAGGACAAGACGAGTCACGTCTTTCCTGTTGAAATCCCCACTTATTTT
Organism: Taenia solium; assembly: GCA_001870725.1. NCBI lineage: Eukaryota > Metazoa > Platyhelminthes > Cestoda > Cyclophyllidea > Taeniidae > Taenia > Taenia solium. Next base: position 246,323 of record MIEF01010020.1, on the reverse strand, counting down.
AAGAAAAGTCGAACCTAGATAAAAAATAATGTAAAGTAAATACTGACTCAATCAAATTAGCTGAAATGGGTGATTATTTACCAAGGTCTTCGGTGAAGCTAGGAATTACATAGGAATGTATCGAAGCATTCCATCTTATTGAATTCTTTGGTTAGCTGGGTCAAAACGGTCTCTTACTTGAAACTTGCCAAAAATGCTACAGACCTTCAACGTTTTCAAGCAACTTGGCAGAACACAGCTGAGTAAATGAAGTCAATGGTTTGAAGCAGAGAAAGCGCAAGTGCCTAATCAACTTCAATAACCGATCCCTACACCCTTGTGGCCCCATTACACTGCAAGAGAACTTTTGCCCGCAATTAAGAATTCCTTAAGAAAGTATTTGCCTGTACTGCCTTTGTGGGAAAGGGTAAAGCAAATGTGTTTTTATTGCCCAGGACAATTAATCGCCAATCGACCAGAGCCATGGCGGCGTTGACAACATAGTCGATAGATTCCCACATGACCTTTCAGAGAAAGCTGCTTAGGAGTTCTGTCATTTGAAACGATCATATATGACAGTAAAGTGAATCGATCCCACTGTGAGACGCCTGCATCTTAAATGGAGTCAGATTGATGATGCTTTCACCCACCCGTTTAATAACAGGCAAATGTTGGCAGAGTGGTGGTTAGGCTAGGTCAGTGGATCCGATTTGACAGATCGCAACACACCAGTGATCCCCCAGAAAGAGTTCAAAAGTAGGGAAAAAATCTCTATCCCTTTACCTGAGTAATTGTGGCAGACGTTGTAACTGGGATGACAAAACGGGTCGTGGGGTGGATTGGAACCCTTTGGGATGAGAAGCAAAAAAAAAAAAACAAATGCAGAAATAGAACTCAATTATACTACTTGGGAGCTGCTAATTGGAGAAAGGAAATTGCTCACCTGGATGCCAAAATCCAACCCTCGTCCAATCCGCACGTAATCATCAACTGCTGCCCTTATTTTGCATCCCCTGTCATCGCACTGGAGATCTTCATTAACACTGAAATTGGGAGAAAGGGCATAACAAGAATCCTGCTAAAATATTTAATTGCTCAAATGTAATGAATAAAGAAGTTGGCTGGATCTTAAGTTCCATAGAATTCAGATAGTGGCAACGGAGACGGGAAACTTTATAAGACAGTTGTGAAAATAAACCACGAGATCAAATAACCTGTTGCCGCTTTCTAAAGCGCTTCAACCACGACAACTGTCTTCACATAAGTGAGTCAGTGAACGGTGGAGGCAATAACCGTGTTTTTATCACCACATTACAAAGGGACTAGGGCATTCTCAAACTGTAGCAGTGAGCCTTTTTCCTTGCTCTAACCTACCTCTGCTCATTTTTCATGCTAGATGCATTAGCCGTCACCTTGCCTCATCGAGGGAACATTGAAATGAGGTGGAATGACATTTTGACATGTGGCCCGTTTCGTTCATTGTAGAAATTAAGAAGTTAAATGCCTAGTTGTAAATTTGGCTCAAAAAGACTTACTTGGGATTCACTTTACGGCAGCCTTTCTACTCAAAATATGCGAGCCAGACATCCTACCGGTTGTTGGCATTGGTAAAATGAAGTCAAGTTTTGACAAACAAACTTTGAGTAGAAACAGGCACCAATTTATATTGTAAAACATTCTTGCCTATCATTGAATCAAGGCGAATGCAAATTGACACTAGCTCATCTAAGCTCATTTAGTATTCCTTCTGGTCATGTGAATCTAATTTAGACTGTCTCTGAATTTCCTAGCATTCAGGCCTGAGTTCTTGTCACGATCTGTTAACTATGCGCTCATCATCTAGCCAAAGCACTAATGGTACCACTAGCAGTGCTAATCCGCTTTTCCCTTCGCCTTGAAACCAAGTGATTAGGGTTGTACAAGCTCTGGTCCTGTTTCATGCGACTTAGGTAGCCATACCGCCTTTCAAAGTGGAATCAAGGAGATGAACTTTGGGTAAACCCATCTGCACGAGTTTCGCTGCCCTCAAAGACGCTTAGCAAAAGCGGGTTTTCAAAAAGTGTATTAAAGACGTGAAAAAAATACAATTCCCAAGAACATAAAAAACATTTTTTTTTCTTACAATAGAGGCACAGACTTGGCTCCACCTTGACCATGTGAAAAATAAACTGATTTGTGCAGATGATAAACTGTTTACACTTAAGGCAGTTATTTAGAGCCTTTACATTGGCACTTAAGTTTGTGTGTAGTAAAAGTACCTTCTGAACTCTCCAAACTTGCATTTACGTGCGGTGTGAAAAAAAGCAAACGGCATATTACTGCTTTGGGTCGTTAATTATCTGCAATATTAAACATCTAGATATTTCCCTTTCAAATCAAAATTATTGTATGAACTTACATAAGTCTGCCGTTGATTTGCTCAAAGTAAACGAGGATGCCTAGGGATAAAATACAAAAGAAAAAAACACCTATTATGGTCTTGTAAAGGGGCTGCTGCCATCAGGCGTCACTTACAGGAGGCCGCTGCCACTACATAGACAAGGCCGCGCACCATGCTGGATTCCGAGTGCGAATCCAAAGCCAACTGTTAACGTTGACCGTTGTTGGAAAAATTTTCGCAAATATTTCCACCTGTGTGTGTGTGTGCACACTCCGTAAGGATGACGCGTCACCAAGGCGAGGTGGCCATCCTGTGATTGGTGGAAAACGCACGGTCAATCACCAGTCTTGTCACTATGGCCAGCAGTCCATGGGTTATGGGAGTTTTGATTTGCCAGACGGCGAAACCTGTGGCAGACGAAACCGAGATGATTAATTAAGGCTGATACCTTCTACAAGGCCTAGCTGCCTGACCAGAGTTTAATGTTCCCCATTTCCGGGCTATCCAAATGCCGGGCTGGGTGTAGGAGGGCATGCCGACTTTTTTAAGAATGCAAATACGGCATTGTTCCGCTTAGAGCAGTACCGACGTTGTATTCCCTCCGAACCCCATGCATGTATGGCCATTCTGTAGACACGGCAAGAGACTTAGAAAAAGATCTACTTTCAAGTATCCCACTGCCTACATGTCTCTCAGATTGCAGCATAAGGCAAGAATTTGAATAAGCTATCCTACTCTTCACAGCTAGTGCTTTCCTTGCGGTCCTATTTGCGTTGTTATATGGCTTTGGATGTTCCAACGATACCCTGGAGAATCAGCACTCAGCATGATGGTATAGTGCGAACGAACGCTTCGCAGTCCGTTTGAAGACAAAACAGACCGGGACAACTGCAAAGCAACGATCCGATTTCCCTTATAGCAACCACAAATGTAAGACGTTATTTAAAACCCCACTTTCAGAAAACGATGTCTGAAAGAACTTAAAAGATTCACCGACTTATCATGTCATCAGGACTTAAATCGCCAAAATGTTGTTTTTGGGAACCTGAATGCCTAAATTCTCTCACTAATGAGCATTCAACTCGAAAACGCATGAATTGGTCCCTACTTCCACTGACATCTACTGCAATTCACCCATAGGTATGACTTGTTTTTCGAATACATTGGCACAAATTCCAACTGAGAGATCTGTTACTACCAAATCATAAACAGGCGGTTTGGTTTCAACAACGAAACACTCAATTTTTGCAGCGCTCTGAGCCTTATCTGAGGATCTAATGCGGCACCTTGGAAAGAAAGGGATTCATTTCAGGCAGACAAACGGTCCTTGTTTTCATTTTAATTTGTAGGTGAACTTTTTCTTACTTCGTTTGTAGAACTACAAGCACTCGATTTAGATAAAATCCTAATTGGCGATTTGTTTAGAGAGATCATAAATGCCAAACTGCAGTGAATTTATTCAGAATGTAGTATGAGGAGCGGGAGGTTTCTTGTCCTCAGGTAGTGGTACAGACCTCTGGTTGTATCAACCGTAAACTCATTTTTTAAATAGATTTTTTGAATAGTTAAGTCCTGGTCTCGAATCATTATTGACAATCAACTCCTTGTTGTGACGATTCGAAGAAGTTGAGGTGGATGTGGTAGCATATCTATTCTGTGGATTAAGCCCTCCACAGTTGATGCCTACTTGCTTGAATGTTCAGAGGTCAGATGCAGCGACTAGCCAAATAAATAAGGATTTTGCTCAAGTGTCCGGGTAACTGGTGGCTTACCGCCGCCACCAATGTGACGCGATGAGGCAACCCCCCAGGCGCGGTGTGCAAAACCAGATTGAGGATAAGTTTTTGTTAACCTAAGGGTTCACTGATACGAGTGCAAAAAGTGTTCTAGAGCAAATTTAGCATTGGTGGAAGATATTGAGATGGCCTGCACAGTCGCTCAGTTCGAGCGAGAGGGTCGCATGCGTGAACACAACAGACTCTGTAATGTTCGACAATCGGCCCGCCTTGCTAAGTAAAAATCCGACCCGTTTTCGTAGTACTGTTAATATTTAATCGCTGTTACTAAAAAGGGTTTCCAAGAGTCGTCAGACCTACACAAAAGTGGATCTAAATTTAAACTTTTGAGTAATCTTTGTGATTTTGATTCAGGTTTTGGTTTTTTATGAGTGAATTTTTAACAATGAAAGCAAAATACTGCATTTTAAAACATACCTAGTGTTGGTCTGTCAGTGTACATCCATTAAAATCAATGCCTCTTGGAGGTGAAAGAAAAGTCCAGAAAAGAAGCTCAAACTCTGTTGCACAACGCGCACAAAACTGCACTCAGCTTCGCTTGTTTTGTAAAGCAAGTTACGCTTTACATTTCCAGTTTTGGGTGCCACGTTTCAAGTAAAAACAAAGCTTACCACGTGGAGGTGTGCATCGTATTGTGGATGGGAATGACCTCTACAAATCTTGCAATCTACACCCATTGATAATGTAACACTTTGTTTGCTCGAACTGCCGGTTTTTAGGTGATTTGGGTGGCCATATTGTACTAGCCGGTTGGCAAGCCTCTGGGCCGTGCCAACAGCCCCCAAGCCCCCTGCTTCCAGAATATACATTCTGCCCTAGTACTATGCCTTCTTTTACCTTAATGGAGGTCTCGGCACGCTTCAGATAAGGCACGCTATCACTTGTCATTGATGTGATGGCAACAGACCGGCGAGGATGTTTTTCACCAGTTTTGAATAGGTTAATATGATAGTCTTTCCTACAAATTGGGTTTTCTTCACCACATTTCGCAGTGAAGAACTGAAAACCACGAAAAATGTGCATTGCCAACCTTACGACTGAATTGAAATCGGAGTAGTGAGTGAAAATGACTACCAATTCAGTAACGATACATGAGCTTACATTATTCATTATTAAACCCACGCATTTTTATATTTGTTTGTTTAAGTACTGGGGGTACGCGTTAATCTGAAGATAGCAACACGATTTTAGCTCAAAAATATGGAAGAGTATTTCAAAAGGGGAGTCCTTTGTGGGAAAGTGCAACATTGTCAAGGAGGTCGCACACATTTGGTGTTGTGAAACATCCTTGTTGACGCAAACACGATTAATTTGTGCAATGGAACTTTCGGTTTCACTACAAATAAGGGAAGTTGCTACCGAATGTCTTGGCAGGACTTATAATGCGATAATGGATTCTAACTTAACTAAGGAAAAATCCGGAGACTTAGGAACTGCATTGGTGTCAGCAAATGACTAGTAGTAGTCCAGTCGATTTTTTCGATTGCTATCCTAATCCAACCGAAATTATGGGGGAAAACTGCACTAGATTTTGACATAGTTCAATTGCGCCTTTTATTTTGAAATCTGAAGGTATTTAAAATATGTACATCTTGGTAAATAATTGAACTTTCCTAGACATCTTCGGCAGCCACATCAACATATTTTTCTTATAGTTAATCAAATAAAATTAGCCTGTTCAATCGCTATGTTCTTGGCTCTTCCCAAGGCCGTTGTTCGGTTAGCTTACCTCTAGGGCTAATCCAACGATATGTAAGCTGCTTTATGGTGCATGTTTTAAGTTTCCAACTTAACCGCTCTTCAACAATTTCTTTTCACCCGTATGTTCTGTTTACCTCTCGTGTTTTGTGCTGTACCCTATCGAAGACAACTTACTTCTAATTTTCTCCTGAAATATTGATCGCTTACACGATTTTATGCCTTCTTTCACAACGTATCTGATCGAAGCACAACAGTCAAACTGCCTGCTACATCAGAAATACTTATTCGTATTACCTGGTTCAAAGAAACTGTTTGAGTTATTCTATACAGCCAATTGGTGACCTCCTTAAATGCAAATAGTGGGGAGGTTGTATGAGTAAAACAGAAACCCTCTTTAAACTAACAGTTGTGATACCCTTATTTGCAATTATTTCTAATTATGCTCCCAAATCTCCAACGGATCTATGTATTTGTGAAAAATAAAGCAATAAAATCCTATATGAAACCAAGTAAATGCAAGTGCTCATCAAAATTCCAAAGTTTTGCAGGAAAATGCTACATTTTGAGTGCAGAATGACTTCTGAATATTAAGTGACTAGCTGCTGAGACTTCGTGTTTTAATGGAAACGGGTGAGTTCAATCCGTAGAACTGTGGGTTTTCACCCCAAACCATTTTTTGTGAGTAGTTGATAACCAATATCTTCAAATGGATAAGATTGTGACGCTAGGTCAATGCTTTTCAAGTTGACTTTCTACATCATCCCAACGAACTGCCATTTAATCGAAGAGTTGAATTTTCCGATCCGTAGTACCTAGTTTATGGGACCAGAAGCATACCTAATTATATTTTATTAGCAAGTGTAAATTACACAGAACGACCCTTAGTAGTCAGGTCAATAAACTTGCGGACCAGTGTAGAGATACTACGTTTATTGTTATGCCTAGTTGTGCAATACTCCCGAAGTACTAAGAAAGAATCACTGGCTTTATCAACGTCATCTCGAGTGGGATCGCTCAACCACTAGCACTGCAATTTGTTAAATGAGTTGCCCACTTTTGTGCATATCCCCATGTCAATTACCTTAGAGCCGTGTGGAATAACTGTGTCATTTCGCTTATGACATCTTACACTGCCTTTCAGTTGCAGCCGAGAAATTGCCTTTTTAGACGTTGCGAAGCAAAAATACTGCCTCATCTTGAAGGATTTGGCTAATAAGCTATTATTTTCTTTAAGGCACATTACCTTTCGCCCACTTAAGCTGAACCGAATTCTCGCCATCGCAGCCATCTTGTTTACCGTCCTGCTTGGGTTTTTCTACCTTAATAATTTCTGCGTAAGTACCTTTGCTCTTGATTGCATTTCCAAAAATCTAAGCCATCGTCTGATTCATCTACCTTGCAATAGTGTGGCCTTCCCCTGTGTGTCACAACTAGATTTCGATCGCTGCATCACGTCAGATAAACAGTTTAAAAATGTTTTTTTGCTTTTTTCTTGTTCCTCGTGTTGTTCAGGCATTGGTTATCTTTTCCCATAAAATACTCCAAACTCTATTCTTTATTCTTGAAAAAATGTGCAATCGTTCGGACTTTGTAAATTGCTGTTGTTTTACCCCTCTTGTATTGCTTTGGGTACTTAAGGGAGGCAGAAGAATTGGGGAAATCTGCCTGCCATCAGATCTCGCCCTTCTTTTGATGCCTAAAACGCTGCGATTGCATGTTCTCACTGATGACTCTGATGGAGCTCGCATCAACTTAAAAGTAGACTGTTACTGGGGTGTAGCAATTGTCATTAGTTTAGTCTACTAATTATTTGCAAGTACGGAATCATGATAACATTCGGATGTGGATTATAGCAATTTAATATTGTGTACGCACGCGAAGGTCACGTGGTATCTCGCCGGTGGTCGCTAAAGCTAACCAGTAACCTCGAGTGTGTACAGGATTGCATGGGAATGCATTTCTTATCGCTTCCTCTAGCCCGTATGCAAGCCCAAGAAGGGTATCAGGGACCCTTCCGACGGCATTCCCGTCAAGATGCAGCCACTTCAGGAGGCGGCAAATCCTCCAGTAGTGCCGGTGGCAGACAATGCAGGAGAAGCAGTTTATTTGGACAATTTTGAAATCCCTGACCTCATCCCAGGAGCGGATAGCTTCGTCAAACTGCCCGAGGTGACAATTGAAGAGATCCGCGGTCCCTCAAGAGCAGCCATTCAAGACCCTGATGCGGCCGAAAAGAGGGAGAAAATTAAAGAGGTAAGTGCCGAATCGCGCCCAAGACTTGCTGTCCAGGCTCGATTTTTGGTGATGACCGAATTTTTGCTATCCATAACTTGAAAAACCCGTAGAAAAATCTAATGCATTAAAAGCGACTCGCTTTTGGCGCATGAAATAATTTATAAATTCGTGCGTTTGGCAACCTTTTTAAGAACCTTCCCTCTGATGAAATAGGTAGACCTGAAGCGTAAATTGCGCTGATCGACTACTAAAATCCAACTTTATTTAGGTTCAACAAGTTGAAAGCTCATCTAAACGTCCGCTTTCTCCCTCTTCCTTTGTCCTAATTCAAATTTGTCAAAAAACCCGGTACATGTTTGGCACCCCTTTGAAAAGGCCTGCAAAATAGTTACGGCATCTGCAGGCAAGCCCTGTGCAGTGTACTCTTCGTTTTTTTTCTCAGATGACCAAGCATGCCTGGTCCAACTATGTGAAGTACGCCTGGGGTCACAATGAGCTCAAGCCCTTGTCGAGGACCTTCCATGACACGGATATTCTAGGCCATGTTCCTCTCGGTGCCACTATCGTCGATTCCATCGACACGCTCTATATCATGGGACTGGAGGAGGAGTATAAACAGGCAGCTAATTGGATCCGAGACAAACTTGACTTCTCCAATGCGGTGAGTGGAATATGCTTTTTCCAAAGTTTCATTCAAATGTGGTCGTTTTAAAGTCTGGACGTTGCCGCCACCTAGATAACAGTGAAGTTTGTTATGGTTACTGATTGGCCATTTTCGCCTTGTGTCTACATATTAAGCGCGATATGTTTACAAATTCCATGACATTTCGGATACTGCCCCTCATCTGGCTTTACTGTCGTCTCAACCGAAATTTTCACTTTACGGTTGTGTTGTCTTGGGAAAAGTCACTATCATTCCTAGAGACTTTCCACGAAGATTTTTGCAGAACACGTCTACGCGATCAAAAATGGTTTTGGTGGAGGTGTATTATTAAAGAGTCGAAATTGGTTTATCGTTGTTCAAGTTATTTCCAGGCACAAGGGATTCCTATCCAGCACTTCACTTCTGGCATATTTATTATTTTGAACTTCCACATTAATCCTCCTATCTTTGAGCATATGCCGTTTAAAATGTGTTTATCAGTACCATTTCCGTCAGAAATGCACATTTTTTTATTAGTTTAATCATCCACCTCTACCTGCACGTTTTGAAGTTTGGAGACAATTTAGAGGCCTTTTAATGCTGCACAATCTGTTCGAATCCGAGGTAATTGTTCCACAGATCGCCTCATATTTTTGTTGTTTCTATCGACGAATTCTGAACAATTGGACAACTGCATTTTCTTCAACTAGGAACAGCAGTTGCCCGCACCTTTCCTGATAAAAATTATTTGAATGACCAGACGTTTTTTGCAAGTGAAGGTACCAGACCTTCTAACTTTTTTAACGATGATTACCTCACTCTAGTATGTTTGGTTCTCTGCACCTCGGTAATGTGGTAGTACTTGGACGGAAAGTATGGGAGGGAAGGGGTGAGACTTCATTTTGGTAGTTCTTTATCATTTGCATAGTTTGGGCCAAGTCTCCATTGCTACTGACGCAGTTCTTTGGCTCTCTGCTAGTCTCCAGAAGTCGTTATGCTCAACCAATTCAGCGTGCCCTAGAAGCACGGACAACTTTCATGTGGAGCAGAGATTTTTCATCTTTTATTTTATAGGTTGGGTTTTCCAGAACTCCTTTTTCCTTTGACAGTAAGTGCTCTTTAATCGTAAGTGTTTGCTACTTCAAAACCCTTCTAAGTGATGCTCATGCTTTAACAAAGGGTGGCTGCATACATTGTGCTTTTTATCCTTTTGTGTCTGGGAGTACTGTACCTCCAGCCAAGGAAAGAGGGTCTTTACGAGCTCATTGCATGTATCTGAACCTTAGTCGGGATTAAAATTTGCTACTGCCTGAATTGCCCCAGGTGTCGCTTGGGTAATACTCAGCTAGCTCACCGATCAGACCCTTGCGCCCACCTCGTTTGTGAGGTTGTAGGTATCGATAGCAGTGAATGGGAAAGCATTTCGTCGGTTTCCTGACACAGAACCCAGATTATTTTCAGTCCTGTAATATCTTACGAACGGCTTAATAGCTGCGGTCTATACTCGTTTATCGCAATAATGACTTTAGTAGTTTACTTTGTAAAATGGTTAATCGTACAATCTTAGTGATGCAAATTTTCAGTCTTTGCCTCCCGGTAGTCCTTATTTATTACTGTTCTTCTTGTCACCAACGTCTTTAATCTTGATAACACCACGGTTCTTTTCCCTTTTATTTCATTACCCTACATCATGAAAACCAGAAATGAAACATATTGATTAGCCTTTTGGGTCTTGTGGAGGCCCTTGTCACAGAAGTGGTTGCTGTGACCTCTTGCACAAACTTTACGTCACCATCCAGGTTGCTCCTTTTGTTTAAAAATAATGCTGATTTTGTTTTTCACTCTTAATTTGCACAACCTCATTTGGACGACAATTTTGATGTCGTGCTATTCTGGTGCATTTCAATATACCCATCAGCACATTTGCCGTTTGCACCGTGGCGTACAGTTTCTTATGAAACTGAAGGTACTTGAGCTTCTTTTGCACAGCCTATCCAAAGTTGACTAATAATTGAGCTTCCCCTGGGCAGCAATGTTGGTTTTTTTTAATTCAATTTTACTTTTCTAACTAGCTTAAAGAGCTTCCAAAATTTTGTCCAAAGCTTCACAGCCTCTTCCACTTAGCCCCACTTCCTGCCTGGACGAATTTATCTAGGAAACAGAATTCCAATTGCAAAAAATTCTTGCACAAAAATTTTTCTCCTGTCAAGCAGGAGTGAAAATAGTCCACCGTATTGTTTTTGCGTTTGGTCCCACAACTTGTTCTGTTGGCGTAAGGGTCGTGTCGTCTTTACCATAAGATGAAAATGAAAGACCTTTTTTTCTCTACTCTAGCCAACTGAGATTTCGGTGTTTGAAATCACAATCCGGTTCGTCGGTGGCCTTTTGAGCATTTATTCAATGACGAGAGATAAAGTGAGTTCCAGCACTGTCTCTGATTCATGCTACTGCTTTTCTCTTACTGAGTAATTGAGTGTTACTCTTATTCTAAACAGGCGGTAGCGACACCACCCAAACTAGTTTGACTGATTCTTCAATTCAAGGAGGCGCATTACTGCCTTTTCTTCTTTGTGCTTGTGCTTTCTCATACGTAGATATGACTTTCATACGTCTGCCACCACTTTTGAAAGGAGGAAACAACCTTTACGGGACAAAATGAACTTGGTGTGTGAACTTAGTGCTCGTTTGACTAAGAATTCCTGAAGACTCATTCACATTCCTTGCTAAATTTTACAGTCATTGCTTAGCGGATCAACTCATCAGTTGAGGTGGATGTAGACTGAGTGGGGCAGTACATAAGTGTCTGGTTTTGCAAATGAAATGAAGGGAATGTGTTCCTATTTTGCCTTCGTAATTAGTCACTTTTGTGTATGTTTGTGTCCGTTGTGGTGTGCTCTTGACCCGTCGACATTTTTGCATTCCTTGCCAGGTTTTCCTTGATCGTTCGGTTTCCATCCTGAACAACTTGATACCCGCGTTTGATGAAAAAACCGGTCTTCCAGCCTCCCTTTTCAATCTTCGGACGTCAGTCATATTCCTCTTTTTTGTTGATCGACACCACTCTTATAACCTTTTTATACAAGATATTTAAAATTTCTAAAGTGCGAAATACTCAAGCGTCTCATATCCGATTTACCTCTCTTATCAGATTGTGTTAAACAGGAGCTCCAAATTGTGCCACAGACAAATTCGTTGAGTTAGAGGCAACGAAGGAAGCATAGGATGGTCTTGGTCCGAGACTAATCGCCTCTTTTAGTTGTTGAGTAGTGCAACCTCGAATAGAAGGGTCCCCTGAGGCTGATAGCGTTTATTGCAAAGATAGGTTGGAAAACATATTTAACAGGTGGTTGGCTTCTGAATTAATCCTAGTTTATGGCAGTATTTGTGCCATGTTAACCTACCTAGTCTGGATGGAACAATAAACTGTTGCGAGGACAGGTTGCTTATACCTTGGGATCAATTTGGTTCTGTGCGCTAAGAATCCGATTTTGAACCCCTAAATTTTTTTTAAACTGCTAAATTTGCTTGGTCCAATTTTAAGCACTCAGCTACGAAAGATGCACGAGTGCTACTGGCAAACAAGTCTACCGAATCACTCTCATTTCATTCTGTCCTTCTTTAACTTATGCGTGCTTAATTGGGTACTTAGCAATTTCGTAAATTTACCGCATCTTGTTCTATTTTTGGTTTTCTTCATGCAGCAAGAAGCGTCGCAACTACAATTGGGCGAGCAACGGGTGTCATATTCTCTCCGAGGTTGGAACGCTCCATATGGAATTCCAATTCATCTCTGAACTCACTGGTGATATCAAGTACAGTCAGATGGTATGTCAGCATTCGGTTCCGTTTCCCTGTGTGGTTACATTCTCCAGGCTTCCCAAACTCAGGCACGATATGCTCGTATCGTCAGGGAAATTCGTGGGTAATTAGGCACCCTGATCATTTGAACAGAAATGCCACCGCCTTCCGAACAAAGTTCCTTCATACAAGCTTATTTTAGAATTGTTTCTTCAACTTCCCCCCATTTCTTTACCATTAAAGCTTATCGACGTAGAAGCTCACCGTGATTCCCATTCACTTTTTTTTTGCCAAAAACGCAAACGTAAAACCCTTTTTTGCCTTTGTTAATACGGCATGGGCGTAGAGGTGTCTGCTGCAATGCAGAAATCATGTGCAGAAGGCAGGAGTCATGTCGATAAAAAGCATTCCGGAATGATCTCATCTTACTCGAAAGAATCTTTTTGTACATTAACATCACAAAGTCGTCATGCTTATCATACTGTCTCGCGTGTATTCACCGTGTCGGTCGATTTGTTCACTTTGCTCGCTGTTTTCATTTGTTCTTTTGTGGCGTGGACGGCTACTTTACTTACCGCTAATAATGTTGCTACATGGTTTCCACATCACTGAAAGTAATCTTCGGTGAACTCAAGTGTGCATCTTTTTAGATTGTGTGTGGGTAATTTGCTTTGGGGCCTCAGATGATACGTCTGCGAAGGGATCACTCTAGTACGGTCGAAATCACTTTTCCGTAATTCAAGCACTTTTCTGTCGTAATCTATGGACTGTTTGAGTGGAAGCTAGAGCGAAGTAGCATATGGTCCAGGCCGTAATGTGGTAACTATTGTGTTTTTCAAATACTCCGTTGTATAGCAAACTTTTCCGATGTTTACTTCCAACTAATGTTAGTGTTAATGTGGAAATCCTCAAGAGCATACATTTACTCTCCTTTTGTCTCGTGGTATTTCATGCTTTATTAACTATAAAGCCCTGCTTCATACTTCATTCGTAATCTAAAATCTTCAACTTTCTTACAGGTGCCCTGTTGCACGTAATCCCTTGTATCGTCTCTAATCCGTCGCTTTTTAATTAAGATTGACGGTTTATGCGCAACATGGACGTACTTATTTCCTTTGCCGTCAATCATAGGGGATGCAAAACATATTTTATTGCCTTTGTGGTTGAGGTTTTTCACCTATGAAAGTTTATTGTGAAGGTTGCTTCTGGAGTGAAGCAAAAAGCCGATGGCTTACGCCAGGGGTTTTATCGGTACATTTGCGAAGGTAGCAAACGTAATTTTCCTCAGACCCAGCATCTCTTAGTGTTTTGAATTCCCTTAAGTCTTCCTGTGGTCATTTACGATGAGCGGACAAAGAAAAAACGCCAAATATTTGTGGTGGCAATGGCGGAAAAGGGGGATGGTAGTTTGAACCATTTCTCGAAGTAAATTTCGTTTAGCGAACCAATCCCTTTGTTGACAACGATACTCTTGCGTCACTTATTATAATAAGTTCAACTTACCCATCTGCCTGATACCGGAGCAACTAAGTTTATTTTTTTCCTTGATTTTGGTTGCTTAGGTTCATCGAATTAGAGACTACATAGAAGCAGCCTCCAAGGTCTCCGACAATCAATTTCGCACCCACGTGAGCGCCCAGCAAGAGGTCTTCTGCAACCGCCGAGTAACACTGTCGGGCGAGGGCGACTCCTTTTTCGAGTACCTCCTCAAGGAGTGGATCCGCACTAGCCATGCTGATACCAAGGCTCGCGAGCTCTACGACCGCTCGTTGGAATCCTTTGAACGTCTCAGTATGCTTCGCACCAGCAAGATGGGCAGTTTCTACGTCACTGACTCTCAACACGGCTTGCCTGGTAACGCTATGGGTCATCTCGCTTGTTTCGCTGGTGGGTGATGACTTCTGAAACCATCCTCGTTATCTGTATGTCTCTCCCGTTCCTAATTCCCCGCCTTGAACATAACCCAGGTGGGATGTTTGCATTGGGTGCAGCAAAGCAGGATACGAGCGACGTGTGGTTCCTTCGTGGTAAACAGTTGACGGAGACTTGTCGCAAGTCTTACGCCCAAACAGAGACAAACTTGGGACCCGAATCCTTTCGCTTCACCAACAACGTGGACGCGGTGGGCATATCCAACAACGAAAAACACTACTTCTTGCGACCCGAAACAGTAGAGTCGTACTTCTACATGTGGCGGTTCACTCATGATAATGTGTACCGCGAATATGCCTGGGACGTTGTTCAGGTGCGCATTTGCTGATAAAGAAGTCCTAGGACCTCCTTTTTGGTTGTTTTTTCTCTTACTTAGCACGTTGTCTTTGCAAAAAAAACTTCCGCTACCAAGTCGCTTTTGCTCCTATTTGTGCAGCATACGTGTTTATTTAGCCATTAATTGTCTCTGGAATGGTACCCTTGGCTTGTACTAGGAACATCCCAGTCAAAGCAGAGGAAGCATCAAAATGCAGTTAAGAATTGTGTACGAACGTTGGTGCAGTTTTAACTCCTTAATTTCTTTTTCTTTTACCATGTAAAGAGTCTAGATTTAGCTTGAACGTCAATTCTAGGTTGAAGAGCTCTGGGCGACGTAATTTCACTGTTATCAATGTCGTGATTTAGGCCATTGAGAAGCACTGTCGCTCAGAGGGCGGTTTCTCGGGTCTGAGGGATGTAACAAGTGCAACCCCAACTCAGGACGACGTGCAACAGAGCTTTTTCCTGGCTGAAACGCTAAAATACCTCTACTTGATCTTCTGCGACGACTCGGTGCTGCCACTAAATCGATGGGTTTTCAACACTGAGGGTCATCCCTTCCCCATTATGCCGAGGTCGACTGCATGAACTCTGTGCATGTCTGTGTGCTTGCGCCCGTGCAAGCGCGCACTCTTTCACTGTTATTTTTTTTGTAATTTTGTTTTATTCCCCCACTACCCCTCCTCCAGTGCTCCCTGGTCATTTCTTTGGCTGACGTCGAATAAGCCTCGCTGTGCAATTGGTCGACTGACTCTTGGGTATGTTTGAACTTCGAATTGGGCTGTTTCACCATCCCTCCAAAAATTATCATGGGGAATTTTTCCCATGCTCTTGGTTGTGATGCAAATCGCAGTTTAAAGTTAGTTAATGTTTGTGCGGTTCCATAACATTACTTGGGTTTGCGTAAAAGCTCCACTGTGATTGGTTCTTCGCTCACATTCAGAGTCGATCAACAACACAAACTATTTTTGTACAAAAGCCATTGCAATATGAACGTGCGCTTGCATAATTACTGCCTTCCTAAGGGTACACTCTGTAGGCCTCTGATATTTTATCTTGCCTCTTGAGGTGGAATCCTCTCAGCGAGGAAACTGTGGTTGAGTATGTATTTTACCGACCTGCAGGTGATGGTTTTTGTTGAATGTTGTCCTCCAAAAGAGACCTTGCGGTGACTTAGAAGCACTTTCAAGTGTATCATAGCCGCTCCAGAAAACATGCTTGTTAAAGCATTTTATTGCCTCAAGGCATTCTAGAATATTCCTTAATTTGCACTCTCCTTGAGGTCTTCTCATTGATCAACTTTATGTGGGTCAGTGCTCACGGCAACGTTGTATATGTGTTGCGGCCGCTGTTGGGTTCTCAATAGCATCTGTGCTCACCCAAATAAACACCATCGCATGAAGTGAACAAGTGCATTTCCTAGAGGAGGAAGCACGTAGTCCGAGTTCTGTATCAAAATGTGCATTGAATGAATCCCTAGCACTTCTCCTTTGAGTAATTGCTTCAAGAGTACCATGGACTTTATGGAAGGGAAGGTAATTTTCTTTCGGTATTCCTTAGCACATATTAATGCTCCCTGTTAACATTGACCAACCTGGGGAAAGAGGGTTTTGGATGTACGGGGTCGTAGCGATTGAAAGAATAGCTATTGTTGTATGCATTCGTTTTGTCCCCTTCTGTGGGTCTAGATTTACTTCACTTTCCCTCAGAGACATTGTAAGAAGCAGGATTTAGGTTGCGGTTTTATTATAAAAAGTCGGATGAGTGGGCTGCAATCATAATAGGGAGCCTCGCTCGACGCCGTAGGGATCTGTGAGCCGGAGAATTTAAACAGTCAATATCGCTCGTTATTTTAATCCATCCCGGTAACGAATCATTTTTATGCTAAAGGTGATTTGAAATGTTTCTGGATTGGTAAACGATTTGGGAAAAAAACAAGGGCTTAGACGCAGAAGTGCTCGCTAAAGTAAGATACTGTAGTGCTTTATTTCCGGGTAAATGATGGTCCAATTGGCTTCCAACACCGGCTGTGTAAGTCGGTATGCAGAATCAAAGTAAGTCGGGATGAACGCCGAAAAACGAAACTGCATAATTTACTCCAGATTTATGTGTACAAGTAGCACCTGTGGATAGTCAGACATTTTTGTGGTGGCTTTAAGTGTAGCCAGTAGTATAGGCACGCGGGGTTATTTGTAGATTGGACGACAAAGCAACACACAAACCTTTCTGGAGGCACGGTATTCATGCCCTCCACCTCGATTAATATTATAAGCACAGTGGATTATCTGCTCTTGTCTAAAAACTTCGTTATTGTTGACACAATGTGTCTTGATGCTTAATGTGGTTAGTTGTCGATGGTAGTCCACTTGTAATACCCTTTCCCACGAGGAATGTGAACTACACTGCAATGTGGCTTTCCTCCAAATCGGACCATCATCAATTCCGCTGAGTCGTAAGACATGCGAAGTACCGTGCCGCTTGGGCGGTTTCATTATTTTGTCATGGTGATCCAATCCCTCAAACCCCACATTAGACGCAAGTGAGGAATGTGGATCTTCTATGGGCTGTTCCCTGCTACACCTTTAGAGGTTCCATGCAACGAGCGTCTTTTCACTGCAACAAATTCTTCTGGAGAGACTGTATCTACCCAATAGTCTTATTTGCAACACGAATGAAATGCAAATAAAGTGATGATAGTGATGTACTACATTAGTGATTTCTAACTGTTATGCTACCTTCCGGGTCTGAGCTTATCCTGCAGATCAAAGCTCCGACTGGAAATAGAAAAGAAGCCATAAAATTTGGTGTTATTCTCTAGTTGCTCGCAGGCTGATGAAAATAAACGTCGTTGTTAAAAGAAATCATAAAATATCTTAAGGTCAATGCAATATCGACATTCATAACCTCAGCCATCGTAGGTGAACCGTGTCAGCCAACTGCAACTAGGTGGTCACATGTTTGAACACTGTAAAAGTGAACCGATGCGATGCGGATCCCAGGCCCCATCTACCAGTCACACGACAGCTAGGAGGAGTTCTACAGCCGAGTTGGAGGATGCACTTGCGGAGGAAAGAGGGGAAGTGCGATCGAGAGAGAAGTTTGAACGGACGATGCCAAGAAATGTGCAAAGGGGTAAAGGAATCAGAGGGGTGGAATGTAGGATAAGAAGTGGAAGAATATAAAGGGGTGGAGATTGTGCAAGAGTGGAGAAGGATGATAAGGCGAGTATCGATGGCACTACTGCTTCGTGCCGTCACAGGCGTGGATGCAATGGCGTAGGTTCCAGTACGTGACCGTGGCAGTGCATTGAACTCACACTGAGTCGACGAGGCGACTAACCAACCCTAGTGCTTACCTTAACTCCCTAAACCAAACACTATTCACGCAAAACATTACTCTAGTGACCTTACTTGGAGTTGTGATGCAGATGGTGTGGGAAATTTAAAACATTGGGACCTATTTGGTGACGCAAAAATGCACTTGTTGCTATTAGCTTGCAGATGAATAATGCGTATTGGAGGTAATAGGACTCACTTATAAAAGTAAACACCTTAAAGACAAATCTGTAATAGCTGGTTTTAGTCTGCAAGAGATTTGCCTTGCACTTGAACTATGAGGATATTTTTTTAATGTGCTCGGAGTTCAATTACTCTCTTTGCTCCATTATAGGAACTTTCAAGGTCTGATGGAAGTACAGACGAGAAGCATGAAAGACGCACGCCAAAACTCACATTCCTGCTATAAGTGACGCTTAAATGAACCCCAGCTCCACTGGACAGGTCCATGTACGGCAGATGACCGTGGGGGTTGCGTACCGAGCCTTAATGTTCATTTTATGGTGTATTCACGTTGGAAAGCGGTTTTATTGATGCGCAAGGGCAATAAAATCAGTTTCGCTGAAGGTGTTGGAGAAGTACCGAAGGAAACCATTGGATGTTAAACGAAGAGAATATTCGGACGTCGCCTTTTTTCGGGGTTCAAAAGCCACTAAGCCAAAGTTAAATGCGATCCTCTTTTTGACATAATCATATCTAAAAAATTGGTCACGATGACTATTAACACGGATGCGTTAGTAAAAATTGTTATGCTTTGGTTTACAGTGAGCAAGCCGATCTTCTCGGAAGAAGTAAAATGGAATCACAATAACCAGGTGAATGTTTACCAATAAACTGGTAATATGGATGCACAGAAGCTAAACCTTGGCTAATAAATCCATATTTATTTGTATCCATCCCTTTGGTTACAAGTGGGCCGGTTGGACAAACTTCGTGAGCAAGAAGGTGACGCCAATTTCTGGAGAGAAGGCAAACTCTGATCCTCTGTAAAGCTTCTCGGTTTCACAACGCATGATGCGTTTATCGAATTAATCACCTCAATCCAGAGGTTTGAAACCGGATCTTGGCTCATCAGCCGTATGAAAAAGATATTACTAATCATATACTTTAGGACATACACAGGTAGCATCAATCAGCCTATAGAAACATGAAGTTAGGGCACCAAAGTGCCTAAGCTCCGTCAGGTAATGCAATTTGAGCATTTCTTAAATATTCTTGAATTAACACCAGGCAGTAGGCATTACATGACGTTTGATAGTTTAATTTAAATTGATAGATGCAATAAATGGTGAAGCTGAGCTGTAAAATGACCAACAATCCCACGGTCAAAATGAAGCTGCAAATTGAAAATTTTCACTTCAGGTTTTGAATTCAGAAACATATTGCAGTCAGATATTTGACGACATAGCTAATGCTTACTTAACGCGACAGTAATGCTAGTGTTTCTATTCGATGAGCAGATTGTGTAGTAGTTTTGGCATTTCGGTACGAGGCTGGATATGCCATAGTACTTATGCTGTACAAACGTGCTTTATGGATGAGAGTCGGGAGAAGAATTCACATTTCGAATCAGACAAGAACTC
Organism: Taenia solium; assembly: GCA_001870725.1. Taxonomy (NCBI): domain Eukaryota; kingdom Metazoa; phylum Platyhelminthes; class Cestoda; order Cyclophyllidea; family Taeniidae; genus Taenia; species Taenia solium. The sequence goes on along the minus strand of MIEF01010020.1, from coordinate 226,623 downwards.
CGTTCCCCTTGAGTCAATACTACTTCTAGTTAACCCGAACTAGCAGACGTCACTGTGGCGTCCCGAGACTTCTTTTAGGGTAAAAGAAGGCATAGTAATAGAGCAGAATAAACATTCTGGAAGCAGAGGGGTTGGGGACTGGTGGCATGGTCCGGAGGCCATCCAACCGGCTGGTAGAATATGGCAACCCAATTGACCGAAATTGGTCGTCCCAGCAAATAAAGGATTACGGTCACAACTGAATTAGCTTGTCCGGTGTCGGGATGGCAGAAGGGCAGAGAAGGTGAACAAGGAATAAACCACAACAAAAGACCATAATGCAAAAACATTTATAGTGAATAACCAGAATGGTAACATGACTAAGACTATGATCCTTTATAAAGGAAGGATCGGGGACGAGTAACTGCATACGTGACTAATTCATCTGATATTCTTAATAAGTGATAATGGTTAACAGCCTAAAACACTGCTACAATAACTAAAATGTGAAATTAGGCTTAGCTTCACATATTTGTTTTGCAACAGTATATTTAAATTTGCCTAACTTCATAAGCTCCCTACATCCACGTCATTTATAATACATCATAACTTCATTCAAATGTCTTATTATTTGTGTAAGAGTCCTATCTCTATTCCACTTAGGTAGCATAATTCTGTTGGCTTTTAACGATTCGATGAAAGCCCGCGTGTTTCATTTTGCCGACGTGATATCGTGCAGGGATGGCCTGTGTACACCGGGAAGATGTCAAATTGAGGTCATCTTATGACACTTCGCATGTCGTTTGTATTGTTTGCCTAGTTGAATGCTTGACTGATAAGACAAAGCACGTAACAGAGCGTATTGAATATGGTGAATCCTGTTTGAATTTATTGAGTCAACCTATCAGTAAATATTCAAATCTTGGTCAAAACATCCAGTTATTTATTACAGCATTTGGAGCATTGTGGAGTAGGGCTATTTATTTTAATTTCTTTAGACACATATCTGGTCGAAAACGATACTTATGCAACTCTCCTAATGAACGGTGTGTTCATTATATTTGATATGGTTCCATAGTTATTTCCGCATTGCTTCGTTACTTAACCATTGACCAGAGTTTAATTACAGTTATACTGTCGCCTTTAAGGTCTGTTCTGGTGAGTGGTCCTAACACCATCATTTTTAAGGATACTGACGAATATGATCTTAGAGGAAAGTGTAATGCGCTGATACTTTTAGCTGATGTCATTGAAAACCATGAAATAGTCTTCGATAATGCACCACGTGGGCATAGTATTATTTGCTTACTCGCTAAGTTATGATATTTGAATGCGTTCTACCACAGCTGAGCGTCGGGAATCAAAGTCTTCAGGGAAGTGCAGCCTACTGCCTTGGTGTTCTCCTGCGGCATATGGACTGGTTGGACTACATTTCTGTATCTAATTGCTGTGATATTCTGTTGGATTTCCTGTGTGACCTTCACGATGATGTTACGATCTCTCAGAATGCACTTGGTAAATGCATTGGAACGAAACTTCACCATCTAGAGTGCATACGCTTGGTTTTAAAGTTTCCTGAGTCACTAAATTGTATAATCACGAACCCTAAGTTTCCGAAAGTGCTTCGTCTCTTTCTCAGTTCTCACAAATCCAGTCTTCGTTGTGCCACAATTTCCTTTCTTGTGATGCTGATCTCTGATGAGCAAAATGAAAACCTTACTCTTTATTTGCATGAAGCGGGCATTTTGGGTAGGGTTTATTTGAGCTTAATCTTTGATTTCGACCAAAAGAATTTGTTTATGACTGCCTTTCAAGCAAACTGGATGTTGCCAGGTCAGTTTACTTCTTCTGTATATTTCCTCAGAAACGCGTTATCTCTTTTAGAGCTGCTGACAAGTTCCACCTGCTTTATGTCAAAAAATGCAGTATCCTACAGTGTGTTCCATTAAATCCTTTATTATTTATTATCCGTAGTTGTGGAAAAAATACTTGCGGCTAAGGTTGACAAAAAAGATGAACCGGTCTACAAGAGGACGTCCATGCGAGTTCTTGACGGCATATTTAGGGCGTATGTCGGCTGAAATTCTTGATTAAATGTCTTCCTTCAGGTATACTGGGTCTGCTGACCTATTTTGCAAACTAAGCACAATTGAAAACTTTTTCGTTATGATCCACACAGAACTTACTGATCTGGACTCGAGTTTTAGTGAAACTTCAAGGTGCTTCTGCAGCTTCTTAAAGTAAAACAGGCTAGCACTAGTCTCCTTTTCTTCATAGATCAAAACAGCTCTGTCGGCCCTTTCCGCTTCAGCTGTTCACAGACTGCGTGATAGCCTACAGCGATCGTCTTAAGCAATCAGTGTGCCAGCTGAAATCAGCCATGGGAAGCATTTCTGACATCATTCCATTTTCTAGTGTCAATCTGAGCGAAACACAACAAAAAATTGAAGGTGATACATTGAAATCATTGGCACTCGCAATTAGTGTGCAGATCCACCTTGGAAAGTAGGCACTTTAATGCTCACGTTACTCTCAGTGTGTTATTATTTTTGAGTGATGATTTCCCGGATGACGATTCGAACCAAACTTTACTTGCAGCTTTCAGCAGAGTTTTAAACTCACTTTACTTTCTGCTTCCATTAGAGCTTATTTGGGTAGGGGGATCCTATGTAAAAGTTATTAATTATCTCTAGAAAATGTTCTCACGAGAAAGAGCTCCAGCTGAAATTTTACAAGGGATGCTCATTCTCACTAGAAGAATATTGAAAAAGGGATTTCCACATGCAGAACTGGTCGAGTGCGGTGCTATGTGTTGGAGTAAAGCTACTGCCTATTCACACGCCCTCATTGACACCAACATTCGTAAAGTCTTCAGGATAACTATTCCATTAATCATTGACACTTTGCTACGTGCCAAAAATCCCACCAATTTTCTTGGAGAACAGGGCCACGCCAGGATACGCGACGAAACGATAAGGTGCGAATGTTTTTTGTAAACGATAGGAATTGAACTTTTTGAATCAGAAATCTTTTAGATCCATTTGATTCAAAAACATTTTCGCTTAACTTGATGCAACTTACTGCTTACGTGATTGCGACTGGATGCCTCAGTTTTTCAGACAAGGCAATGGAAATTGCAGACCACTCGTTTTACCCTGAATGTGAGAGATTCTGGAGTTTGATTCTTGGCGGAATCTCCCGAGTACCAGGTATTATTTGCTCCACTTCAGATGACTGCGGAACTCGAGATTGACAAGAGTAGCATTTATTCTTTACCGCATTTCTCATGTAATACGATGTGCACTGCGCCATTTCAGGAGGTAGTGTTGAAACTGTTGGCTTGCTTCTGGATCATCTATGCTGCCAAACGATTGAGGACTCAGAATCGGATGCCGGGAAAATGTTACCAATAGCTGTGATACTCGCCACTTCACTAATTCATTGCACTGAATTTTCGATCGCTAATTGTAAAAGGTTGAATAATCATCCTAAATTGCAATCGTTTATTACCTATGCTAGTTTCGAGTCAAAAAAGTGCATTTTTTCCCTTAGGATTGCTAATATGCTTTCCGGTCTTTACAAATGCGTTCTACGAGCTGGTTTGAGGCGCTTTCAAGAGCTGCCTTCTCTCTTTGCTTTTGAGTGTTTGACCACTTTTGCGGTAGGCTCAACTTTGACGCACTACCTCTAATTTAGGCACTCAAACGTATTGGACTGCAGTGGTCCTCCATTTGCACACAAGGTATCTTGGGTTACCATTGATTTCACTAAACTTTAGTCTCTTGCCTGCTTATTGAAACACTTCTGCATCGAATATCTGGCTTGCAAACTACTCTATTGCTTAGAGTTCAAGGTTTTCCCGAGCTTCTACTTTTGGGGGAGCCGGCTTGGACCGCCTTGGCCCAAAAGATAGTAAGTTCACCAATCTTATGCCGTGTTGATCCGAAAGATAACTCATTGCATTATCCTCTAGACATATCATTGTCACTCACATGAGCGGCTGACAAACCTTGACTTAATAGGGAGGCTTCCCGTGAATTACGAATTTCTTTCAATAATTTGGGTAGGTTTGCTACCGATATTCTGTTGTATTTTTGCTTGAACCATCGAGTTCTTACACGCTTTCCTAGTCCGTTTGGTTTCCTCTGCTTCGTGACCTTGATCAGCAGAACGTGGTTCGACGGCTTAGTGAAACCTTCGAAAATGGTTATAAGTCGCTTGAGGTGAGTTGAAAATGCAGGTTGTCCAAGTGCAAATTTTTGAAATACATGACAACTTATCGATACAATGAAAATCTCTTACTAGTTCATGGTTTTTTTATATCTCTGTGCATGCAATAAGCGATTTTCCATCCCATTCTTTGATATTTTGTCAAATATGCGTTATACGCTTTCGGCAGGCGTATTTGCCAACTTCGAAATGAAAATTTGCCCCAAATTGGAATATTTAACTGACTGATAATAACTAGTATTCAGTTTTACAGCTAGCCGTACGTATTGTATATGCTTGGTAAGCCTTTGGAATATGAAACCTCCCCCACCTATAACCTTTTGGTTGCCTTAAATTTGTACCTTAGCTTTCAAGATCGGCCTTGGATGGGGAAGCAGCCTTTGAGGTATCAGAGAAATCATCACAATCTATTGGAGCTGAACGACTGGCGTCGTTTGTGGCAGAACAGCTCATAACTCTTCCTGTTAAATTGGAGGTTCCCGTCAGTACTCTATTCTTCAAATCTGGTAAGCTTCTGCAGCTCTTGATTCGGTTGTTTTTTACTAAAGTTTTGCTTTGGAGCATATCTGAAATACGGTTAAACAGCTCAGTATTTGCGCTCAATTAATGGATATGGTGGTAAACCCGAAGTAGTATGTTGATCTCAAACTTGGTAGTTTTATGCACACTGAGAGGATTTCAGTCGAGCTGAAAACTCACAGTTTAGCTGATTTTAGTTCGCCTTTATCTTTTTGATCAGTTTGAAAGGCTTTGCTTCGGGTTAAAGTTTGGCGAAGTGATAAGTACTAGCCTTAGACACCAAATTATGTGAGTGCTCACCTCACTTTTATGCTTTTAGTCAAATTTTCATCTTTACTAATAACCGTCCTGCTGATGCCATTTGATGGACTTTTTCATGGCGCATCCACCCCTTTTTATTTTTGGAAAGTTAAATGTATTCATTTGTTTAACTGATAAGTCATTTCTCATAATATCCATTCACAAAGTTTCTTTCATTCTACACTCGTAGACGCTTTTCGGGTAAACTTCCTTCGTATGGTGACCCTTGTTGTGCGTTTGAAGAGTTTATTCCTCAACCGCACCTGTCTTAACCGATTTGTTGAAATAGGTGAGTGAGGTGAAGGCTGGTGTGTTAGAAATCGTAGACTGGTTCGTTCTGCAGTTGTTATCAACTTTTTGAAACTTCGGTATATTTATCGTTGTTTTAGGTTATTGGATTATCATTTGCTAGTGTTTTACTACTAACCTATTTAAAGCACATTTCATTTTGGATAGTAATGTGACTGTCTATGAGAAAGTGTCAGTTATTTCACAAAAATGTCGTAATTTGATTATTTTGAGATGGCTTTTAACCGACAAAAACAAACTTAGGGTCAAATGAATTCTAGTAATAAGTTATAGTAAGTCAAAAGTGCTCTTCAGGGGTGTTACTTTCACGCTTCGTCTAAAACCGTGAGGTAATCGTGCAATCATTTATTCTTCTCGCGGTGTTCACAATGGCTTACATTTTAGTTGTTTGTCTTCTGACGGATTCAAGGTGCGAAGCTTCAGGAAATGTTCTCGATCTGCTGAGGGTCCTTAACACCTGTCTCTTGATGGCAGATGAAATTGGTCTGAGTCAAGGTGATTCTTCTCCACCACTTCATTGCAATCAAATTCACTTATATGAGATAATTTAGTTGGTCACTCCAAAAAGTTAGTTTAAGAATGTCACACTATTTGATTAAAAATAATTCACAAAACTTCAATTGTTGCAGTTTGCATGCCCAAAAGTAATGCGGAAGTCCTTCGCACAAATTTTGCTTCTGCCCCAATCGGATCAAATACGAATATATCGTGATTCCGTACTGTGAATAACTTATCCGTATCGTTTCATATTTTGCTGGTATTTTCCGGTTACGTCATCTGTGTTCCAGCTTACAGCATGGCTAATTGTAGTTACTCCCCACATCGTTGAGCGAATTTGTGCCACCAAAGCCTCCTGGATGTACGCTCAGCGTTCGACCATAAAAACCACAAGTTGCCTTCTGTTGGAGGAAGTTTGTGTGCTTGGCATGCTGCTAATGTTTGGAGAGGGTCCCAGTGGCCTCTACATGAATATCACTCCGTTCAAAACAAAGGATGCAGAAGAATTTTATTGTGTAGGTCGAACTTACTTAAATATGCATAGGCTTGCGTCCATGGGGACCTAAAATGCATGCTGTAGTCTAGATTTTTTGGCTAAGTTATCACTGGTGTTAAACGTGAGCTGACAATGTGTGTCTGAGTAACCAGCTTTTAAGCTCTATGAGGAAGACAGAAAATATGCAAAAGTGTGGGCGGAATGTTGAAATGGTTCAGATTTTATTCTCTGTCCACCTTTTAGCCCATTTTCGCCATCCCTGACGTCCTCCTGCGCGCAATCAGGGGCGAGACCCCAGCAATAGTTTCGCATCGCGCCTGCTGTTCCGCAACACTCTTGCTGCTACACGCGCCCAAGGGTCTGCAGATGGGACCTTGGCCGTCGCATGAGGAATCTTCAAACTGTAGTTTTTACCTTCAGGTCTATTTTCTTGTTAAGAACGCGGCCAAACTTTTGAGGCATTGTTTCACCCCAGTGGCCACGTCCGATCAAGGTGTTTCTGTGGTACTGGTACCATAACACCTGAGTACGCTTCTTAGTACGTTTTCGGGCCTGTGTGCTCGCAAGGTGCTTAACCATGGAAGAGCAGAAGAATGTGAGGACCACCAATATATGTTGAATGTGTCAGATCCATTTCATTGGAGTTTAGCGGCTCAAAATGGCTTTGCGATCAAATAAACAGTTGAATTGGCACAGATTGGCCTTAAATTGTAGAGGACTTTTCGTTTCTTAAGGGCTTTCGTGTTTTGCACATCAGTGATATTTTTGTAACACAATTACGCATATTTTGTCCTATTAACGAAATCGGTGTGCGCTGATTGCTTTTCAGTTGCTGACGGCACTTTATTCCAATCTGATGGACGCTACTCTGAAACCATTTTGGATCATCATATCATCCCTGTTTGGACGAACTTTGAATCAGGGTAGTGAAGAGATGATCAAAGGAAACGCCCCCAAAGAAGGTTGGTATTCTGAAAATGATTGCAAAATTAAAAGTGGGTGCAAGTTGTTGGAAACTTTCATCCTACTTTTCTTTTCAGGTCCCCTTTTTGGAGACTCCATTTGGAATAGTATCATTGTTGAAAATTTTCAACTGGAAGAACTTGATAACGAGAATCTCCCCTGTTCATCGTTCCTTTTGGCTTTTTTGGCTGAAGTAGGTTATGCCTAAAAGCAAAAAACAAATTGCGTTCATCACATAACCCGTTTGGTAATCTTAATTTGGCGGTGGTTCCATGATTGCTTGAATTTGACTTTCCTTGCATTTTATCGTAGATTACCGTAGCTACATATTCGAAATCACTTTTAGTTGGACAATCGCATTTAGTCTATTTAAGGTTATATGACTCACTACTTAAGTTATCACTTATTCATGTGAGAAGTTTCCACAAATCACCATCTTACCACTTTGCGCCTGAGTGCGCATTTATACTAGTCGCTATCGAGACATGAGTTCCAATGAACAAGGCAATACACTTCGGGAATATTGAGGCTCAATTTGCCTTCTAGCTATGAGTTGGATTGTGTTGTTGGTAGGGTACTATGAATGTGCTTGACCGCAGTATGTATCAATAATGGTGCAAAAAAAATCTATCCTTTAACATTGAAGGTCGCCGTCGCCATTGACTACAACTAAAATATTTGTTTTATTTAAGCTTTTGGAAAACACCTCCGGGCCGGTGGTTACAGATGTAGATGAAAAACTTCTTCAGGAGCTCGTCATTTTCTACGCTCAGCAGCCCGCCAATCCGGTCCCTCCAGGAAGCCCATACGCGTCCTTGCAAAGAATCGTGGACATTGTAAGTTGTGTCAACTCTAGCGACCCAAACGTCTGCTTGTAAAGATCAAGACAGCTAATTTGAAAGAGACGTGGCAACTCTCTAATACGCATTGGAGATAATGAACCTGTGTAAAAACGCAGTTATTCTATTTTGCTGAGAACCTACAAGTAGCAAAGGCGAATTCATCCCTAGTTCTGGTTTAACCGTAGCGATATTATTGTTTTTTGGCATCCCGAAAGCTCTCTAAGAGCGAAGCCATCACCTTCCTTACCACTGCCGCAAGGAGTTGCATACACCATAAACTCCAAATGGAGAGCTACTCAACGGAACAACCTAGTCTCCCCCCACTGGCTGCTTATAAGCGAATTTTGCTCCCTGAACTTTTGACAAATTCCCAATAATGGAAAGCCTTTTCCTTACCCTCACTTATCATAACTGTTCTTGACAGTTTATGACACCTTTTTATCCATCGTATGCCTGATCTTAAAGATTATGAATTTTGTGGAATCTAATGACCCGGTGGTTCAGAGGATCTTCCTCCTCCCCTCCCTATCGAGTGTTTCCTCGTATGCGGTCCACATGGTACATTGCAGTCCGGAAGGCAGAGGGTGCCACGCAGGCGAATACGCCATTAGAACGATTGTTGGTCTGCAATAACTCACAAAGATGTACTAGTATTAAAAAGTTCGGATTTGTCTCCAAGCCCTTACTCTAAGAGCGTGCTTAACGTGGCCTAGATAACTGAAATCCCCTTATTCAGAGCAGTGTCTCTGTAACCAACTCGACAAGCCAGAGCTACTGAAAGCCAAGGTTGTTAAATCTGAACAACTTTATCGCTAAATCGTTACAAATAGTAGAACAGGTACGTTAGAAATACATACATAGTGATGTCCGCCTGAATGCATACGTGAATGTGCATGTACGGGATTACGACGGTAAAAGGAGAAAGCAAGACATCTTGGAGTGGCGTGATGACAATAGACAGGAGCGCTTTGTAAAACAAAGTTAGGAGATACATAGAAGGTTACAATGGGTGGATGCAGGGAGCGCTGCCATCACGTCTCCGGAGGTCCGACAAACGCGGGACCTCGACACACCCGGATGTCCGAATAAGGTGCCTCCTGGAACAACCGTACGGAGCCTTGCTTCCGCAAGAGAAGCATTGTGTAAAACTTGGAGGCCGCCTACAAAATACATCACAAAAGCAAATGAAGGAAAAGTCTAACACAATGAATGTAGACAGAGGAATATAGTTACTCCGTCATTACTTTTCAAGAGCAGAGGACAAAAACCCTCACAGTTAAGCCTAAGTGACAACCCAAATACCATTTGAATAGTGTGTAAAAGAGAAGAACACCATTGGTTAAAAAACGAAATGGAGTTACACTAATCAAGGGTATTTATATCGACTTCGATTCACCTGTTTCTTGCTATTTCCCTCACACATTGCTTGCAACGAGAGGCCATTTTCACCCCAGCCATGCTGCACAACGTGTGCTCGCAGTCGACGCAACATGTCCTTGGAGCGCTTCTCCAGGCGTCGCTCCTCCTCAACCTCTTCACCCTCTAACACCTCTCGGCCCAAATCAGAGGGAACAGCCGGCATGGTGTCCTCATCGTCCCTTGGCCCACCAAACTCACTTGCTAGATTTAAGCTGTGGCCCCCGCGCGACCCACGTCCTCCGCGGTCCCCGGTTCCGTCTAAATCATGTTCCAGCAGGATTCCCTAAAGTCGAGAAACGGAAAAACGGTAGAATCAAAGACTACCAATGCCGTTTGCAAAGTGCTTTTCGAAAGAGGAATACCTGTGAGGCCTCAGAGAGGACCGAAGGGGGTTCCAGGTACTGAGCATCGAGAGAAAAATCATTGTCATCGTCCTCCACGTCGTCATCACTGGCGCCCGGGTGCACGTGGTGATGCTCCGGGATGTCTGTTGGACGCGCGGTGGCCGCCAGAAAAGGATCATGCAGATTGGTGAGGGTGTTGTCGGCTGTGGTAAATGGGGGAAGGGAATGAAGACTAGTCACTACTTTAAAGCCCAAGCAGTGGCTAAACATACAAAAAGAAATAGGATTGTGAATTTCACGTTACGAGTTCTTTTCATCGAAAACAGTTGTTTTTAAATCAAACGGTAACGCTAAACTGAACCAACAACCTACCGCGACCACGACACCTAGCATTAGTGAGAGGAAAGCTCGCAGTTAGCATGCAAGCGACAGCTGGTAGAGAGACTAATATATCGACATACCCAGAGGATCGTGGTGGTGTTCGTTGTGGAGACCAACAGTAACCTTATCACCTTGACGGTGTGGATGATGGTCTGTTGAGACAGAAGGGTAACCGGGGAAACCTGACTGATTGCTTGCGGAGATGGTCTCCTCGGGTATGGTGTCTAGACCGAGCGCACCCTCTTGCTGATGCGCCCCCGTGTGAAAACCAGAACTTGACAGAAGATCCTATTTTTTTGCACAAAAAAGAATATAAATTAATCAAACTTCATAGAAAAGCGGCAATCATTGTTCTTTTGTAAATCAGTTGCCACGACCGTACCACGGCGTCCCTATCACAACTACACAGATCTTCCACCTCTTCCGTGCGTTCCCAATCTGTCTGAGAACCTGTACGCCCTGTGCTCGCAGAAACGACTAGGACACCACATGAGTAGTATCGGTAAGTGAACCAAATGCAAACAGCGACTGGATCACGAGCATAAGCTAAAGATGAGGACCTGCTGTAAATGTCTGGATCAGCGACTGCCAATGACAGTGATCAAAATCGTTTCGACGTTTGGCAACTACTCTGAATCCGGCCTCCGCATGGAAGCCAACGAAGTAGCATCAAGTTCAGGAGAGTTAAAGACATCCTTAAAAGAACCGCAGAGAGTAGTTACAGGAAACCATTGGGCTGTGAGCGCAACATGAAAAACTGATGTCTGTCCATATTCCAAAGGGATACAAGTAACTCAGATAGGCGCCCGAACGGTATCAGAAGCGACAAGAGGAAGAAAGTGTAAAACTGAGTACTTCGCCTGGAAGCTACTTAACATCACTTTTAGTGATTATTTTACTCCAAGGCAACTGAATGCAGTAAAAGCTGTAGATGCACCAAATGCAGTTTCGCCTCGATGCATGGTAGGTGAACTCTTGCAACGCGATTCGGAAATAGAACTGTCATTTGAATTTGTTTTATTTTTAGCGTTACAAATACAGTACGATACTAGTTCTGCCTCGTGGCTAACTTCCACGCCCAATATTACTTCTAATGTGGCCGAAGCAAATGAACAACCACGACAGATGCCGAAACTGGCGCAAGATGGAAAAGTCGAACAAGAGAATGATGTTCACCCCAGTTACAAACTCAAGGTCCTTAACTTAATCCTTTCGTGATTCGGCTAGGAATTGCAGCGTCACAAAGTCCTCCTTATATGATTTAAGCCACCAGCCTACCACGAACCATGGAAGCTTTTACTTTCGCCATACCAATCAACCCACAGCAACGCCTTCAAAGTTGGGCGATGCAAATTAGCAGTGTCGAACGCATAGCCTACCCTTGGAGTGGCCGCTGCGGACAGCAGCTGGTCTTCAATGGCCGACGCCGAAGGACCCGAACTGGTCGGGCGGAAGAAAATATGTGGACGGCTTTCATCGGGGGCCAATAGGGAGGCGGTCACGTCCTGTCCGGTAGCATCGTTGATAGGTTGGGTGCGAAGATTACGAGAGAATATGCGCTGGAGAATGCGCGAGGAAATTGAGCGACAAGGGAGGGTGAAAAGCTTGTCCAATCCACCCGTCTCTTTCATTCGCATCAGACGCTTCGTGGGCGGGGCTAGGTCCAACTGGGTAACAATCTCCGAAGTGTCTTGCATCTGAGTCTTCATAAGGTCACTTGGAATTGACTTCAGCTCATCAATAATTAAACGGCGCTTCCGTTTCGCAGTACTAAGGGGATATGTATCGTTACGTATAAGTCAACTTCGACAAAAATTATGGGCAATGCACAACTTAAACACTAACCGGCGCGGTTCCGTAGCAGCAGCAGGAACGTCGATAGGCATGAGGGCAAAAGCCTCAGAATCGCTTGAAATGTTGCGTGTTATACTAGCGGTGGGTTGAGATTGGAGCTGTGGCTGATCGGGCACCTGCGGCGTAGCACCATTACTCTTGGAGCCAATGGTGGTCATAACTTCGACACCCATCATGGGGGGCCCACCCTCCTTCATTCCTCCATCGGCAGGCGCTGCACCCGATTCACCAGACAATGTCAGTCCTTCCGTCAACGTGGCCAGTTGATTGGTGGTTGTGGCGTCCTCAAACAGAGCAGGATTATTGAAAATTGACGGCTCTATATCCCCACCGAAGCTGCCGTCTGAATCGCCAGCTAAGGCAAACAACAATAGTCCATGCTTAGGATACTTTCCAGCCAGGTTACTGGTTTTCCGAGTGGATTGCTTTAGCCACATCGGATTTTAGGCAATGAAACGATGACAGGCAGATGATAAGTGTCCACAAGAATGACAGATGGCTTACCATAGAGAGGCTCAACAAAGTCGTCGTCATCCAAACCGATATCGGCCGCCGGAGTGAGACCAGTGACAACTTTATCAGACTTATCTTTGGCACCAATAAGTGTATCATCGGCATCTATATCGGTTCGAATCGAAGGTCTGTCAGACTCGCGAACAGAAAAGCGACCCGACGCGTCTGTACCCCGGCCATAGACACTGTCATAACCACCGTCACCCCCTCGCAACATTTCCCGACTGGGTAGTTCCTCAAAAGCGCCCTCTCCGAAATCATCGTCGATGCGACCCAAATTCACATCACCGAAGTCCTCGCGCATCGTAATGTCTTCCGGGCGGCTTTGGTTTATGTTCATTGTGTTGAGGTTAATGGCACTAAACAGCAATCGGTAAAAAAAATTGGCACATACTTCAAGGCTGCCATTGTGGCCTCATAATCCTGAATATTTTCCGGCAAATTAATTGCAGCTAGGGCAGCTTCACGATTTGAGTCATCTGGCTGATCGACAACGCCTGGACGGAATGAAGTCTTAATCTTCACATAAATTTCATTGCAGTCTGCCAAAAGATACTTTGCCTTCCGTGAATAAATCCTAACAACGCCCAAAAGAAGGTGGCCAGATGTCCTGAGAGCCATCTTCAGCTTAGGCTCTAAAATGGCTTCAACACTGGAATTGATGTTAGTTTCGAAGACATGAGCTCGTGTAAGCTTTTTATCCCAGTGGGCTGCCAACCATATACGAGAGAAGGGACCCTTTTTACTCAGTACAAAGTGAGCGTAAAACATGCTCAAACAAAACCCTAAAATTTGTTTTTTGAACGACCCGCGCAGGGCGCGGTGGGTAGAACAAGAATGCTGTGATATTTCATTTAATTAATTCAAAAAGTTTCTTTTAGTTAGTTACGTATTAGCCTTTAAAATTTTTAAAAAACACGTTTAGTGTTAAAATCAAAGCCATCGGTGTTAATTTTGTCCACATGGTCACTTAATCAATTTCATGTTGCCACATTGAAATTTTCCTTAGTCTTATTTAAAGAGTTTTAATTTTAGTGCTTCGTATTTTGATAGCTTTGGTTCTTTCCGTTAATTTGGGGCTAATACTTTCCAACGGCTTAACCATAGTACCTAAGTTTTCTCAGTTTGTTTAGTTCGTTCGTGTGACCTTTTTGACCTACAAATCATTTTTCCTAATGAAGCGAGCTTTTGCAAAGCTGAACCCTTTTGCGCCCTTCTTAAACAATACAAATGAACTCTGTGCTCCAAAGTCTACGATATTTGCCTCAAATTTCTGGACCATTACTGTAGCGTCCCGAGACTTCCTTTAAGGTAAAAGAAGTCATATTACTAGGGCAGAATACATATGCATTCTAGAAACAGAGGGCTTGGGGGCTGTTGGCACGGTTCGGAGGCCGTCCAACTGGCTAGTACAATATGGCCACCCAAGTGACCGAAACCGGTAGTTCGAACAAATTATTACGATTACACCGTGTAAGAATGCAAGCGGGTATTCAAGGTCCTTAAGAAAAGAGGGCTGCTGTTCCCTTGCAAACCGCAAAAGACCGTGTAAAATGAATTTGCATTCCCTTTGAGATGATGATACGAAACCTCTGTTTGGCTTTCCGAGTCTTTCATGAAGTCGCAAGGAGTCACAGGAGCATTACAGTAAATGTGCTGCTAGCATACTGAAGGGCCAGGAGGCTACTGGCTTGGCCATGTCGTCTAAAGTGCCTGTAAATTCAAACGCAAAGTCACACAAACTATCCAAGGATCATATGAATGCGTAAAAGCACGTGGGGATTTGATGAATCATGTCTCTTTTAAATCGAAAAGAATCCTTGTAGAATGGTGGGTAATCTTTCACTTAATACTATTTTAGTCTTATTATTGCCTAAGAAGCAATGAAAATTTGTTTCTGTTTGTTATAAGATGTGCGTTCAATGTTTGGTAAAATTTAAGCCCTATTTCCACGGTTCTAGACGCATGTGTTGGACTTTGAGAGCATTGAAGCATGCCAGCAGCCACATCTACCATTCGAGACTGCCGGCGAAACATCCAGTAATCACGGCAGGACAAAAGCTTGTCACCTAGATATGATGCTTCATATGATTTAATTAGGCTGTAGTGGCCTATTGGGTAAAGCGGGTGAACGTAAAATGCTCTCATGACCCCAGCTAGCCTGTTCTCATTTTTTAGCTTGCTTTCTGTTCACTGCTTCTGTAGTATCCCGTGGGACAGCAAGCAAATAACACCAGGAGCGCTGAGTTGTAGCCAAGAGATGAGGACTGTGTGGCATTGGTATTTTCTGATTGCACTACAGTGCTGTTTTGAAAATCCAAATCATGAACGAGATTAAAGCGTGTTTTTGATCGTTGCCCCACAATGGTGTTTGCAGTTGCATTCTCCTTCAATGCCAAAAGGCAAATAATAGGGAAAAATTAGTACCATTCCAATGGGATGAGTTCGATTAATCATTCAACCACTCTCACCCCGTTCCAATATCCGCTGTTATGACTATTAGGCAATGCTGGAGTGCACAGACTTCTGATCCAACCTTTCGACTATAGAGTGGCATGCTAGCATAGGGCGTAGGAAATTAGCCTTCTTTTTTTCACTCTTTTTTGGCTAAAGCACTCATACGTTTGAAAAGTTTTACCATCATCACGAGTGACTGAAGGTTCGCCGCTTAATGAGCAGGCATTTGATCGACTGCCTCCTCCGTAACGCGTGATCCAGTCATAAATCCTCCAGCGCTCGCACGCGGGGCTGCAGGCATTCTAAAAACAGAGCAATAATTTCTGCTCAAAACTATTATCAGCGGCGGTCCTTTATTCTCATCAATATCTTCACCGCTTTGGATGTATGCGAATGATTCGATAAGGCTTATTATCTCAGTATTTACGGTGGTAAAAGGATGATGATTGGAATACGGGACTCTGCCTGAATTGTGCAACTAAGGTACACCAAAAGGCTGGAACGGATTCTTTACGTAGTCGGGCATGTCTGAAGGTTCAAACATGCTGAATTATCACAGAATGCTCATTCAATCACAGCAGGTAAATGCTACAATGTATGTGCTCTTATCGAAATAACTCCTAGTCTCCATCAAATAAATGTTTCTACGTTGCCAGTTCCTCTGCCCAACAGCAGATTACTATTTTGCAATGGAGAAACGGAAGTAAAGTCAGTAAGCGCAGTTTACTGGATTTTAAGAGCTCTTCAAGTTACTTGGGACAAATACATAGGCATATGGAGTAGGGTGACTACAGCGTCGGCAAGATTGATATGGTAATACATCAATAAGTATCAAGAGACATGCGAATGTGCTTTACTTAAAGCAGCCAATTTTTTTCTCATCTCCATCCACTTAATTGAAAATCACTTTTGTCATTGCATTTATCGTAATGCGATCCCTATAAAACGAATGGTTTCGATTCACTACACTTTGTAATATATTACTTATGTGATTACTGAGTAATAAAAAACCCTCTGTTGTACAAATCTGATTATGCATTTTTACAACTATCAGCATTTTGACTAGTGGCCAGTTGTTAAGTGAATACTGCCGCGAGTAAAGTTAGGATATCATTTTAGAATGCATCCATACATACTTACGGTCCTCTTCCTTTTAGAGACTTCGCATTCCAACACGATCAAACCCAGTCCAAAAGGCCGCAAGGAAAGTATGTTTAAGCATCCAAAGGCATGTTTGAAAATAACTCAACATGAGTATCCACTGAATCAACGAATAGAGGCGTTCATGACTATTTTTTCTCCACCTCTCCTGGACTTCAATGTGCGTGCTCCTGCACATTTCACCAGGGTGTTGTGGGTGGGTGGATTGGAGGGCAGACTTGGGTGATTGCATTGGTGCAATCTAGCAAAGCCCTCCAATAATATTTGCGTGTTTATTGAATAAAATGAGAGAATGAAAATACCTAAGAGGTGAGCTCACTTTACTTCATGCTTTGATAGGCTGGTGAGTCCTGACAATGACCCCCTTTAACCCTGGTTGCCCTTATCAACCATGTTTCATAAATTTCAGCATTTTTGATTGCATTATCTCTTGCTTCATAATATTTAAAATGGCAGTAGTCTCCATTAATTAAGAGAACATGGAGGAGCTATTGACCATGGCGCATTTTGAACTAACCTAAGGCACCAATTTGTTTCGATAAATATATGAACTTGATAATGTCCCTTTGGAATTAATTTAGCTGGACGCATTTGTAGCTAGGTTCCCTCCTAAACTACATCGTATTTCCCTCTTACCTCATTACACATTAAAAATTTGTGGGTCAAGAGTCTACGGATTTTCTCAATCACTTAGTACCCATCATCATTTCATCTCCTCATGAAACCGCTTATCTCCGAGTAATTAAAGCTGTAATCAGTATTTGTTTCTTTTTTTCGTTAGGAATCGAGAGGCATCAAACAAAATCTGATCAGTGAAGCTGATTTATTGCCATTTATACATGCAGTTCCTTTGGCTACTGGTAATAAGCTGTGAGTTTGCCTAGCATAGCACTTCAATGCTTCCCTCATTATATCATGGGAACTCACCTGCGAGATTGTTAAATTAAACAAACCGGAATTTTAGTAGCTACTCAAATTCATGGTCTATTCTTCACCAAACAGCTCTGGCCCTGCGCCACGGAGTTTCCTTGACACCGCTGTACCTGCCTTGCCTCCATCTTTTTTGCACCGTCCCCCTCTCTCAAGTATGCGGAACCACGTGAAGCAGTTCCAGTTTCTTGAGTCTCACTTTTTTACCAAAAGTGCCATCAACAGAGTCTTATGCGAGGAATTTGAAAAGTAAATTGAAAGGCTTAAAATATGACCACACGATTTACGCATTGAGTGTCGCCAGATGCAACAGGTAACCTTGTAGTTTGCCACCCAACAAGGGAAAGATTCGGTGGAGCTGCTCATAGTGCCTCATAATTAGCCAATTTTGCATTATTTTAGTTCTGGCTAGTCTTCTCTATGGGAGGCTCGATGCCTCGTAAGTTGTTGGCAAATTGTGTAACCTTCTAAACGAAACTTTTCTTGCTGTCATTACCAAATGCTGTTTGTGTTGTATAGCTTTGTTTGAAAATTAATCGTCTCTCTCTCTCTCTAGAGTCGACATTCCCTGCAAGGGTGATGTCTGCACAATCAACGTGAAACCTCGGACGAATGTCTCTGCTAACCTTCTCCTACCTTTTCGAATTGCAGTATGTTGCCTCGGCCTTTTGGATCTCCATGCAATTTGTCACTCTACTTTGAGTTATAAATTTTAAAGTGTACCTACCATTACTCAACACGCGGGTTTGTAGAAAAGCGGATTATAAACGTGTATGCCTTCTGGGTATGCTACACGATCGGGTGTTAGGTGCCTTAGTTGCATTCTCTAATACTATTGCCTGGTATTTACTTACTGAATTTGTGCAAGTTGTAAGTTTATTGGCCTCATCGCCATTGCCAATCATCAACCTTGGCCTTCAGCCTTAAGGTACATCCAAGCGCCGCACACAGGGTTTGCGAACGCCACGTCTCTCGTAAACATCCAGGACGTGTTGCCAGGTGACTAACTTCACCATCAGCACCTTTACAAAGAAGTTTTGAAGCTAAAAAATGTACAGAGGCTGTGTTTAATGGAAACTTTAGTGCTGATAATATTAACTGATGGTGGGATCATGGGGAAAGAAGAAGACTGCATAGTTAGTAAACGAGCAAGGTAAAACGTTAAGGCACGTAAAAGTTTCACTTCTCAAGGAAATTCAAATTCACCTTTGGTATCACTAATGAGTTTCTGGGGCCCTATTTGATGCATGGATTTTATTTCAGGCCAGCAGTCCGGTCTTCTCTCCCGCAAACTGCAATCACTTGAGGGAAGTGTGTACACAATTCGGTGAGTTATCAGCCCAACTTTACACTCTACAACGTGCTCCAAAAGCGTCATGAGAAAGAGTCGCTCTTTCTCTGCCCTCTATGTCTAAAAATCGTGTTTTACCACAGCCTAGGGTCGACATCTCACTGAATGGTGAGCAAAAAGTAGAAAGGATTGCAAATACATCAGAGATGCCAAAGCCGCCAAAGGAAAGCATAAAAGTCGACTCAATTAGTCATTAAATTCAATTTCTTCCAACGTTATCCTTCACTCTCAATTAGACTAGCTTTTTTGCCACGTGTCTCTTTACATTAAAAGTACAAAAACATTGCATAAATACTGACTCTTGTACACTTGACTCGCAGATGCTGAGGTTGTGACACTGACAGGTACCTTCGGGCGCATCAATGTACGAAACATCACATTCGATTGTTTTCCAAAGGGTCTCAGCACACTGGAAGTCCTTAGAAGGGGTGAAAGTGGTAAGCACATTTTATATGAACAGAAGAATTTCACAGAAATCCCTTATTGCATCATCTAAAAGTCTTCCTCAAGTGGCTACAGTAACCTCTCAACAACGCTCGCCACATTCCGCATCCTCATCACTCATCAGGTGTTCAAAAGTTCACAAGTTCATCTCTGAGCTTCACTGGATTATCCGTATCTGCTTGATTGTATCTACGACATTGCACAATATTTAGAGCACCAGTAAGAAGCCTCAAGCGCTCAGCGAAGAAATGAGAAGTTATTCCAAATAAAAGACGCGTGGAATCTGTAAGATGCAAAACCGCCATCAATCATTCCACTGGAATTAGTCATAAGTCAGGCAGCGATGTGATTGGGGCAGTCTAGGATTCCAGTATTTCACCTGTGAATGTGTAATTTCTTAGGCTCAAGGCCTCACTGGGGCGCTAAAATAGCCCCCTCAAGGTAACCTCATTCCCACTTCGTTTGCTCCCCATCCTAGTGCCAAAAGCAAGTGAGCATCATGCTGCGCTCTCTCCCCACTACATCAGAGTGAATGAAAAGGGGCAACTCGAAGGTTCACCGCAGATTGTTGTCTCCTGCTTCTACTCTGGCGTAAGTGTTTGTTGTGAGTTAGATCATTCCATGCAGTTGGTGCGCTCCAGGCGGCACTCATTCAAGATTTGATCCCTTTTTTCATACCCAAAAGAGGTCATCAATCATTTGTTGTGATTTTTTGTCTAAATTTTGTTTAAAATGTGAATTTCAAATGTGATAAACGAGAAACTCCTCAAGGCGACACAAAGAATCAAAACTCCTTTTCCCCAAAAAAATAAGATGTAAAGAGTACTGGCAAGTTAAAGGAGCAGTTTGACTTGATCAAAGGAGGTGTATTTATTGAGAAGAGGTAGTGTGCTTCCCAAGGCAAGTTTTGTCGCAGTCACATCCAAGCTTCATGTAAACGCCTTTCAAAGCGATCTCCGCTGGCACTTTACAAGCGATATTTATTTATTTCGATCATAATGTCCTTCAGTTATGGGCATGAAAGAGCATTTGGCATTGTGTACACATTTTTGAAAATCCTCGCAGTAATCATGCAAACTGTTGGTCATCCACCCCTTGCAGAGGAAGGGGAACAAATGTACTTGAACGCTTCATTAATCGCTTATTGACGGTTAATACTTAAAAGCCGTTATAACCGACATGAATAACGACCGCATGGCAAGTTGTAATGGTCATTTCTGTTGAAAGTTTTAAAAGGAAATAATCTATGCTTACAGATTGAGCAGTTGGTAAGGCACCGCTGTGAGCAATTCCGAAAGAAGCAAAAAACGAAACCACGATTACTAACAGACATTTATAACCGCTTCAAAAAAAAGTTGGGACAGAAAAAGGCATCAGACTTCCCCATAGTGTCGAAAAATACCGTACCCCTCTAGCCAATCGGATACCTCTACCAGCACTCTTGGTTCACTGTCGCAAAAGGACCCTCATCACTGACACTCCTGAATCGCACCTGAAAGCGCATCACGGGGAGCTCAGTATAAGAGATGATCGTGCTGCCGAGATCATAGTAAAACGCGCGAAAGCTGAGAGACTCGCATAATTGGAACCATAGTTCCCGACGAATATGAAAATTAGTGTGAAAGCAATATGTACCAGGCATGCGTCTTCTGGAAAGCTGAAGTAATAGTTAAGGAGAATAGCACTGCAGAAGAGTAATTGTTGGAAGCACTTAGTAGGAGAGTATTCATTCTTAGTGTTTCTGTGGCGCCCTGCTCACATCACTTATTCTGCTGTTGCTCTAGCTCTCTCCTCATCTCAAATGCAAAGCCACTTCCAGACTTGTATGTGAGACTACGGGATGCTGTGCAGAATAGTGCTTTCCTGATAATATGCATAAATTTAAAAGCGAAAACCTAGACGGCAATGGATCACCGCTGTAAACTGATATCCACCTTGAACGGCAGCATAACCGCTGCTCTCGGACCACGGCAAGCAGCGGAAGCGAATAACTTAAGTGCTTATTTTAGTTACTGCCTTTTTTGTATAAAATAAAGTGCCATAAATTGCATTAATGTTATACATGCAGGTTCTAATACCTTACCTCTCGACAGGAGAGCGTCGAGTCGACAGGGTGATGCAAACACCTACCAGTGGAGTCTGCCCGCCGAACATTGTCTGCCACAGGAAAGTTCAGCGTAGGTTCATTCAAAGCCTAAAAGAGTACCCAACTCACCATTCCAGCTATATATACCTTATTTTACCTCAGTTATTAAATTTTACCACATTTTTCCCCCAAGAGTGCTAGTTTCAACGAAATCAACCTCCTTACAGCAGTGGCCGCTAACTAACAAATTTATCAGTAATTTATTAATTGGTAACTATTGCACTCAAAATGAAATATGTGTAGAATAACCAGCCTTCGTCAACAAAACGACATCTTAGAATTATACTTGAGGAAATGAGCGCACTCTCACCATCGGAAGGCGAAAATTTGTAGCTCACATTTTTAATATTGCATCTATATCAATGACTAAATCGGTTTACGTTTCTTTCAGGTTTGTTATTTTACGGTCAAGTGGGAGACAAGAAGGTCACATACATTCTGAGAGGATCATTTCCAGAAGAAAGGCTAACTGTCAGTCTGATACCGAAGGGGTAAAGTGTGATGTAAGGAGAGGGGTAATCATGAAGTCATTGCACAACTTTTGCAAAAAAGGATATTTTTGATGAAGTTCTGTATGCAATATAAACGTACAAGAATCACTACGATTCAATAAAATTTTTGGTATAAAAATTAAAGATGTCAAAATTTTGTAAATAAGTGACGCATTAAGGTATGGCGTCTGAGGCCGCTCTGGAGACAAACGACGACAAAGTGCTTGGACAGATTAGGTACATCTGGCATACATTGAGGCCTGGAACTGCTGCAATGGCCCATAGACCAGTCCACCCAACGAAGGTACGGTAACCAAGACGCAACACACCTTCTTCACCAAAACCGCGACTTCAACAAACAATTTAAGTTGTACATAGCATCTCCTTGGCCAACCTCCCGCGTCACCCATCACAACGTAACCAGAGCTGAAGGAAAACACATACGAGCCCACCGAGGAGATACTTGATCGCAACGTCACTAATCCCTCTTGGCAATCCTACTGAACCCGCTGTCTCGTTAGGCATGGGAATCGAACCCGAGAACGGGGTGATTTATTATCCCATCATGCATGTCCATGACCAAACGTAGGATCATTGATCCAAAGGCCGAGTCATTTACCAAAGGACTTTATTTAACATGATTCCGTGGGAGTGGGATTTGGTGTCTATTCTCATCAGCCACTTTGTTCTTCACTGCAGCCCAACCACACCTACCCAGATACAATGGTGTCGTGGAACACTGGCGCAGACCCGAAGTGGCGCATTCGTTAAAACGCCGGGTCAAACAGAAGCTTAGTTAGTTGCAGTGAATGGTGGACTGAAAACATTTTAGATGGTATTTTTAGAATACGAGTTTCGGGTCCCTACCGATTTTAAAATGCGGAAACCCAAGGCTTGCACTTGCTTACCAGCCTTTCATACCATCGATCCTTTGACCTAAAAAAACCGTTTCCAGAACAAGAACGGGTGGTTGTTGTAATGAGCAATTCATAAAATTTTAAGAATTCACAAAGTACGAGATTCTTTTAAGGAAAATAGTGTAGAAAGTAATAAACAATCCTTCCCGTAAATTTCGGTTCAACGCTGAAAATTTAAATTTTCCAAGAAAGAGTATCTTTTAGAACTATTTTAGTGCCATAAAACCAAATATATATTTCTTATGTAATCATTTAGCTTTTTGCTATTTTTCTAACTTATTCGCTAGAATGGGTGTTATCATTACCTTAATCCACTAATGTCTGACGAAATTATATTCTGGATAAAACGCAAGAAGAGTTTGCACCTAAATGAGGTTTTATTAACCGCACAACTCGGCAGCCATTTTTATAACTAAACCAAACAGTAACAATTTAAACTTGAATCAATAAGAAAATGGGACATATTTACAATCGATACCGAGTACTTTGTTTTGATAAATAAACAATGGGGAATTAAATGGCCGAGTCATCCATTGGCTAATGCATATTGGCACTTGGGTTTTGTGTTTTGACGCGTTATGTGGTCTTCGTTAGGTAAGAGTGTCCTTCTTGTAATAGATAGATTTTGGAAGTCTCACTGGCAGCTCTGACGCAAGTGGGGGCTTTTTTAAAAACGCTTCTGCCACTAATGCGAAGGTAACTTTGCTTATGCTCCCCAACGCGCAGCCTAGAAAGTTCTGCAGAATCGAGGTGTAATGCCTTGTACTTGCGCAGAAATTGTCTCCGCTACTCAAGACGGCGACAAATTTGTGTCTTCCACGGGTGTGCACTTCTCACAGGCAAGACTGATTCTTTTGCTTTATAAAGGCTTTACAGGTCACCTTGGTCGGTTTGATTCGATCCGTTAACGAATCCGCAACACGTATCGACTATGAGATTGATGACTACACTGGACCCTCTGTATTAGTAAAACAATTTGTCGATGATGATGCAGGGCCAGGCAGCTATCGCACACTTCGAGAGCTTACCTACATTCGTGTCTACGGTCATGTACGTAGTTTCCAGGGCGACATTAATGTTGTTGCGTTCAAGGTAAAGTATTTCAGGTGTTCGCTTCGTATCGTCCTATTCTGCTTATTCTAAAGGCCGAATTTTAAGTGATAGCCCTTGCTTCTCTTCTTCATGCAAGGTTTTTCCCGTAATTGACATGAATGAAATAACATGTCACATTATGGAGACCATCTACGCTCGAATGTTACACGCCAAAGCAGCGAGCAGCCAGAGTAGAGAAGACATCACTGCAAAAGACTCTACCACTAATCTGGTAACCAGTATTCGCGGCCTGACTGCCCTACAATCCCAAGTTTTGTCCTGTGTCCGAGCTGCATTGGACGATAACGGAGTCACCGTATCGCAAATTTGTGAGAAATTGAGGGGCGTCCCTGAGAAGCAAATACGGTAGCTCCGCAGATGCAGAGCGCTGCTCTCCTCAAAAGTGAATTCCACTCATACAATCTCTTTTCTTCTGCAGGGACGATCTGGATTTTCTCAGTGCTGAGGGACATGTCTATTCGACCGTGGATGATAACCATTTCAGGGTTACTGAGAGGTAACAGACCTAAGATTCCATCGTTGAGAAACATACCGATTTTTTACACATATGCATGGTTGAATACAAGGTAATAGAACTAATATATTCAATCACCGACATCTTGTACAGCGCAGAGTACAGTCACGATGCTTTATGTTTCGATTCTACAATTAGGACGGGGCGGAGGTGGGTCTAGCAGGTCGTTGGGGTTCTTCCTGTTTGACAGCGGGTTGTGAGGATGACGCCATGGGCACTGAAGCGTTTGGAATTTCCTCTTCGCAGTCCATTGCTTGGTTCAACAGGGAGTAGAATTCGTTAGCTGTGGTTGGACGAATAATGACAGAAGGGAGCTCCTCTGAGGCTCTTACGGGATTATCTTCCGCCAATTTTATGGACTGTCGTGGAGGTGTCTGCTGCGGCGACTCCTGCCGGGGCCTGGACGGCCCTGGCTGGGGTTCTGGTTCATCCTCAACCTCATCATCATCATCTGAGATTACAATTGGTGAGGAGGGTCTATTCAGCATCTGTGGGCGGAGTCTCCGCCTGCTGCGTCGCTCCTCATAGAACTCTATAAATGCTTTGAACATGTGTGCAAACTCGGTAGGCCTCATATGCTCCGCTGATCTACGTCGGTAACAGCAGCAACAGTGTTTCCTGTGCTCCACACAACATCGAGGAATGGAAGAACAACCGCTTGAGGATTGCTGTGTCGATGACTCCTCACTATCAGAAACAATAATAGCTTCATCATTATCCCCCTCTGTCTCGGAGTCATCTTCTCCCAGCGCAATCGTTATAGCATTTGCCTCCCGAAGAGACGTCGTGTGAGGTCTGGTAAGTCGTAAAGGAGGTTGAGAAGCCTCACCGTGATCCTTGGACTCCACCGATGGTAGTGGAGTGTTTGGACGGACAGCGTAAGTCGGTTGCGAGAAGAAGGCGATAAGATTGGCGATGCGACGCAAAACTAGGTGTCTCCCGTGATGTGTGAGCCTCTCCATGGCGGATCCGATGCGCGCCTGATCGATTAGCTCACAGAGTCCCATCTGTGCCACCTCGTCGGACCAGGTTTGCTCGGCCATACGCGACAGGAGGCCGCGTATACCTTGACGTCGGAGGTGGTAGACGGAGTCGTTTGAGTTGACGAGCCTACTGGGGTTATAGGAAGCCAGACATTGGAGGGTCTGACAGGCCGTCCGAATGATATTATCGTCTGGATGCGGCGTGAATGACATGAAGGGCGATCGTGGCGCGTTAAAGAGGTGGCGGTATAGCCATTGAGCCGTCTCTTTCGATACTCCCTCGAGGGAATTCGCAAAGCCGTCGGCAGCCACGCCACCGAGTCCTGGAGTTGTGTAAACAGCAGTGTGCATTGGTGGGCTGTGCTCCAGACGCATATGTCCTGGAAGTTAAAAAGAATAGTTTAAATGCCATGCGTCTACCTAGTACTGTATACATGCGCAAATACCCCCAGTGAAGTGGTTTGCGTAGAGACAGGATTGAGAGTAGTACTCCTGCAGAGTGCCAGAAAACCTAGCGAATTGGAGAAGCTCCCAACTGAAGTGTTTTAAGGCGCTGGTGGAGACGGATTCGAGGAGTCCATCACCGCCCTGATCTCGATCGTCTATTCCTCTGATGGCGTCGGCGAAATCGTCCACCCGGGTTAGCGGCACAAGGTGGGAAGCAATGCGACACACAATGCCCATTGACAACCGGCCTAGTGCCTCTGAAGGATTCGAGTTTCCCCCACCCAACGGTTGAGTTGCCGCAGCCCCGCGATTCGAGTGCATGTAGTCTACCCAGGGTGCGAGGTAGAACAGTTCTCTTTGAGTGAAGTCAATGAGACGCGTTTGTAGAGCCTCGTTTTCCGCGAGAAAGGAGCGACTAGTGCAGCGGGTAAGGTATGAAAGGGTCTCCGCGGTGTTGGAATGGGCGGGTAGAGGAGCAGGATAGGTATAAAACTTGTTGACGTAGACAAGACGTCTCAGTAAGTTCGGATTCGTTGTTGTGGTGCGAAGAGCACGCACAACAAGGGTCATGAGAAGTGTCGAGCGGGGCTCCGGATGGAAAATCCTTATTTACAGCAAAAGAGGGAGTTTTCAGGAATGCAATGTAAATAATCGTGTTACTGGTTAAGAAAATTAACATACGCGCCTGAGGTATTTGAAACAGCAAGCGAAGATCGGTGAAGACTGGTGTTGAGGAGGTTGACTATCGGGGTCATGAGGTTGATGACATTTCGGGGCGATGAACGTATATCGTATTCCTTGAAGTTACTGTCAGAATTGATGGAGTGGATAATTTTCCGAACGAGAGCCTTGCACAGAGGGCAGGTGGGATTTATTCGAACCCACTGGAGGATGCATTGAAAACAGTAGGTGTGCATGCAAGGGAGGAGGTAGGACTGGTTGACTTTTCGGTCTCTACAAATGGCACAATCGTCGTCCGCGTTGGAATCTTTGGTGAGAATAGCAGCAGCGTCAGCGCTATCGAACATCCTGTCTCTCAACAGCTTGGTTTGAGGGCCTGCACCGACAAAATCATCGGATCCTTCGGTATTGAAAGACAAAGCAGAAGAACCACCACCTACATCCTTATCCATGGCGTCTGAAACCGTGACTGATGCAACGGAACGAGGGCTACGGCGGCGTTGTGTAAGAGTCTAAAAAAGATGTAAAGAAAGTCACTGAACGAAGGAACGAGTATATATGGTGAGGAGCAACCTACACTCCTTACACGAGTGGCCCTCGATGCAGTGCCTTCCAACAGCTCTTGGTGCCTTCGTCGGCTGGAGCGTGTTCGAATGGTAGAGGGTGCAAATTCTCCTTCCACCACAGTGGAACGTAGGTGTGGCGAGGAGTCGGAAGATGAAGTGGTTACTGGATACCAGGATCGATCAATTGGGGATCGCGAACGATTTTTCGAGGAATGATTCATTGCTGGAGACAGTGAAGTAGGCACACGTTCATTACTTGCAACCAAAATCAATGTGCATCGTAGAACACCGAAAAATGAGTGGTAGCGTACCGATGACACTTGAAATCAAAGCAACGCTACAACTGACGTTGCTAAACATCAAATCTCGACTTATTCAGGTAAATAGACTAAAACCACTTTACAAGCTCCCACTGCAATGGATTCTCTGCAGAAATACGAGTGTTAATTATAAATCATGCATTTATCGAAGTTTTGGGTATCAGCTATGTTCCGCAATTGCACAAAACAAGACCTAACGGTTCAGAAGTTGTTACATAAATACAAGCAGCCAATCAAGCACACGCAAGCAAACCAAAAGGTCACAAATTGAACGTGTTATGATATTTAACAATTATTAACCAGAGAGAAAATAAGAACAAAATAGAATTCACTGTACAAATTTGCGCACGGTAACGAAAGTAGACTGGTGGCCGAATAGGAAGAGGAACAGGAGCGAAGTGCTTAGAAGCCATCAGCCCATGGATTCTCTTCAAGGAACTTTGAGATGACCTCCTTCATTGCTAAGTTGGGGATGAGCTGGTCTTGCGTCAGGGGTTGCCGTGTGATGGGGTCAAAGTGCCCAACCTGCCTCAGGTGTGCCTGTATTGATTGCCGGTCATAGGTGATACCGCTCGGGGTGATCACGGGATCCTGCATCAGCTCAAAACTTATCTGACCACATAGGTAGTCGGGCAGCTCTCGCTTCATTCGCCTCTCGTCGACCTATAGATGTAACAGATCGATCAAATTCAAGGAAAAAATCATAGTTAAAACGAGACTAAAACGAAGCCCTAACTACGAGTGAGAAGACTGACCTGTGCGAAAATAGCATCCAAATCACGCAGTCTGGCCGCTGTTTCGGAATCTATCTGGCTAGCATTTGGGGGTAGACGTCGAATAGAGACTTGGACGTCCACGCTAGCGCTGTCTCTATCACCGTCTGGAGTATCTCGCCCGGATTCAGAAGGAGAAAACGACTCCATGTTATTCGTTACTTTCTTCTCCGACTTCTTCGAAGCATCCTCGCCCTCCTCCTTTGCACTGATTTCTTGCAGGGCTTTAAGCCGACGCTCACCATCCTCAAGTATCAGTTTGCTAAGGTAAACCTGAGTACGACAGAAAGGATCTAATTATGCCTTAATTGATGTGCACTTTAACTGGGGTTCCGCGTGTGCATGCGAGCACTCTTACTGAGTCAGTACGGAATAGGGATAGTAATTTGTGGTAGTGAAAGAGTTACATTGTTTATACCACCAAGGGAACCTTTTAACTCTTTCTCAAGATTCAGCTTTCAAACCGGTGATATGGAGTTGTGCACACGCCACTTATGCCGCTAGCCTAATCTATCGGCCTTGCTTAACGTTTGTAAACAAAGCAGCCTCCTCATCAGCACGCTGCCTTCAAAATGCCTTAACTAGCCTGAAATTCGATCTCCTCCTGGCGGCGTTTTTCGTCCAGCTGTTCAAAACGCTTTCGTTTCGCCAGACGAATGGAGGCGGCGATGTCATCACCAAAGTTTTTATGTGTCTCCAAAGCCAGCGAATGCGCAGTGGTGAGCTTGGCCACAGCCTCGTCATAATGGCCCAAGGCCAAGTGACACTGACCCGCGAAAAAGAAAGCCTTCAGATTGCTTGGATCCAGTTCAAGAGCTCGCCTGGCGAGATAATAAAATAGCCAACCTTTTTTACCATTACTTATCACAAGAATAAGCTCACAGTCTAGGTAGGAAATTAAAGGTGGTCTTATTCATCATCTATCGGATGGCGTATCACGAACAAAACTACAAAAATTTTCCTATGACTACTAAGAATCGTGAGCAATGCTGGAGAGGCTTTGAGGGCAACAGTTGGTATTCGAAAGGCGAGTGGACATCTGAAGTTAAACAAGAGAGCGAATAGAGGAACATTGGTCAAACAAGAGGGGAATGGAGGAATGGCTAACTCACCGACAATCAGCAAGTGCCCGGTCATAAAGTTTCATTTGCAGGTAACAGAGTGCTCGGTTCGAGTAGTATGTGGAGATGGAACCGTTCTTCTTAATGGCAAGAGTGTAGCACTCAATAGCTCGTGTGTTGTCGGAGGCGGCAAAAAACCGATTACCACTGTCTTTGAGCTCTGAGTGCGACATCCGCGACAAATCCAACTGAAAGAGAAAGCAAAACTACACTCTATTAACGTAACAACGTAGCGTAGCACACTAAAAAAGTATCTGTACTTATGAACACTTATGTTTGAAGTGCATCAGTGAAGGATTTGGTAAACCAGTGGTTATACAGAAAGTAAGGTTGAGCATTTACGCCATTGTTAAAACCATACAAAAGCAGACGACTTCCAGAGGACAGAGGACCGCCCACACCGCTCAGAGGAGCGCAGAAATGAACGCATGTATCAAACCAGCCACAAATTTTTGTCGACTTTCAGAGAGTCTGTGGGTATGAGCCAGTGCTATGGGACTTTGCAAAAATATATGCAATTATTCCAAGCTCAATAAAGGAACTCTATTTCGCCAAAATGAAAATAAATACTTCACACATTACACACAGGCCTAAAAGCATAATAAGCATGACTCAAGAGCTCTTACAATGTACTCAAACTCACTACTAGGTAAAGAAGGGGTTATTAACAACACTCACAGGCTTCGACTTTTCCATATGATACATATAATATGTCTACAAACTTTTCGTTCGCAAAATTTGGGATATGTTTCTGAGTGCTTCCTCGGAACCCTACGAAACAAACCAACCCCGGCCAAATTCCCCAACTGCTCTACTCAAAAAAGCCGCGGCCGTCTACTGAGTCATCGCTAACGGCTTTACTAAAGCAAATCATAGAATTATGTTGTGATGTCTCGGCACACAACCTCAATTAAATTCAAACACTCACAGAGGAAGTGGTTTAAAAATTTGGTGTGAGACTAATGGTTATACTAAGGGTACTGAGCATTATCTTAAGAGGAATTTTAGCATTTGCGTTAATATTCTCAAGTGATAACGATATCTAAACCTTAGCCAAAAACAATCGTAATATTAGTTTGTTCAAAGCATTCACTTCATTCGTTATTTTTTTGGGAAATTAACTAATGCGCTTTTGCAGCCTTCGAGACCTTGAGGACAAAGAGAGGCATAATATTTGGGTTGGATGCATATATCTACGCTGGAAATCTCGTCTCTTATGGATCCAAGGGTATTGGTTCTGCCATAATGACCAGGCAAAAGAGAGGTGTTTGCTCGGCTCAGCAATGGTTTTTGTCGGAAACACAAACGCATCATTTGTGGGCTCAGCGATGTGACTTTTGTAAATGCAAGTACTGTCTGTAGCGTCATGAGACTCCCTTAGAGGTAAAAGAAGACATATTACCATAGCAGAGTACATGTGTTCTGGAAACGGAGGGGTCGGGCGCTGCTAGCATGGCTCGAAGGCCAGCCAAATGTCTAGTATAAGATGGCCACCCAAGTGACTAAAATCTGCAGTCCGAACAATCAAAGTATTACACTGCCCTTCTAAAAACGTCAGTTTGGTCATGTGTAAGCCTTTTTAGCAATGTGCACACAAACTATATATTCGACTGCAACAGGAGCCAAATTTCCTAATTTAACAACTTACAGTGCAGCATCCCGAGACTTCCTTTTCGATAAAAGAATTCATAGTACTTGGACAGAATATGCATTCTGGAAACAGAGGGTTTGGGGGCTGTCGGCTCGGCCCGGAGACCGGTCAACTGGCTAGTACAATATGGCAACCCAAGTGATTGAACCCGGGGGTCCAAACAAACAAATTATTACATGGCCCTCTCTTTTTTAGAGCGTTGTCCTTGTCACTCCCCTTTGTCAGCCTCCCGTGTCAGCTATCACAACTCAATCAGTGCTGCGAGAAGCACCCATGAGCTAACCGTGCCGTTTACCGAGATTCGAGTGCATGCGTTCTTGTAGTACCATCAATTCCGCGCATCACTCGGTGCAGCAAAGGCGTTTTTTGAGTCCTTCTCTCTCACGATAACGTGTCCCAATGAAATGATGGGGGTACGAATCCAGGTTTTTCAATGGATGGAGACATACACAGCATAAATTGTGATTCCAGGCTTTATTCGATGCCATGAGAGTAACGAGAGGGTATCGTATAACTCTGATCCAAAGTGGCGATTGGGCCTCATAGAAACAAACTGCACGCGATCCAAGTTTGCAAAGTATGAAACGATGCTATCGAATGGCACCCTGCGCATCCTACATCTGTAGATACGCATTTTGGCGATGGAACACGAATCGCCTGAAAACATGATAGAGAGCTTACGGAGGATGCCTGACCACGGCGTTGCTGATCTCTCTTGGCAGTTGCACTGGAATTGGATTTCACGGCAAGTGTCGCTTCAGTTGTTAGTAGCTTCCTTGCAGAACACGAGGATGAGGGAGGTGCTGAAGATGAACGTCGACCTCAGCCCTTCCGTTATGGGATGTAAAGGATTCTCCCTTCCGAAGCACATGTACTTCTTTCACACCGCCGAAGTTTGCCAGAAGCGGCCTGGAGCAGGATAAAATCCATCAGAGTCGGGTCCGCTTTCCGCTGCCACCAATGTAGCGTCCCGAGGCTCCCTTCAAGGTAAAAGAAGACATAGTACCTAGGCAGAATATGTATTCAGGAAACAGGGGGATTGGGGACTGCTGGCACGGCCCGGAGGCCGGCCAACCGGCTGGTACAACATGGCCACCCACGTGACCAAAACCGGCAGCCCGAACAAACAGAGTAATAAACATGACTTAATAAACCATGGTATAGAATTAAAGTGTTTCAAAAACAATTTGAATCTGTTATCTAGGTACAGTAGGTGTGCACTTAACTTACAAAGCACGTTAAAATTGTAAATAAGCAAAAGCGTAATATATATGTGCTGTAATACTAAAAAGCTTTGGGAATTCGGCATTTGGAACAGTATTAATGTGTGTTAAATGAAGATGTTAACATGTACACTTGATTTATACGGACGCCCAGGTTATAACCTTGAACATTTTCAAATTAGGTAGGTCTGGAGTATAAATTGCAGCCAGGATGTGGAGGTTCTTCGTCACACGGTGCGATATCTACGATCAACCTCCTAGAAATGGCACCCGACAAGACTATTGAACCTTCGTTCCAAGAAATGGTTAAAATGTTCGCAAACGAGGCTGTTCCTCACGTTGAAAAGAAACTACTAGCTGAGTTACCTTTCAAAGGCTCAAAAACTGAGAAGGAGCACTACATCAAGGGCATCATGATGTCAATGGAACAATGTGACAATGTTCTAGAGTTCAATTTTCCCATTAAACTGGACAATGGTGAATTCGTGATGATTCAGGGATGGCGTGCACAACACTCTCATCACGTTACACCATGTAAGGGGGGCATTCGCTTTGCTCCAGACGTCAATATGAACGAGGTTAAGGCCCTGGCTAGTCTGATGACCTACAAGTGTAGTGTTGTCGACGTCCCATATGGTGGCGCTAAGGCTGGTGTCAAAGTCGATCCTGCGAAATATTCGTTAGGCGAACTAGAAAGAATCTGTCGTCGATTTGCACTTGAGTTGGCAAAGAAGAACTTCATAAGTCCAACCTCTGATGTGCCCGCTCCTGATGTCGGCACGGGCGAGAAAGAGATGGCGTGGATCGCCGATACCTATGCCAACACCATTGGACTTGGGGATATCAATGCCCTGGGTTGTGTCACCGGAAAGCCTGTTCAATATGGAGGTGTGGAAGGTCGTACTGCTGCAACTGGTCTTGTGAGATTTTCCTCTTACTTATTTCGCCTTACTTTGTTGGGAACTGAAGAAATACTTTAACTTATCCATCTAAATGTAGGGTCTTTTCTTCGGTGTGAGGAACTTCCTGAACTCGGAGAAGAACTGCAAGGGTTGTGGTCTCGATAAGCCAGGTCTTGCTGGCAAAACAATAATCATTCAGGGCTTTGGTAACGTCGGATCATATTCCTTCCGATTTCTTCAAGAAGGCGGTGCCAAAATTATTGGTCTGATTGAAATTGACACTGCCATCTACGATGCCGACGGACTGGACTTCAAAGAGCTCATCGAATACAGAAATGTACTATTTTTGAATTTGTTTTCTTTAGGAGTCTTGATTTCTTTTTCCCATTCTTTTGAACCAATGAACTTTTTTCCTCTATTAGGCTCATGGTGGCTTGAAAGGATTTTCTAGTGCCAAGGAGGTTGATCGGAAGACGCTCATGTACAAAGAGTGCGACGTTCTCATTTGTGCTGCTCTGCAAAAGCAAATCACCGCTGAGAAT
This sequence comes from Taenia solium, assembly GCA_001870725.1. Lineage (NCBI taxonomy): Eukaryota > Metazoa > Platyhelminthes > Cestoda > Cyclophyllidea > Taeniidae > Taenia > Taenia solium. The sequence goes on along the minus strand of MIEF01010020.1, from coordinate 193,243 downwards.
GTGGACCAGATCAAAGCAAAGGTGATTGCTGAAGGCGCTAACGGTCCTACTGCTTACCACGCCCACAAACAACTTCTTAAGCGCAATATTATGGTCATTCCTGACCTATACCTGAATAGTGGTGGTGTTACTGTTTCATACTTTGAGTGGTTGAAAAATTTGAACCACGTTAGCTTTGGGCGTCTTAATTTCAAATACGAGAAAGAGAATGCCATGCGTCTTCTGCGTAAGTGTCACATCTGTGTATCTGCTTTTGTAAAATCGATTTTATTGTAGTACTTTTTCCATTTCTCTTTAGGCAACGTTGGAGCGGATCTTGGAAAGTCAATGAAGCCGTCTAAGGAACTGTCTGATCGCATGGATAATGCCTCAGAATTGGATATTGTCAACTCTGGCCTTGAGTACACCATGGAACGTGCAGCCAACCAGATAATGGAAGTCGCTGAGCGCTATAACCTAGGTCTAGATTTTCGTACTGCTGCCTATATTCTGGCTGTGGAGAAAGTATTTTACGCGCTCCACCTTTCTGGCAACATTTTCTAATAGGATAGTTGACACTCACTGTAGCTTACACAATACGAGTGTGGAATTGTACAAAGTTAATTCCTTTTGCTGATTAAAACTAGCATGATTTCTACGATTATTTTAATTGTGTTCCCGGGTTCTCCTGGAGGTCAACGGCAATGAATCAGACCAAGTACCAATTAACCTTCAGAAGATGCATGCCTTCCATAAGAAGTCGTTTGAACTTGTCCTCATTTTATATCTATGGGATTTATTCTCCTTTCCAAATCCAGCTTAAACTTCGTGTCTTCCCCAATACCGTATTCCTATTAGCTGAATGGGGAGTAGCTATTTACTTTCGCGGTAAATCGGTAGAGACGATGCCCCCACGAAGTTTAAAGCTCTCCTATCGTAAAGTATTTCCTGTGTCCTTCCAAACGGTGCCGGTTAAGGTCTTTAAAGGATATTTTCGAACGAATGTACACAATCCCATTCTCATTTAGAACCACTACAATTCACCACTTTCATTTTTACAATTCAAGTAAAGCATTTACCAGTCGTGATTTGCCTCGTGGACTTTGTAGTCCTTTGTTCCTCTTGTTAAGGCGTTTGCTTTTGTGACATGTAAAAGGTTCTCTAGTTCCTTTAGCAGGTACCTTTATATTCGCTGTATATATCCATTGTTTGGGAAACTGAACTAAAAAGTAATTACCTAGGACTGAATTCACTGCAGATGCAATCAAAGGTAGCTATCGAACGGGTATTCCTGTTTCCAACTCCCATTGCATGAATATCTTGAACCTCTTCGCCTGTGTTATGGCTGCGTTACATGATTCGCTTCTTTACGGGATTGGACTATTATTGGTGTGACAACATAAAACAATAGTCTCACCTTTCGAATGTTGACTCAGTTTGGTGACAGGAACTTGCCGTTTCAATCTAATAAATTTGGGAGATTATCACACCCAAAAGCCAGCCTGGCATTAAAGTATTTTGGACCTGTGTACTTCTTTTTGCAATATTTTTGTTGCTTTCCTCTCTACCTTCGGTTTCGAACCATTAGTCAAGAGGACTGGCTAGAGATTGTCATCCTACATTGTAGAGCATTGAGGTTTTACAATTTATAACCTTTTAAAAAGACTCAGCATTCGTCTCCTCCACGAGGATCGACGACTTCCCCTCGACCAAGAGGTAGGCATAATCCTACCGTTTACTACTTCTTCGAGCGTTGATATACCATGCGAGAACAAATCCATCACATCCGTCGTAGGCCTTTGTTTGTCAAACTGGTCCAACACCGTGAGCTTGATACATTTTTCCTAATAATACTAAGCCAGTCTTCAAGAACACTTAAATTACAAACGTTTAGCAGAGCTTCAGTATGCTAAGTTAAATCATCGGTTCTCCCAAATAAGTGCCCACTTCGGATGGTATCATTGAGGCAAGAGCTCGTCAATCATGGAACCAGTTTACCTGTGGTGCACACTGCTCCGTTTTGCTCAAAAGGAGCTTGCAGAGACTTATACAATTGACACTTTCCCCCACAAGTGAAGGTAATTAAAGCTCCAGCAAAACTTGTGATGTGTTAGTGTAGCCTGGATGAAATAACTATTCTGATTGGTAAAAAGATCCGTTTAAACTCTTCGCTGACTCGGATCATTGTGGGACATTGTACCAATTTCCATGCGCATGACTGCAGAATGTTTGTTAAAATCCCTTACATATTATTCGTCCTGGAGCCTAGTTGTTACTGGACGAAATCCTTTCTGCTAAGGAGGAAAGAGTCACAAATCTTATAGATCACGCTCTATTCGGATTAAATAGTTTCAAGTTGAATTAAAAGTACTTTCCAAGGTAGTCGTCGAAGTCCATCACTTTACCCCAGTCACAGGGGTTTTAACGCTAAGAGTTTACCTAAATCAACTTGACTGGTGGTGGTGGAACCTCAGCTACCCTCTTATTCCCCATGGGGTTAGGTTTCGCTTGTCAGAACCTTGACTTATCCAGTATAATTGTTTCACCGTGTCTGATCTTTACATCTTTACAGCAAGTCAAATCTACCTGATGCTGTGAATTGTGACTGACTGGTTGTATTTAATTCCGCATTTACGATGGCTTCACAATAAAGCGGTGCTACCCGGCCAAGTTACTTTGTGTGGAAGTGGTTAACATTCCCTTCATCTTTTACAAAGTATGAATTATCAACCGTTTTCGTGAAATTTTACTATGCTAATTTATAATGTTAGCCCACGAATAAGCAGCGAAGGTTTAGTAACATTATCTCATCATCTAGTTGGGCTAATTCTACCTGTGTCGCCCTCCCTGCATGAGAATGCGGATGTGTGATGTCTAAGAGATTGATGGAACTCAGATTCAAATCGGTGCCTCAAGAACCATATTGCTACCTGACGAGATGGTACAAAAAGCCAAGGCTTTCGCGAAACACAGTAATTGCAATGTCACTGAACTAGGCGAACGTACAAATGTAATGAATTTGTGAAGTAGCGTTTTCACCTAAGAAGTAGGTCAACCGAATGAAAGAGCACAAGTTAGACAAACTTCACCACTGAAGTAGCTTTCCGTCGAAATGATAGTTCTTTTTTTACTTTGTGATAAGCGCCAACTTTCAGGGCGGTACTCTAAATCAAGTCAGAGGCGTCAGTGAGCAACACTTATTTACGCCACTTTTGGTGGAACACTTTGTGCTCTCTTTGTGAGATTTTGATAAAGTTGTTTAAGTACCTTATTGAGAGAGGTAGTAAAACAGTAACTTTGGTCCGAAATTGAAAGAAGTTTTTTTGCAAATGCTAAAAATGTTGCCCAACGTCGGTGATGTCCTAGGTGTGGTGCATGCCTTTTTGGAACAGCTCAGTCAAATGGTCGGACAGGAAGGGTGGTGTCCTGCTGATCCATCCGCAAGGCAAGACCCACTGACGAGGCACCGTTGGGTGTTACCAAACTACCGCAGTGGTATCACCTATGGCAAATCCGCTGTAGCGTCTCAGTGCACTACGGCGCATAAACAATGCATGAGATGTTTGATACCCAATTCTTAATTATTTCCACTTGTCTCCCTCATAAATGATGGACTGAAACATAAGCGGTTCGATGTCATCTGCATCAACGTTGGCGGAATTCACTAGTGGTCTCGTCATTTAAAACAAAGCACAATCCAAGATTTTGAGCACTAAGACAATTGAAATGCAGTGTTCAGTAACACCATCATTTAGGCGCCGCTTTTACTTCTGTGTATCTTTTGCAATCTTAGCCTTTACAATATATGAGATCCATTGCAGAAATTGAGGTCTGCGGGCTGAATAAAACTAAGTTAAAACGATGAAAGGATTTGCTCAGCCTCGAGTGGCCCCAAGCATTACGGCACTATCATATGTCCAGTGGAACCAAAGTATGAAAGCAGAAACATTCTGTGAAAGTGTAAAATACTATAAACTATTTACTCTTCAAAAACTTATATTTAACATTGCAATATAATAAACAGGAACTTTATAGTGAAGGGGAAATCATCGATTCCTAGCATGCTTCCTTACCCCTTGAACCATTGCTACCCCTTGAAACATGCTCCCGTCCCATTCATGCGGTAGTTGTGAGGCTACGAAAGCTAACAGGCAAGTAAAATCGGTCCAGTTAGTTGGTTTTGCTTCAAAGTTTTACACTTGTGTCTCTTAAAATAGATTATTAAAATTTGGCTTTAGAATGTATTCTGTGCCCGTTTGGAGTCTCTTGAGCTTGAAGAACGCTGACTTTTTGAGGAAATAATTTTGATGACAAAATTAGTGGGTCGATTTAATGGATATGAATTGCTCATTAAAAATATCGACACTCACTACCTCCTTTAAACCAAATCTCAGAAATAAGTGTGGAGTTATTTTCGTTTTGATCATAAACGTGGCCGAGATTTTCTGAGGATATTTTCGTGCACGATATCTAGACTCTCAAAGCTACCAACCTGTGCGGCAAATAGCATGGTCCATAAGTAAGCATTGCTGGCTTCACGTTTGGCATGTTCTTCTATTGAGGAAAAGTGTTAACAAGGTTACCTTATGCCAGCGGATCGAATTAAATGGTATCAATCTCAGCTATACAAAAAATACCCCTTGCTTACCGTGAGCAACTGAATCTACGGTGGTTCCAATTTTTCCAGACCACAAAAATGCCTTTGACGCAAAGGTGATCATGCCCCTTGTGTAGTATCACTCAAATTTCTTTTGTTGCAAAATGACAAGCTTCATCATCCGTGCTTTCGTCAGTGTTTGATGATATAATGGATAACGAGATTAGATTATCACCGGAACGACGTACAACAAATCAAGAACTCACTTTACTCTGAACGACTAAAAAGCTACTTAGTTAAGGGCGTGGACGGAATTTAAATAGCAAGAAGAAGCCTTTTCAGTAAATGTTTTTGTTTCAAAGGTTTGGCGGTTTTTTCGGGCTGAAGTGTTCAGTATGGTGTGAGATGAGTAAAATGAAATGGTCTACTTAGGCCATATAGACTGTAATTTAACGTCTTGATTTTTGTTTCACCATCCCCCATCATGCGTCCTGGTTTTCCCTGCGGCCAAGGCTTTTTCATTAAACAAATTCCAAGAATTGCAATTTAGGTGCAAATTTGATTACCAAAACTTGAAATGATCCCTTAGATAGGTAAACTGGAAAGGAAAAATTAAGGCTTTTGAGAAATTTAAGTTATTTCAAAGTTTCTAGCTTCCTTCTGGTCGGCTTTCAAAGAGCTGGTGTAAGGTGTTCAGACTGTAAAGATTATTCTGCTCTATAAGTAGAAATTTAGCATAACCTTCTTTTAAGACCATTATTTAATGCCACAAATTGGCGCAATGGGTGACTTTTAAACTATTAGTAGTTGAGGATTTTGAAGACAAGCAACTTAAAATTGTGTTGACGCACCTCCTTGACGGAAGGGGTGTCAACGCCAGTCAATGCCAATGTTCAACTTGGAGTGGCTCTCGTCTGGTGGGCCAAGTTAGCGATTTGAAGGCAAACGCTCAGCAATCTGGGTTCTAAAGCGGCAAACTAACTTTTCTGCCCTGTTACAAAAAATAACCGCTCTAACCTTCTCCTTGGAACTAATTGTTCCCCATTTCAATGACCCTCCCTTTACAAAAAAGGAAAAATTTTCAAATCCACTTACCTCTTGCTTAATAGCCTCCACGCAAAAGCTTGACTTATTTGTCCAAATTCTGCCCATTGAGATCGGCTGTCCATTGCTGCGTTGTAGGCTGGAAGCACTTTTGGAACCAAGACTACTAGCAGAGGTCCCTACTTATGAACATAGTTTTCCGCAAAAAATACCCGCCCATGCCCATCACATCTTTAGAGGAGTAATAACAACCCATGACCTGTTCATGTCCCATTAATTCAGAAAAATGACCAATGCATAATCAGTAGAGGCGAAGCTGGATTGTTTCCACCACAATTGGTAATCCTTGACAGCGGCGTAATCAAATAAGAGCAGTGAGTGAAATCAAGCATCGTACCAATCACCACATCCATCACAGATTACTAGAGGGCAAGAGCGTAGGCAGCCAGCTCGGTTGTTGCTCTAAGTGGTTCCAAGATCCTCAGCAATGATGGTAGTTAAGAGTATTGGCCTCTGAAGCAGGTGTAGAATCTTCAACAGGCCCAGAAATCCCAAAATTGGCTTTGGTGTCAGGATGACCTAGATCTGCGGGGTCAGGCCATCACTCTGAATCGAGGTTTCAACGGCACTGCTCAGGCTGATGACTTTGCGGCTTTCTGTAGCAGTTGCTCCGACGCTTTCCAAATGGAGTCACACAAACCATACAGAATTATTTGATTTTCCAAGAGTACTACAAAATTTTCAATTCAAGCAACATGGTGTTAAAATTTCTTCTAGCTGAATATTCTGGAAAACTAACGCAATGGGGCAGTTTGGTTTGAGGATTATTAGAGTATGGAGAAATAAAGTACTCAAAAGCTTGGCACATATCAAAGCAATTATCAAGGGATTCTGGTCAATGACTATAAACTAACATTGAAGAGGTTTAAGAGGAGAATTTTCAAGAGGATGGGAGGGGCCCAAATTCGCCAATGAGTGTCCTGTGGTATCTTACGATTAAAGTGCTTAGAAAAATCAAGGGGGAAAAAGGAACCACACCTCCCATTGTCAATAATGAAAGTGCCGAATAAGTTTGCATGATGTGGTCTGATGAGCAGAACACCCGATCGAGTGAAAGTTAGCACTTAGAAATTTCACTTAAGCAGGTATTTGCATCAGACAGGTCTCTGAGGTCGAAACGAATGGACTAGCTGAGGATGTTGAATATTTCAACGCCGCTAAATTAGGTAAGAACACATTGATGCATATGACCTGCCATTTCCGCCTAGCCAGGCTCCACATAAGGTTTTACCATACCTTTGGTTTCCCACATCCGTTGCCGTCCCAATCTTGTTGTGAAGATTAAACTGCGTCTATGATTGACATGATTTTATTAAAATTGTACTTGACTTTACCGAATAAACTTGTTCACTCGACAAAATGCCAACCACAGGAGTTAACTAACACTAAGAGGATTGTAAATGGCCTTCATGCATGAAGATTCACTATGCTTCCATCTTAAGGTGTTATAATCTACACAACCCCCACAAGCTCTTGGGTCATGTGTTTGGTTTCAATCATTCCATCAATTGAACAGGTTGACACTCTGCTCCCGGATGTCCAATAACACATTCCCTTTCACTTTGCCGTCCAAGATACACGTAGTCCCATCGCGCGAAGCAAGGGAAAGTAATGAGGTTTCTTGTTTGTGCCATTCACTTCAAATAAGGTAAATAAACACATATTATTTGCATAATGAAGAAGGACCAAATTTAAATGGCCCAGCTTCTTAGACATTGGTTCCTTGAGTACGCAACCGATAGTCACAGCACACATGGGTTCTTTGTTGTCTATTTTAAGCCAAATAATAAAAAATATCTAAACGTAGCCACGATGAAAGTTAACGAACGTATCTCAAAATATGTACTAAAACAAACGGCAAGTTCAAAGTGAAGCACGCAGACCTGGCTCAAATGGTGCTCTGTATATTCGACTAATTGAGAAGCTTGATGTTGCAAGGGATTCTTGCGAACCGCCTCAAGGCTTTCTCCACCCCTCTGACGCAACGGTGAATGGCATCTGCATTCTGACTTTCGAGTTTATTTGGAGTTAGTTGACGCAGAGTCTGCACTGGGTGGTGAAGTTAATGAACACAATAAAATTCTTCAACACTTACTGAGCTCCACCTGGGTGGTTAGAACTGGGGGGCCCCCACCACATCAAGTCACAAATTACGGTGAGAGAATATCTGCCTCGAAACAGTAGACATTTGACTTGAAAACTCCATATTTTACCTGCTTTGACTTATCCACTATACTTCGCGCTAACAGAATCGCTTTTATGTATCTGAAGCGAGTCAAGAAATGCTTCACTGAGAATTAGCCAGATCTTTCGAAACTTTTTATCGCGTTTGTTACCAGTAGGCGATTGTCGAGTTGCGTTGCTTACCTTAAACTATGCACACCGCCTTAGGGGAATGGGCAATAAAACCTTGTGGATCATAAATGAACAGGAATTCTCTGTTTTCAAAGACTCTGTTGTACTCACCATTTTAGACAGATCTTATTAATCACAGCAACAATCGCCAATTTGGGATATTGTTTAGGGTGTGTCATGTATCGCTGACGCCGGGTGACGCTAAGGGCGCAGGGTCTGTTGGCGCTTTGAACAACTACTGGCGTCACCTTTGATGAGGGTTAACTGGGTGGAGAGATGAAGGGCGGAAGGTTGCCGCCTGCTTTGGCACCTTTGCTTGCTTACTTTGAGTCGCGGTTGACCAAAGTGGTGTCTCGCATCAGTTGGATAGTTATTTTTTCAGTCTATTAGTCACACACCAGTCCGTCAGATAGCAAAAGTTATCTAAACGCTAACAAAGCATACTATGCTGTTTTGTTTTGTTTTTTCGTATCGAAAAAGGATTGGAAAGATAGCTGTAATAAAAAGCAGTCGTTGTGCTGGTCATTTATTGTGGATGTAAAATCAAGTTGCTGATTCAGCCTGAACATTCCCTTTTTAGAAGTCGCAATCAGGGCGACTTCAAACGATAACATGAGTTGTTTTTAACTATAAAGCGGTAGTCTTGATTCAGTCAAGTTACAAACAGCTTCTCATGGTTGCACGATAGTCACAGATCAATGCCGAAACTACGCAGTCGTTGCGTAGATTTCCGCTGTTAACTTGTAAATAACCTTAAATTCCCAGCAATTAGTTTTGCGCCAAGGCGTGTTTGAAACTGAGTACCAAGACCTTTTATTAATTTGAAAAATAGCCAAATTATGATGGAAGGTTTTTATAACTGCAATGGTGTACCGCCGTTTTGCAACATCTCACCTCTCGACCGTCCATCGTTCTATCCATCCAAACAACAAGATTTGTGGGATAGAGTTCGGTCTTGTGTCACATTTTACATGGCACCAACAGGTTTTTTACTTATCCCTGTGTCTAGCCGGTTGGTCATCAAAATGCTATTGTATCAGATCATACGTGATGCTTTCAGATCAGCGGAAAGTCCAGTTATCCTGCCTTTTAGCGTGCTTTAACTTTGCGATTCGCTCCTCAATGACTGATTCCTAAATACTGCCTTCACAGTGTAGGGAGGTGCAGCTCTATACTGCAGCGATTTCAGAAACCGGTTTTCAAATGCTATTTCCTGGATTTTAGAGATAATGAGCACTTCTGATACATTTTATAGGTTATCGCACTGTCTGAACTTGTCCAACATGCCCCCAATCACTGGCAATGCTGAAATTCTTTTAGTGACAAGTTCTTATCTCTAGGTTATTTTGAGGCTAATGGTAGTGAAGATGCCCAATCTTTCTTAAAAGCTAACAATCTGTGAAGCCGCAGACTACATAACGCCACTCTTGTTCACCCCTTGTCAGCGGTGAAGTCTTGCGGGAGTACTTTGCAGTGCTCTTTCGCTGTTTTGCTTACCGACTCTCTTTACACACCTCGTCCTCCAAACGCAAATTCCCGGTCGTGCCCTTTGCACGAAAGCATGAAAACAGTTTTTTGGCTCTCAGACGTCGGAAATGTAAATTTTAGACACAACCTCGGCAATCACATCTTGTTTTTGCGTCATACATTCCACCCTCAATGGCGAGTTGTGCATCCGTTCAACTGCATCCAAGGGAAAGGCGGTGCAATTAATCACTTCGTCTAAACTGTCGACTCAGTCTTCCATCTCAACAGTTTATTGCAGCGACTACCTTTTTAGATGATACAAAGAGTACTTACAACCTGCAAGGTAGGGTTAAATGTCAGAAAGACGTGCTAGGGTTTAGCTGTTATGGCTGCTGAGTTGAGCGGGGACGCATAATTTTGAGGTGTACCTACTGTCTGCACTTTGAATGGTTATTAGACAATATTTAATCGTCGAGTTTATCTGTCAGAGTGACTGACCATATCTTGTTTATTTATCTCGACCGGCCGGCTGATCGTTGACACTTCGAACACTCAAGCGATGAAATATTGCTGACATGAAGACACTAATTTAAATCCTTTATTAGTTTCATTCTTCCTTTGCTTCAAATTCAAAAAGTCTAGCCGGAATACATTACCTTATAATGACACACCTAAACTGTTCTAAAAACCTTCATTACAATGATTCGGTCACTTGTGGTCTGTGCTTTCTTGCCGTGCTCTTCGAGATAAAGCAGTCCGCTCTACTGACATGCTTGTCAAGGGCGAATGAAAAGTCGTTCGTTCGTGTGCTCAGCTTTAAGAGTTTTACCTAATAAACCCCAGGAACCCGACTTGTGGCCACTGCATTAAATCAACGTGTCACTAGCAATAACATGACCATTTTTGCATAGTTGAGAACAAAATGGCAAACGCGATACCACAAAGTCTTTCTATCTTTTTTTCTACGATTTCCGTTTCAAAGTACGATTTTTGAGTAAATCTATAAAAGGAAATAGTACGTTTATGCCTATGTAACACTGCGAGGCATCTATCGAGGAGCCCTAGTAACAAACCTGGAATAGCCCATTTGTCCGCCATTCGACAAGTGGTTCATTTGTAATGCGTCAAGCATTTGTTCCACTCTCGGCTTTGTTAGCGGACCGTGGAGGGACTCTGTCACTGCGTCTCTACCGGGTGGTCTGGCGGCCGGCCCATGCCAGTAGTCTCAAGCCCTCCTCCACGTCGAGACTCCACATTCTGCCTCAGTACTATCCACTCCTTTGTCGTCTGGGCAGTTTCGGGGGCCTACAATGGTACATGTGAACTGATTGGGCAATTGTCTTGGTGCTAAAACATTATTTATAAAAGTGTTAAGGATTGCTATTAAGCCTATTTGTTATCTAGGCTGTATTGTCAGCCGTGGAAGAACATTATTGTTTGGCTTTAATTCTACTAAGAAACAAGAGAAGAAGCCTCCACAACCCAATCACCATAAAGCCACCTCTGGCTCTCTCTATTTCGATAGCTATTTTTATCTAGATTTAGTTAAATTACCCTAAATTTATACTATTTGACTAATTTTACCTTATGTTCTGTCATATTTCACCGCATTTAACTACTTTTAGGTGTTTTCTTTGGAATGTCGCTCCTGTCGAAGGCCTCAGCGATTGTGCAGTTGAACGCGGGGATTACAGTGTCTTACTAATTTATTTAGAAAATGGTTGTTTATTTAGTGCGCTTAATTTTTGGTAATGTTAATCATCGTCCTTATTTATGGGAAAGGAAATAAACTACATAGAACAGACGACGACATCACGTTTGAGTTCCTTGTACATTGGCAGGCAATTTACCCGAACATGGGACATACAGGTAAAATGAAACTGACGTTTCGGTTGTTTCGCAAGGGCGGCTGTGTAATCTAAACGAAGATAAGTGTTGTTGTTTGTCTTCCTGAGCTTAATCGTTCTGTTTTAATTTAGACACCTGATCAAGTGGGAAATCGTGAAATAAATTGATGGGTCAGTTATAGCGAATCCAGGGAAATGGACTAGAAGTTTCTTGATAAAGTGAAAAGGCAGAATACTAAAGACTTCTTAGCTTAATTGTAAAAATCCATGAAGTAAGCGGTGTGCGCTGAAAGTTAAGCACTCTCATGTTTCCACCTGAACCTTCATGCCTCTGAAAATGGGCCGACTGGTGGTGTTATAAGGGCGTCTAATGGAATGCGGTTGCAAAAGTGGGGAACTCGGCTCCTCCTCGGGGTCGATGGCGTCATATTGGTCCCTCGTCATAAAGGAACCTTTAGACTAACGTGCAATGTGGGTGATCCGGCTGTTTACGAGTCTTCCTCTTTCTTACCTCAAGGATATGATTCTGTTTATTGGGAAATCGTTAGTGAGCAACGACCTAAAGGTTTTTTATTTATAATCGTCCATCTTATGCTTGCTTAAATAAGAAATTCCCAAAATTCATGCTAGAAATAGTTTTGGGGAATTACATGCGTTTACAAAAAAAATGTAAATAGTATGTCAAGTGGATGGCCTCCACGACTTTGGCGGTTTATGCTCATTCACTTTTTGAAATTGTGCACTACCATTTGCATGAATGTGGCAGAATTTCGTTGATACAGATCTCGGCTTCCTTTTTCAAGGCGTAGGTGATCATGGACATAGTGTCATAAATCTTGGACTTTAACGACCCCAAAGGATAAAAGTTTCGATGGCAGTAAACCACATGATCTGGACGGCCAATTCTGCCATGGAGTCATCAAAATTACCACTGGTCTTACCGGTCTCTCTGGCTAAAAAGAAGGATAGATGTTTTTGACCGTGTTTTCCCGCCATCCTACGTAAACGACTTGTTCGACTTCCCTCAGGAGCCAGTGTGGTTCTTAGCTCTTGACGTAAAAGAAGGATATTGGAAAGATGAAGCGACAGAAACAGACTGAGGATAGGCAGCTTTCACATTGTCAGACGGACTTCATGTATTCTATAAGGTACCTTCCGATCTGAGTATTACAGCAACCACTCTCCAACATCTTGTGCAAAACACGGGGATCTCATTAATCCCGGAAAATCATACAATAAACCTAGGTGATAGTATCTACATTGGCGGGGATATTGGAGAACGCAACGTTAGTCTGAGATTAACGTTAGACCATCTCAACGACGCGGGCTTGACCCTAAACCGCAAGAAATGCCGAGTTCTACAATACTCGGTCAACTTCACGGGACATACTTTTTCGTCAGACGGGATGGCGGTTTCTGGGGCCCGTAATGAGCAAGTGAGGACCTGGATATCATCAACAGATTAGATGGAATTTCGTATTTTTCTAGGCTTGTCAGATTGTTGAAAGTTTTACCAAGAACGCAAGCCTGTTATATAAGGTGGCAGAAGAGTAGACGAATAGGATTTTAAAATGGGAAAAGTGCATGACGAAGCATTTAGATAAGTAAAGCGAATCATCTATTCTGCACTGGTTCCAGCAGTACCCACCTTCGAACCAGATGCTCCACCTTTTGAACTGGGCACCGACGCTAGTGATGTACCCGTGGGTGGTGTACTCTTGCAAAAGGACAGAGGAGGAAGGCAACACGTCATCACCTACCAGAGTACCAGAATTAACAAACGAATGAGACAAAGAGTGCAACCCAACGTAAATTACTTTTTTGTTTTTACAATGGCTAGATATGTAAGACATTACCTGATAGCAAAAAAGGTTATTAATGAGAACGGTTTGCCGGGCGCTGACCTGGTCGAAAACCATGAAGGAGATAGCCCGTTCAGTGACACGTTGGTGCGGGGAGCTCTAACAGTAAGATTTCACGATGCAATGGTAAAAGAGTAATGTGCACTATAGGGCAGATCTGGCAGAAAGGGATGGTGTTTCTGTGAATACCATGTTTTTGAGTGAACCAAATAAACATCAACGGATAAATACGCATAGTGCAACACGGCTCTTGTGTAAGAGATGGCCCCGCCGAGCAAGGCAGCCAGACAGATATGGCATGAGTGATTGAGGCTATAGCCAGAGGCTGAACTGTTACTGTTTCAAGATGGTGTTGGAGCAGGCTCGTTGATGCAAACAGACCTCCAAGAGTTACATGAGCAATCGGATCATGTGTGAGGACCATGTGCGAGTGTTGGCCCTCTATCCACAGCTGTACCTGGTTTCTGTTGCTCCTGTATTACTTGTGGAGACCTTAAAGGGCCTCACCTCATGGGGATCACACTAAACCAATTTGTGCCCACAAGTTTCCAAAGAGAGTTGACATTGACTGCACGAGTGCCTTACCGAATACAGAAAAAGGAAACCGATGTATCTTATGGCAGACTACTTCACAAAAGTGACCGAGGCAGAATCCATGACGACACGAGCAGCTGAAATGATTGCCTAAGTTCTCTCCAGTCGCTGAATTTTTCAGCACAGCGTGCCCAAGGTGGTGCATAGCTATTGAGGCACAAGGTTTGGAAGCCAATCCTTTATCGGGCTATGTGAGACCTTCGGGATTGCTAAGATATGTACGCCACCTGGATGTCTACAAAGCAATGGAGAGGTGGAAAGAAAGGATTGCACTCCGATGAGGTTGCTGGAGGCTTTTACTAGAAATGTACAACCACGAGGCTGTAATCAATGCCTTGGACGAAGGCTCCTAGGGTATACGATTACGGTCGAAGCATTAACTGGCGTTTCACCGTTCAAAATGCTCTTAGTTCTTGTTTTGAAAGTACCAACCAATATTTTCTTACCAAACTCGGAAATCACAATCTGCGATGTCTCGACTGAAAGAGGGGATGGAAGAAATTTTCAACTAATGAGGATCATAAATCAGAGAGGAGAGACAGAACAGATACAGTCGCCCGACGTCTACCAAGAAGTAGGTATAGTACAGGTTTACGAGCCTATTCCGACATCTGAAGTACATCGCAAGTTTCAACATCCTTAAAAGCAAAGGTGCATCCCAAGTGATGAAAGACATCTCTCTAACAAACCACCTTGGCTGCAATGCATAACTTCGTACTCAACCGACTAAGATCCACCACATCGAAACCCGCCCGTGTATATCTTCACCCCAGGTCGGATACGAAAACAAAAATTATGCACTACCGGAGGAAGACCACCCATTAGGGAAGCTGTAGCGTCCCGAGGCTCCCTTTAAGGTAAAAGAAGGCATAGTACTAGGGCAGAATATACATTCTGGAAACAGAGGGCTTGGAGGCTGTTAGCACGGCCCGGAGGCCAGCCAACGGGCTAGTACAACATGGCCACCCAAGTGACCGAAACCGGCAGTTCGAACAAACACAGTATTACACAGCCCCTCTCTTCCTTCGAGCGTCGTCCCCGACGCTCTCCTCCGTCAGCCTCCCGTGTCAGCCATCACAACGTAATCAGTGCTGCGAGAAGCACCCACGAGCTAACCGTGCCAGCCATCGATATTCGAGCGCATGTCTTCTTGTAGTGCCATCAATCCCGCGTAGCACTCAGTGCAGCAAATGCGCATTTCTTAGTCCTCCTCTCCTACGATAATGCGGCCCGATGGAAGATGGGGGCACGAATCCATCGGGCCTCATAGGAACGGGATGCACGTGATTCACGTGTACAAAGCATAAAACGATGCTATCGAATGGCGTCCTGCACATTCTACACCTGTAGATGCATATTTTGGCGAAGGGAGGCAAGTTGCCTGAGAACAGAAAAGAGAGCTTAAAGAGGATGCTTAACCACAACATCACTGATCCTTCTTGGCAGTTGCGCTGGACTTGGAATTCACGGCAAGTGTCGCTTCAGTTGTTAGTAGCTTCCTTGCAGAACACGAGGGTGAGGGAGGTGCCGAAGATGGACGTCGAACTCAGCCCTTTCGTTATGGGATGTAAAGGATTCTCCCTTCCGAAGCACATGTACTTCTTTCACACCGCCGAAGTTTGCCAGAAGCGGCCTGGAGCAGGATAAAATCCATCAGAGTCGGGTCCGCTTTCCGCTGCCACCAATGTAGCGTCCCGAGGCTCCCTTTAAGGTAAAAGAAGGCATAGTACTGGGGCAGAATATACATTCTGGAAACAGAGGGCTTGGGAGCTGTTAGCACGGCCCAGAGGCCAGCCAACCGGCTAGTAAAATACGGCCACCCAAGTGACCGAAACCGGCAGTTCGAACAAACACAGTATTACAGAAGCACTGGGAACAGGTACGAGATAGCTATGCATGACTGAACGAATACCATTGGCATCCGAGGGGGAGACAAAATCCAAACCTTCATAAACTCAAGCCACTGTACACTTTTTAAAATAACACGGAATAATGTGTGTGAACATATTTGTAGAAAAGCGTAGGGAAGCACGTTTTGCAGTGGTTAGAGTATTAAAAAAAGAATGGATCAAAAACAAACAGTTTTCCACAACACAGATTAAAGAATCGTTTATTAACATGTACTAACACGGATCCTTTCTAACGGGGATAAAATGGTGGAATAGTAGAGATGATGCTTAATGCTAATTCGATTCCTACAAATAAAAGGCAAAAATGGCTAATAATTGCAGTCATTAAATTGATTTACTGGGATTCGTCCAAATTGCTTATAGCTAAACGCATGCTTGCATTTTCCAATGCCCTGTAACGCTTTTATGCAGTTAAAAACAACTTCACTTCGCGAAGCAAAAAAAGCACTGAGCGATCGGGTTAGTAAATAAAAATCGGCTTGTTTGGCGGTGTGTGATGACCTTTCGTTTAAATCAGTCAGATTTATGGGCTCCAAACATGTCTGGTAGTCGTACCCTGTTTTCCCTTCATGATCTGCAAATTTAGATCTATATTATACGGAGGAAGGCATTGAGGAGCTTCAAGATGGTGATATAGGAGATATTCCTATGCAACTAAATATCCAGGAGGGAGATGACGATGAAATAACTCCAGATTTGTGGCAAGAGGCCTGTTGGCTTGTTATCAGCAGTTATTTCGATGAGAAGGGTTTGGTCAGACAACAGTTGGATTCTTTTGATGAATTTATTCAAACATCCGTTCAAAAAATTGTTGAGGATTCTCCTGTTATAGAATTTCAGGCAGAAGCTCAGTATACAGGTGGGATGATTGAAAAACCGGTAAGATGAAGCTTTAGTTCTATGGGGTTTAGGTGCAATATGCACTTCGTTTTGAGCAAATATATCTCAGTAAAGCAACACATTGGGAAAAGGATGGTTCTTCAGCCCCCATGACACCGAATGATGCGCGACTTCGAAATCTGACCTATGCTGCCCCCCTGTATGTTGACGTTGTCAAGAAGGTCACCAAGGACGGCTACGCTGATGAAAAAAAATTCGAGAAGAAGTTCATTGGCAAAATTCCTATCATGCTAAGGTAAAGTGTATGCATATTCTGATCTGTGTTAGGTCGAGCTATTGTATTCTGGCTGTTATGAGCGACCGTGATTTGGCAGAGCTTAATGAATGTCCTCTTGACCCTGGCGGCTATTTCATCATAAATGGTTCCGAAAAGGTTTTGATCGCTCAAGAGAAGATGGCCACAAACACAGGTAGGTGTCCGCTTTTTGTCTTACGATCTTAGTTTACGTGTTTCAGCAAAAGGACAGCAAGTACGCCTACAAAACTGAGATTAGGTCCTGCCTTGAGCACAGTTCTCGTCCAGCCAGTACGCTTTGGGTTAACATGATGGCTCGCGGCGGCAAAGACAACAATAAGCGCGCAACCATCGGCCAACGCATTGTCGCTATTCTCCCTTACATCAAACAGGAGATACCCGTTCTCATTGTTTTTCGGGCTCTTGGATTCGTGGCCGATCGCGACATTTTGGAACACATCATCTACGACTTTGAGGACAGCGAAATGCGTGAAATGATAAAACCGTCTCTTGATGAGGCCTTCGTCATTCAAGATCAGAAGGTTGCGCTTAACTTTATCGGTTCACGTGGTGCTCGACCGGGTGTCACCAAGGAAAAACGCATCAAATATGCCAAGGAGATATTGCAAAAAGAGACGCTACCACATGTTGGCATTTCTGACTACTGCGATACTCGCAAGGCCTTCTTTTTGGGCTACATGGTGCACCGTCTTCTTCTCACAGCGCTTAAGCGGCGTGATGTTGACGATAGGGATCACTACGGAAACAAACGACTGGATCTTGCGGGTCCTCTACTCGCTTTTCTCTTCCGTGGACTGTTTCGTAACTTGACCAAAGAAATTAGACTATATGCTCAAAAGTTCATCGACAAGGGGAGGGATTTTAATCTTGAGAACGCCATTCGTAGTCAAATCATAACAGATGGCTTAAAGTACTCCCTCGCTACGGGCAACTGGGGAGACCAGAAGAAGGCTAATCAAGCTAGGCCGGGTGTTTCTCAGGTTCTCAATCGACTCACATTTGCCTCCACTCTGTCGCATCTTCGACGGTTGAATTCCCCAATCGGCAGAGATGGAAAGTTGGCGAGACCACGTCAGTTGCACAACACACTGTGGGGCATGATTTGTCCAGCAGAAACTCCTGAAGGTTCTGCTGTTGGTTTAGTTAAGAATTTGGCTCTCATGGCGTACATATCTGTCGGGAGTCAGCCGTCACCAATTCTGGAATTCCTTGAAGAGTGGAGTATGGAGAACTTAGAAGAGATTGCTCCCTCGGCGATCGGAAAGTAAGAATTCATTCCACGCACCACCAACTTTTAGGACCTGTAAAATTTTTGTCAATGGTTGCTGGGTTGGGATACACAACTCTCCGGATCATCTTATGGTCACATTACGGAAACTTCGGCGCCAGGTGGATGTTATTGTGAGTGAGGTCAGCATGGTCAGGGACTATCGCGATCAGGAGATCCGAATTCACACCGATGCTGGCCGTATCTGCCGCCCACTTATTATTGTCGAGAAGGGCAAGCTTATGCTCAAACGATCCCACATCGAGCAACTAAAAAACAGGGCTTATAACCGTTTCTGGTGAGTTGTGTATTCTCTTTGCCTCTGACGTAAGGGACAGTAGCTATTTTAGAAACCGTTGTTAAATCCCTATATGACTGATCCCTTGATTTAGCTGGCAGGAGCTTGTACTGTACGGTGTGGTGGAATATATTGACATTTTGGAGGAAGAAACGGCCATGATTGCTATGGGTCCAGCTGAAATGCATGCTGCAGTAAATTACTGCAAGACCCACACCCACTGTGAGATTCATCCAAGCATGATTCTGGGCATCTGTGCCAGCATCATTCCCTTCTGTGATCACAACCAATCTCCACGTAACACCTACCAAAGCGCAATGGGCAAACAGGCCATGGGTGTTTACATCTCCAACTTCCATACCCGTATGGACACCCTCGCTAACGTACTCTACTACCCTCAGAAGCCCCTTGTTACCACACGCTCCATGGAGTATCTGCGATTCCGAGAGCTGCCAGCTGGTATCAATGCCATTGTCGCCATCGCTTGCTACACTGGGTATAACCAAGAGGACTCGTTGATTGTTAACGAGAGTGCTATTCAGCGTGGTTTCTTCCGATCGGAGTTCTACCGAACTTACAAGGACCAAGAGGCGAGACATGGGATGGACCAAGAAGAGGTCTTCGAGAAACCGAATCCACAAACATGTCGTGGCATGCGGCACGCTATTTACGATAAGCTAGATGATGATGGTCTTATTGCACCTGGTACACGTGTTTCCGGCGATGATGTACTTATTGGAAAGACTATTTCCCTGCCAGAAAATGAAGATGAGGTTCGTTTCGCGCCCTTCTCGCACAGAGGTTAGATCTTATCGAACTTGTTCAAGGATAGACCACCTTTCCCACTTTTTGGTTGCACTTTTTACTGACAATTTAAAAGTAGAAATTGTTTATTTTTCTTGCAGATGGATGGTGGTCAAAGGCGCTACACGAAACGTGACGCCTCTGTATTTATGCGCCGCAGCGAGTACGGTATTGTGGATCAGGTGATGGTCACCTGGAACAACGAAGGAAATAAGTTTTGCAAAGTGCGTGTGCGCACCACGAAGACACCACAAGTTGGTGACAAGTTTGCCTCGCGTCACGGTCAGAAAGGTACCTGCGGCATCCTTTACAGACAGGAAGATATGCCCTTCACTTGTGAGGGGGTCCATCCCGACATTATTATCAATCCTCACGCCATTCCTAGTCGTATGACAATTGGCCACCTGATTGAATGTCTTCAAGTAAGGCTACGTCAATAATCTGAAACAATTCTCTATGTTTTTCAATTCACTCCGTAGAGCTAACGCTGTCGTCTTTTTAACTGCCTCGGATTATGTAAACAACTTCGCCAGTTTGCCTATTCATACTTTTCGCTCAATTATTCCACATGATTTATGTTTAAATCCGTGTCTGATAAATTTGTCCACTGTTTGAGCTGTCGCTATCTTCAAATTGAATCCTGACACTATCAAACGTCACTTTATCTCCTTGTGGATATGTGTTTTTCAACTATAGCGCTCTCCGTGAATACAAGCTGTTATTTCTGAGTTATTTTACGTTGCTAACCTTCATAAATGGATCGGCATTTCAAGCTTATGGCCGTCTTGCTGGTATCGTTAAACTATGAAAGTCCGGGTTTGAACTGTTTTATATTTTCGAGGTGACTTTGATTCATGACCACAATTTGGACCTCATCGCATTGTCTGTTCTTCCTCATAATTCTCTTGGGACGATTTGATTTCTTAATTTACTTTCAACAATTTTCACCCATACTTGTGGATACAGGAAGGTTAGTCATCCCAACATATCTTTTCCCTTCTCCGTTTACTACCATGTGGGTGATATTTTATTATTGGAAAGAAATACCTCTTGCAATATCTGCTGCATCATACCTGACACCGATCTCTAAGCATACTGCATGACATGGCAATTCAAAAACTCTGCTTATTGCAATTTGATGTCTTCGAACTTACGTAAAACCTGTTTAGGTGATACTGTTTTAACCGAACCACAGACGCAATATGGCGCTGTCTGAATTCCTGTTATAAGCACGGGTCATATTGTATTCGACCGAATCGCTCGTTCGCTTATAGGGCAAAGTCAGCGCGAATAAGGGTGAGATTGGTGATGCTACTCCTTTCAACGATTCTGTGAACGTACGAAAGGTCTCCGTCGTCCTGCAGGAGTACGGCTACCAGCACACGGGCAACGAGATCATGTACAATGGTTTTACAGGTCGTAAGCTCAACTCCCAGATCTTCCTGGGTCCTACATACTACCAGCGTTTGAAGCATATGGTCGATGACAAGATCCACTCGCGCTCGCGTGGACCCGTTCAAATTCTCAACCGTCAGCCCATGGAGGGCCGCAGTCGCGATGGTGGTTTACGGTTCGGTGAAATGGAACGTGACTGTCAGATCGCCCACGGTGCAGCCCAGTTTCTTCGGGAACGTCTCTTTTTTGCCAGCGACCCCTATCAGGTTTATGTATGCAACCTCTGTGGTCTGATGGCTATCGCGCATCAGCGCAACAAGACTTTCGAATGTAGTGCCTGTCAAAATACCACGCAGGTGAGCTTGTCGTGTTTAATAGTTGCAATCTTTGAATGGACACCTTATTCCCACCCATAAATACACTTTTGCTCTTGCTTTCAATTGCTAGATAGATGCAACACTTTCCCCAATCTGCCTATGCATTTAAAATTTGTCTCAATTTTGGTAGCTGGATGAGTGTCTATCTCTCCGTTCGCCTTCACGTATCTGAATCCATTTATTCCTTAAGCAGAGTTCTGTATCACCTTTCTGTGAAAATACATGGCGTCATTATTTGACGTTGTGTAAATCAGGAAAGGCAAACTGATGGATATTTCCCCACAAAGGGTAAATATCAACATGCAGTACCAGAAATAGTAACCGTCCTCTGATTCCATTTTAGTTCATCTTTTTGCCATGGCAGCAACCATTTCGTTCCAAATTTGGCTGTTCCTATGTTTACTTTGTACTGTATTCATCCCCGTACTTTGTTTATGCTAGGGTGTTTCGAGAGTTCTAGGTCTTATTCGTTCTGAGAAAATGCAACCATTTGTTAATTGCAAGGCTTCTAAATTCGCACTTCTCTCCAATGCACGTGTGTGTGTGGACTTAGGCCAGTCTCCGCTATTATGTTAATGCATGCAATTAGATTCGGCCCACTACTTCTATCTCTTTTTCATCGCGCACACTCTGGAGAGTACAGATAGTAACATGTTAATCCGTTGCCACCCTTAAAATGAAAATGGTGTTTCTCATCAACTCTACAACTATTTCTGTAATAATCTGGTATCTGGTTCAGTTTTATGGGATGTGTTTGTGTTTCATTTAGTGGGGAGGATACAAAATCAGTTACCATCTTTTTTCCCGTATTCTGGAATTTTGCTATTAAGTTTATTGTTCTGCGTGCATTCATCACTGAGTAAAGTAATGTTTTGGTAAAAATTAATCTTCACAGTAAGTAGAGATTTGGGCACACCAGAGTGGTTGATCCATACTGACCGAAGCGGAGTGTGTGCGTATGATGCCCAGGGGTGGTTTCAATTCCTCTTCAGGCGCTCATAGTCTTTAGTCACTTTCTCCATGTCATCCACTTTTAAAGACAGGTTCTGCTTCATGTGATAGCCTCTGCGAAAATACGCGCCAGCGTTTTGCCTTGTGTAGATCAGGAAACACAAACCGATGTGCTCTTATTATTATCCTGGCTCCATACTGCATTTTTTTCAATTGAATACGCTTCTACTCATTTTTGGCTTCCATTGCGATGGACTTCTGTCAGCAACTAATTGAAAAGGATGTTTGTTATCATTAGCAACATGGTCTACATTGCCAGTGGATGTCTATCTCCAGTCCTAGTTGACTCCTGATCAAGTGTAGTTCAAGTTAATGAAAGCATAGCTCTAAGTTAACGAGTGCTATCTTTATTTTCGTTTTAAGCACCCGACATGCTTTTAAATCACCTACACACATTTCAACCGATTTCATTCCCTTATTTTCATATTTTGGTCAATCGCTTCACTCAGCTCGGTTGTGTGAATGTTTACGCAGCCTGCCTAATGATTGTATTAACAATCGCCCAATTTTGGGACCACTGTTTCTGCGTGTAAAGGGCTGATTTTGATCGCACTTCTATTGTTTCTTTGGCTTATTTGTAGATATCTCAAGTGGCTCTGCCGTATGCCTGCAAGCTTCTCTTCCAGGAGCTCATGTCCATGTCCATCGCACCGCGTATGATGGTGAACGCGAATTCTACCCAGTTCTAACTGACGTGCCTGCTACTGCTCCAGCCGCTACTGCACCCTCTCTCTATAACACGTGTTTGTACAAATAAATTTTTTTTCACGTGGTTCCAGATCCTACCGTCAATCACTGAAACACCAACATCACTTCGATTCCTTTCCGCTAACATCTGAATGAACTGCTCTGCATGTAATCGCATAATGTTTGGAAGGGCTGATAATTATTTGGTGAGATGTTGCGAGGATTGGGTAGTTTCTCTCCCTCTCCCCTCTGTCAAGTGTGCCACGGATTTCGCTACAAGGTCTTGCGTTGCTGCAGAATAATTGGCCTTTCCTTACACCGATCCACCCAACTACCTGGTGAAATCCTTTTGGCACGCCTTTGGATTCTGTCGTATAGGGCTGCTAGACAGGTCGTAATTGCCTGGCTTTTGGGGAGTGGGCGGCTCCGTCTGAAGTTCGCCGCACACGCAAGGCACACTTTTCGAGAGAGAGAGAGGGGGAGAGGAGGAAGGGCTGGACTTGTCTCACCAGTTGGGGTGGGGTTGGTGGTCGCGCTGTTCCGATGGTCGATAGCGTGCTTGCACGCCTGATGTCACAGTACACGGAGCACTCCACATCAAAAGCCAGTCAGTAAACAATGGAGTAAGCTTGTGTTTTTATGGCCTAAAAGAAGTGAAGAACAAATTGGCAGTCCGCTCGAAGGTTATGGCCATTTGTTTAATCGAGGTGACTTACGCTTGTGCAGTTTTAAGGCTTATCTCAGCTAACACGGACGAGAACACATTGCCTTGCCGGAAGTTGTTTGACGCATTTTGTATTAAATGATGTGCTATCCCTGAATCACCGTACATTGTCGACACAAATCTTCATGAACAAGAATTGGGAGTCTTCTCGAACGTAATTTTCCTGCAAGTAATTCATCACCAAAATCATAGCATACCTGTCTTTTTTGATGATGTACTGTTCCACCACAGCATCTTCTCCAAATGCTATAAAATTGTGGATCAAGTTCAAAGTGACAAAACTGGTGGGCGTTCCTGAGCGGGCAGGGTCACGTTTAATTGCCCTAGTGCATTTCGTATGCGGTTGTACACTTAGATTTCTTCGACCCATCCTTGCTACCCCTGCCTTGTTCATGACGCATTCGGGTGTTGAAATATACCCTCTTGCTAACCTTTATATGGTCTCTTTCGAAAACCACTCGTGATAGCATTGTACCCGAAGCGAACATTTATTGTTGCCTTTTATGTGAAGGCTATGTCGAAAGCTGTAAAGTACGACATTACGGAGGCTTGGAGACGAATATTGCTGATCGCCGACACGGTAACCATAAAACTGGCCAGTTTGTTTATGCACAAATTCAATCAATCATATCTTCAGTGTACACTGTGACTTCGGCGCTAATGATCTCTTTCGGTATGGTCACCGGGATAGCGGCTGATGGCCATTTGGCAACTCGTTTGAAGGTTCAATGGCTTAAACTGTGTACTCAGGTGACATTCATTTGGAGCGTGGTAGCTTGTGGGACTAGGCATTGTGTTTCTTTTCAACAAACTCGACTATTGACTAGCGCTGGCTAACCCCCAGGCACTGACAGCAGCACAAACTGTTCACTTTCGTTTGCTTCCACTTTTGTGTTTTGTAAATCAGCCCAATATGGCACAAGTTGTCAGTACTTGACAATTAGGGTAATGAAAGTATGTCCGGACCAATCCAAGTCTGGTACAAATTGTTCTAAATAGTCATCAAAAAATGACAGGGAACGCATGTTTTACGTGTGTCACAAGTAGTGAGTGGTAACTGTACCTCGTACCTCCAGGATGGCTACCTAAACGTGAGAGAGACTGAGGAGTAGTGTATTTGAACATATGGCTCAAAAAACATACCATTCTGTCAAATGATCCACATTGTGAAGCTATGCGATTTCATTTATTTCTAATCACTGCAATTGCACTTCTGATTTAATTGAACCTTCCAGAAAACCGCTTTAGGCAACTAAGCAGGAGTTGTAGAGGGCATGGACGAATTTAGCCTCTGCATCGAACTTGTGTCAGTGTGCT
Source organism: Taenia solium (assembly GCA_001870725.1). Lineage (NCBI taxonomy): Eukaryota > Metazoa > Platyhelminthes > Cestoda > Cyclophyllidea > Taeniidae > Taenia > Taenia solium. The sequence goes on along the minus strand of MIEF01010020.1, from coordinate 168,492 downwards.
TGGGACAGCACTTTGTACCATTTGGCACGGTTATTAAAGGCTGGATTTGCATGGTCGTGGTGCGAACGAAATGCACGCCTATTCATTGAAGGTCGCGTAAACTTGGGACGTTTATCACTTCTCTAGTGACGCATACAAAACGCTTTGTTAGCTGCAGTTCGGTTTCAATGTCTTCAACTCCTGACACTCAGAACACCTCAACTTTCGAGTGAGCAGTCTTACTTATTGGTGGTAGGCTTTTTGGAGGATCGGTGGTCTATTTTAATGATGTCTGGTGTTTAACATGCGCAACTGACTTTAACCTAAGACTAGCTAGTTGGAGGTTTTTAATGCCCTTTAAGCCAAGGATTAAAATTTGTGCGGTAGACCTTGAATGATCATGATGGCTTGAACTAAAGAAAATGGGAGAGTCGGTGGGCTGGGCTAGGTCACCATGTTGATAACCGGAAATTGAGGCGACTAACACTACCGTGCTGTTAAGTGCTAATTTATGGCTTATTTATGTACTTATTTAACCCCGTATTAAACCATTTTTGGTATCTCTGCCTCAAACTTCCCCAGTGCAAAAGAAAGGACTTTAGCTCCGTCGATAAATATGGCCAAATCACTTGGTACAACGTTGTAAGCACACACTATTTAACAAATTTTTTTCAATTTTGCTATTAGTGCTGTGATGAGTACTAGTAACTGGGTTTGTTTTACGAACCTTCACCTGATACTTCGAGATGGCAAGTGTATTTTGTTTGTTTTTACATAGCTTCTCTAGTTGTACCTGTAAGCTCTTGTGGGCAGGAGGAAGTCTCACACAATTGTTTTAACCCGGATGTTGTGTTCCTCCCGAGCTATTGAGGTTGACAAGCTGGGGTCAATTTACAAGAGATTATGCACTAGACAGCTTCATTTGTGTTAAAAGCGTAATAAGCTGGTTGTTTGGTTAACTCTCAATTTTGGTATAGGGACCATTTAGGTGCTCCTCCAATCCACCGTCACCAAGCGGGCTGGCATCCAGGTCATGTCAGTAGTCCCAAGCCCTTCCGTAGTCTTCATTTGGCCTCTGAAAAGACTCGGGTGCTACATCGGTAACAGCGAAGGGCAAATTCTCTCTCAAAGGACATCTATCTTGAATTCTTCTGTATATGCAGCGGATAGGAGGATCCCTAACAGAAGTACTGAAAAGGACGTCTGCCCCCGGCAAGTATTCAAGTTTCGTAGCCTGCAGGAATGCCATTAACAGCTGAAGCGGCACCAATCGTGAATCATTTAAAAAATTTCGGCACAGAGCAACTTACCGTACCTGATGTAAAACTATCAACCGTGTATTTACGTGGTACCTCATCCACTTCTCTACCAGTCGGATAAAGACCTGCTCGATATAAGTGGGCAGCACTGAGGCTGTGCTGCTGGACCATCGGTCCTACGACTAGCTATGGACACACGTGATATCCAGGCCATTCCCCCGTCCGTGATATCACTCGCCATACAGGGCTAAACTTTAGGTTCAGTGGAGTTTCCAAGATGGTTTAGCGACTTTGTGCCCAACATGTTCTCAATCGCGTGAGATTCAATGAATGGCACGGTTGGTTTATGGGTGTTTATCTTACAGTACCAACTACGCTGTGATGCCTGATGCTGGAGGTTGACAAAGAGGAGCTATGGAATACGTTGTTCATTCAACTCTTAGTTTGGACAAATGAAGCCACTCTGTGTCTTTGCCACCACATCTTCGCCGGGTGAGCTAACCCCCGGGTAACTCCAATAGCTCTCTTCCAGCCCTGCTACTCATTCTGCCTGAGTACTGTTTCCTTTCATCTCCGAGGTGGCCTCAAGTCAATGCAGCAAGGTTCTCGTGAGTTTTTTTTTTTTGGTGAAGATTAATCTAGTCTTTAAATAACATTAAAATTGCTATCATTTTCCATCACTGTACTGCAACCAGTTCCAGTAGGTTGAAGTGCTTCGGTACGGAGACGTTAATTTAAACAACCTTTCTCATTTTCATACTTTTAACTTGATTCGCTTAGGGTATCCTTTAATCTTAATCCTACATACTCGGCAGATGGGCAAAACACTTACGCAGGCTCTGGTGAATACGTTCGCATTTAAATGTCATCGTAGGATTTTGCATGCATCAAGGTCGTGCCTCTACGGGCCAATTGGGTTGCAGAATCTCGTGTGTGTAGTAAGTGGTGTGCAATGGCATGCATAATGTGCTTATTAAGTCACGTCTCTGTCAGAACAGAACTGTGGATGGGGTAATGTAAGCCAATAGAAACACGTGGTCTGCACCTCAGTCAATGTCCACGTCATGGAAGCAACATGCGAGACTGCGCTACACTTTGTAGCCCGACAGGCAAGCTCAATAATACATTTCACTGGCCAACAATGAGTCCACCAGCTTCATTCGAAGGCTGTATTCAAGAGGTGCAGTCGATTGTCCATTTAAAATAATGTTCAAAACTTGGCACAAAAATATCTTATTCCTTCTAAGGGTATGACTTGTCTGAGGTCACCAATTACAAGCCTGTAAGAAATTAGACCTGGTTGGGCTGGTATTAGTAGCCATCTCTTACGCTGCTTCTTCACATAGGTGCAACACGCCCACCTTTTCTGTATGCCAAAAACATTCACAAATAAAGGCCTAAGAATTACACACACACACGTGTACACAGGCTTGGTGATGCTGGTGGCGATCAATAGGGTTGTGAGTGTGTTCTGACCTGGTGTAAGAGTGGGGTTGCATACCCCGACCTTCATAAAGTTTTGGCCTGTGCAGAAGATCTCCTAATTACATGAAAAAGTGTTAAATGTTGCACAAAATTCTTCATCATTGGAAAGGTTGTATCATTTCAGCAACTTTCGCTTTACATAAAATGCCCCTGGATGTGAAAACACGGCTGAAGTGTAGATAACGGGAATTAGGAACCAAGTAGCGCTGAAACAAACTCTGGATTAAGAGTAAAAAAGTTGTTGTGGGTTTCGTTATATCGTTTTTCATGCAATAGTAGGCGAAACGGAACGAGAGAGCGAAGTAGGCTTAGCCGATAAGTCAGTTACGGACTCATCGCCGGCAGCGATAATCAGGGACCACTTTCAACGACAGTCGAAAAGATGTGTCTAACCCTTGTGCATACTTCCCAACGAGATTTGCACTCCTCTTACCCACCTTCATAACTCCATCTCCTACCATCTTGCCTTCCTTTTAACCGCATTCGCACTATCCCAAAGTGTTCGGGAGGTGTCATTTTTCCACTCCTTCAATCACAAGGATGTCAACGGTACTTACAGTTATCATTCCATTCATCAAAACACCATACTTGCTTACTATATAAGATCTCTTGCTGTCGCTCGTAGCAGGGGTTCAGTGGTAGCAATGTGGCCTCACCAAGCAGCAAAACACGTCAGCTATGGGGCAGTGTATGTTTAGCCAGGTAAGCAGCTAGCCCTTATCGGGAAGCAGTAGTTACAACAATACTGGTGGATCCAGTGTTGTTCGGCAGCTTGAGCACCAAGTAATGGAGTCAGCCAATTGGAGATAAGTTACTCAGAACGTAGGCGCCCACGCACAGTGATGACTAAGTAGGTGCGTTGAGTAAACACAACCTCTGTGCAAGACTGAACTTCTAGTATGTGAGGCATTAGAGTTGGAGTCGTGGCTTGCTTCAACTGCGTGAGGACACGGCCTAGATCACATGGGTGGTCGTGTCCTTAGTTCTCATCGATAACCGCAACAATAATGTTGAGTACCAAATGTAAGGAGAGAGAAAAGAATGAGAAGAGCACAAAGGGGGACAATGGGTACCGTTGGTAATTTGTAATTTACAAGATCCCCGGCCCTTTTATTGATTTTAATTCCATACAAATTTGTCTTCACCACCCATTAGCAAACAAAATAATTGCCAATCTTTAACTGAATGATGATCCCAATTTACCTAAATGTATTCCCTATAGCAGGCAGTCTTCATTAGCTCACCCGAAAGCTCAGGCTTTGGTGTGTTAGCGCATGGCCAGTGCTCTCAGAGTCACTGTGTTGGCCTTTTGTGCCCACCTAGGTGGTCATATACATATATAATGTCTCTCTGCCTTCATTACACAAATCTGCTGGGATTTTTTTGAATCAAAGAAAAGGTAATGCTTTGAGAGGGCGCGGGAGAGCCACTGGCGTAATCAGAATGTAGTTTGTTGGAGGTCAGTACGATCTTCACAGAACTCCACCGTCAATTCATTTACGTTTAGGATTACATTATGCAACCGTCGCATGTGTCGAAGTGAACGCTAGGATTATTCAACAAAATGAAGGAGCTCATACTAATTCAGAATGAAATTTTTACGTAGTACACAATGCTTAAACGAGGAAGGTGACTGCACGCAGATTTGGTCCTCCAACGAGCGCGATTCAGTGATGTTTCAGTTCCGCTAAGCTGTGTTCAAATATGGCTGCAGTGTGGCCAAAAACGTAAAAATTATTGTAGGTGATAATTTCCTATGACATTTGCAAAAGGAAATAAAACTGGAAATTCAAAGTCAGCATCAATTTTCCTGACCTTTATAAGGGAGTTGTGAGCCGCAGCTGCCTTCCATCCACTATGAGCCTATCATTTCTAGAAGAGCACCCGATACAGCCCCGATTAACTCATCGCTCTTGCATCATGTCAGTGCTCTTCATTTGCATAAAATCTGTTCACTACGTGTGTAATCGCAGTCCCTCGTCTGAAATCGTTTTCACTTTTCTACAAGTGCCCAGGTAAGGAGATCTAGACTTTGTGCAGCAGTCTACTTCTCGAGGGGGTAAAAGATGCATTTGAAGGCCAGAATTCTATACACCTTCGATACACCGGAAACGATGCATTCATTTTAAAGCTCGCAATTCAAAATAGTCTGTATTTGACGTTCAGGTTAATTTAATAAACTAAATGCAGTTCTTGGCAGTACCTGCAACCTGGCTGTGGTGAAAATGATTGGCATCTGCATTCAGCAAGGTCGAACTTGTAGATCTCTTTTGCCTAAAAAAATGTTTGCAAGATTGGCTTCACATCTGCCGAAACTCAAAGAAAACTCGATTTTAAGGTTGTAGTTACAGTTGCAAATGTGGTGCACACTCGAATCCAATTAGAACTTTTGTTTTGGCGTTTATGGCGGTACAAAACGTTGTAGTAAGTGGCAAGCGTATCGTACTAGGATTAATAGTAATCCGTAGAGATGTAGTGTATCGGTTCTGATGCCTTGCATGAAGATACCCACTACAGTTTCAGTGTGTATGCATAGAAGGCACCGAACCCAAACCTGTGCATGCCCTATCGTGTAGAAGACTTGATACACTTTATGTTAAGGTGATGAAACGCCCAGTCAAAGTAATAAGACAACTGAATCTTGTTGAAGGCAATCATACGTCCATTAGTGATAATAGGAGCTTGTTTCCAGTTAGGAACCTCGGGGCCATTCCTATTACACCATTACTGCTTGCACCTCCTGATTGGAGATAATCCATGCCTAATCCGTCGTGAAGCAGTTATAATTGGGATGTATTCCGCTGTGGGAATTTGACCGCTCAAGGGCATTCGTGCACACTGGGTACCAACAAAGATTTCAGTACCGATGAATAAGTGAAGTAGTTCTGTTGAGGGTGCCTACACTCCCGAACAATTCTCGGTGGGGTCTCTTGATGAACCGATATAACGTGGAGACATGTGATAGGCACTATTATTCACTTTAAGGTCAAGGCCACTCGAAATGATGAATAAACAAGTTTGGTGACCACCCTTGTGTGAATGAAACTTAGTTCACACCTTGCCTGTACTTGCCATGTTTGCGATGACTACAGTATTCATGCCCGCACAGCCACGTTAACTGTTCGTGATGCGTGAAGAAGCCAAGAAAAGCGTCCTGAGGTCACAGACTAGGTCAAAAATGAAACTTCCACATTTCGAATTCCTTGCTTTCCTTTCGTACGATTGAATTAAGTGGGTTGGCCCGAAAACTCTCTTCAGCAATTTGTTATATGGCGTCATGGTTAATCAGGTAACAAATCAAGGGAACGGTTCCTATTCCATAATTCAAAGTTTTGGTTTCAAATCCGTGTGTTTCAAGCTATCGAAAGTCGCCCTCAATACCCCTCAAGCGAATCACACATTACAGATATAAAAAAAATTTTCAAGTAAAATATAGGGGAAGGGAGGGAGGGGACTTTTAGATCGGTGAAACACATTGAGTCTGTTGAATGTCCCAGCATGGTGATTGGAGGGAGCAGAGGGAGGGAAAGAGGATCCCATCGACAATGGCTGTAAATGGACAACATTGTGATACATGAATGGATGCTGAGAAAGCAAATGAGGGATTGCACTTTTCGGTTTCCACATCACTGGATACCTGTAGAAAATGTGATTGAGAATGAGTTCCTATGTACAATAGCACTCAATTAGGTCAAATAAAGGATAATCACGGTTCAAGTGTGATGGAAGCGCTCGTTTAACAGCGCTATCAGCTTCCTCTTCCCGCGATAGGAGTGGCACAGACAGCTGACGAGTTGGCGGAACTGCGCTGGTCCGTCGGGTTTGAGAAGGCCGAAAGTGTCACGTGCCCGAGATAGAAAATCCAAGAAGTCGGCATACTGTCGCGGCGAGATGTTGGCCAGACGCGCGTGCGTGGTTGCAACGAATGCGCTGATAGTGGCCTCCAGTAGCGGCTTCAGTGGCGGTGCGTCCACAGGCAAGAGAGGCGGTTGTGCTTGCTTCGAGGTTGGGTAGTAGCCCGTGTATACATCTGTGAAGGGCGCAGAATGGTAGCCAATTTAGGAAGTCTGCTTATCTTTCGATTCAGAGACTCATAGAATGCTTCTCTACACAATCCCCTAATACATCGCGGATTTCAGCATTGAGGTGTTGGGGTCAGGGAAGGAGGGAAAAGAGTGTAGCGACTGTCTGTAAGTGATTTGAGTCTCAACTGGTACTTATCTGTAGGGCTCTGAATAGGGGACATTTAAGCAACCGACACCATCGAAATGACGTCTGAGGAAACAACTTAAGAGAATCACTTATACTAGAGGGAAGTCGAAGTCGGATCCACTTTTTGCAATCACGCCAATCGCATATTATAGAATGAAGCAATTTACAACTTAAACGACTTTAGATATGAGGAATTTGAGAGCGTCTGTGAAGAAACCGCTTGTGATATTTATGTGGAAAAATGATACTTCTCCTACGTTTTTAGTAGCTGAATGAGACTCGGACAAACAGCTTCAAAGTGGGGTGGCAAAGAGCTATAAATGCCGAATAGTAGTCATGTAAAGCCATCTCCTACGATTCCTTGAAATAGTTCTACCTTTGGGCTTTCTGGTTTCGTACCTCTCTTGAGTGGTACAAAGTCGGTGGATGCCACCGACACAGTCTACAAGGGAGCACCTGAACCCATCAAAACCGAGGTCGAGGTTAAATGCGTTCCTACAAAATACGATCTTTGTTTCTGGGTCGTGAATGCTTTTAACACAGAAGAATGACCCTGAAAGCGCTGATTGGGTAGCATAATGGTATTAGTTTTGGTTGCCATTCACCCACACCGGATTTAGTCATTTACACCCTTTCTCTTAACGGCCTACAAGCCCTTCAAAGCTTTCTGTCTAGATCCGTATACCATACAACGGCTCTGGGGCTGTAATTCAGAAGTCTGGTTTTAGTGCAAGATAACGAGTCCACAAATTCTAATTCATCAAAAGAGACCGCACCATCCAACAGAATCGTTACTCGAGTTAAAGGGAGAATGAATGAAATGTCAAAAGCATACAGCAAAGGAAGGAGAGTGTACTCACGATTGCCATCAACACGATGATGGTGATTGGAGTGGTGGTGGGAGTGGGGATGGTACTGGGGCGTGGGTAGCGGTACTGGCGGGAGAGGTGGGGGCGGTGGTGGTGGCGGAGCACGGCACCGGTGTAAAATATCCGCCAGGAGAGTTGGGCAGTGCACGTTTCGCACCACATGGCTGAGAATCTCCTGCAGTGCTGTGAGACCGATGCGATGAGCCAGGAGACATGACCACAACACATCGTGTGCCACTGGATGGCTCTCCTACGGATGAAAAAAACAACCGCAGATGATTGGTGTCCTAATTTGATACATCATCGTGCATTAAATCCTATCTGTACTCTCCTAAATGGGTGTGTTTACTCTCTTTAGTATTCTAACTTCTATCTTGGTGTTTTCATTCATAAACTCCAGGACCCGAATGGAAACGTTTCCTTGAGGAACGCTCGATATCATTTGGGTGTTTATATTAGTGGAGTACATCACTAAAGCCATTAAAGGAATCACAAGCGCGATGAACTGGTTTACTACAAGAAATAAGGAAGGAAGACCGAAGCTGCGAGGATTCAGAAAGGAAGACTCAAGACTCATCTAAAAGCGATCTAAGTTAACCTTTTATGAAGGCCACCCATATCTTATAAGTTCGTTAAAACAATAACTGACCTTTTCAGTTCAAGGATCTCCTATCCCCATCCAATAAGGACCTCCCCTCACGCTTATTAAATCTCGAGGTAATTAACGTACTGGAGGACAGAATCCTATCGAAATCCATTCGATAGTGAAGCCCTTTTTCCTTGAAAGAACCACGTTTTGTGGTGTATGGGCTTGTGATTTGAATATTACGGTAATTTCGGTCCAGTTTGATGCAGGGATGAGTGAACATAGTCCTTTTACTTATCCCTTCCGTTCCCTCTGGGCCGATGTTGAAAAAGCAATTGTCCCCGCTCTGAGCATACAATCTAGTTCCATAAGTCCAGGTCTGAAGGAGGCTTTTGCAATTAGGAGGAACAAATCATCTCGAGAACGATACCGTGCTGCTGCTAACCTTCCAGCAAATTAGAACATTTGAAATAGTGAGAGTAACACAAAATTACAAATACAAATTACTCTCTAAGGAGGGAAAAAAAACTAATCTCCCTTTCCTGCGCCTCCCAGCTAAGCAGCACTGTGGCCGGAATCGCTCGAGCACTGCATAATCAACTTCACACAGAACTGCCATTCCGGAGCAGATACACGAAAATCGTTAGCCAATGAAGCGAATGTAGTCCAACAGTTGGAATATGAAGAAGGTTTGACGGATAATCGCACGGAGGCGGAGTTGTGCTTATTCACACCTGCTGCATGTTGCATGCTAATACGACCTTTGGGTGTAGCTTTCCGGTGAAGCAATTAATGCAGATGAGAAAGCGGGAGGCAAATGTCTGTTTTGGATGCAAATTACACTGAAACACCTCCAAATACGGTTAATTCTGCAAACTCCATCCATGTAGCAAGTAGATAACCAATAGATGTGTTTTTTTTTTATCTTGCCCCTTACCAGAGATTCTGAATGTGCCACCGCATTGTAGCAATCTAGTGAACGCAACCCCATGTATAAGGAGACGAACTCAATAGAAGAGGCTTTCCCGCCATTGTAACCCAATTTTGGATTTCTTTGAACCATTTCGTTGATATGGCCATTTCACTTGAATAGATGGGAAAAATAAAAACTTCCAGCTTTGCTGAGAAATCAACAGTTACAAGAAAATAGGAGTAAATGAGGTATTATACGACCGATGAAGCAGAACTCCTTCTTCCTATTTGGAGGACTTAGTGAAAAAAGGCAATTTTCACTACCTAGAGAAGAAAATATTCTGTGAGTGTGTGTGGGGCAGGTTTGAATGTGTTAGTGTTCGTGACCCCATCAACCAACCACGCATCCATGATACAGCGTGAATCAGTCCTGTCCACTTTTAATTGGGCAGTGCGTCTCCTACACGGTGGCAGAGTGGCCAACTTGAAGGAAAATCGAGAGGCAAAAGGCATCTATTCAGGCTTTGATGCTGTGATCCAGAAAAAGTTGGATCGAAAAGCGAACGTGAAATGCATGAATGCCCCTCAAGACGTTTCAAAAGCCATTAAAAATTCATAAACTCATGACTTTGTGACTTCGTATTTTCAAAGCACACTTCCTTTGCAATCAAGAAAACCAGAGTGTAACCAATTCGGCGCCGTGCAAGAAACTCCAGTCGTTTATGCTGATTTGATGGTACAAAAAACACCTATTAAAAAGCTTCAAAGTATCTTCGCTTGGATTTCACGCCTTAAAAATTATCAAGTCATTCTACCACCATAAAAGTTGGTTTTTCGCCCACCAATGGGAAATTATTAGGAAACGGCCTTGAATTGCTAGGTACACCGCCTAGACACCAAAAGAAGTAATTTTCTGCATTAAACTGACAATTTAAAAGGGAACCTGGAATTTCGAAGCACTGATTGACCTATCCATCTATCAGTTAGACGAAAGCCAGCTAACCTTTCCCCATGTACATTAAGGCACACTACAATCGGCATGATGGAAGAACAATCAAAGCACCCCCTTGCTGCCGACCAAATCAAAGAGAGAAAAGCAAGCTCAGCGGTGGATAAGGCATTTTACTTTTAAAATAGGCTATCTGCGTTGGGAGGATGGTCTTTCACGTCTCGACGGAAGAAACAGGATGAGTCTATTGCCACTGTTAACCTGGACCTAACTATCCTTCCTCCTCGCTCAATGCAACACTAGTCCAACACCTAGATCTAATCGCGATGTCAAAGTAGGAAAAACTAAAAGACTGACCTGAAGACCACTGAGGGAGAAGAGCCGCATAGCATGAACGGTGAGAGGGAAGGCCCAGAGAGGGTAGCCACGAGCGTCGAGGTGCCGGGCTGCTGAGAAGAGGTGAGTGGGCCCCAGACTACCCGACTTGGCCGCCTCCACAACCAACTGGTAGGTCGCTTCAAAACTCGCCGCGTCCAACTCGGTGAGCTGAAGAGCTGTCAGGGCACAATTTACCGGATCCTGTGCTGCCGCCTGTAAACCGATCAAAAAGGCACAGAAGGTCGGAGCGTCATTGATAATTTTAGCCTTTTCGGGTTTAATCAGACCAGCACTGTGGTTGGTTTCGATAGAAGAGGAGGTGACAGACATTCCAAGGCAGAAGGGTATTCTTTGCTCATCAGCCAGTGGTAGCTGAAGTGCCAAAAGAACAAACGATCCGCCGACATTGGCCGAGAGCCAAAGTAACGACGCATTGTGCTAATGATAATGTCATTTTGAGATGCAAGCCAAAATGCGTCTTTTCGTATGTATACATAAGCGTTCTGATTCTAGGCGAAAACCAGTCGAGCAATACCGTTATCGATACGAACAGTTGTGAAATTGGAGAAGAGGGATCAGATTATGAACATATCCGCTCACGTTTAGGTGCTAAAGGCTAGCATTCAAATCCTAGTTGTAAATGGGAATAAACGGATGTGAGATGATGGAGAGTAATCTCACCACCAACTGCAACCAAGAGATCAAAGGAATGAGTGTTTCAGTGATCAAATGAAACAACCTTAGCAAGCAATCTTCAAACAAGAACTCACTTAAAAGGGCTGTAAAAGATGCATTCAGCCCCAGATTATGCTACAAAAAGGTGGTAAACAAAAACAAGTGGCCTGTTTCCTAGTTTTGTGCAGACAAACCATTGGCGTAGCACTCCACCTCGACTCATAATCAAATCTTGCGTTAACTTCAGCCTCTGAAGACGATGGTCACCTCTGCATCGCTTATAGATTATGCAACCAAGACTACGGTGATTTTCAGAGATCACTCAACCTGCGTGACTGAGCAAATTTTTCATCACGCAACGACTATCGACACTTCCCCATTCCAATCTCAGATTTCCACTTTCAGCGAAAAACCAAGAACTGGAACACCCAAATAAGCAGACGGACATACTAATTTAATCAGTAATTAATCGTGTTTGTTCTCCCAGGTCGGATGAATGCGGCTCGTTGAAACCTTTCTGTGACTTCCTTTCGCTCATTGCCCAATGAGCTCTTGACATGGGCTGACCCAGCCACAAATTTTCAGAGCACTAAGCCCTCAGGTCTTTCAGCTTTCAATAAAAACATTTTAGAAAATTGGCAATCACATGGCGATCGAGGGCTTTAAGTTGGACAGAAGATACGCCATTCAAGCGCATTATTTTGACGCTGATCTCCTCAGGCACCTCAAAACCACATGTAAACGGTTGAAAAAAAATAAAGTGGTTAGTGAATTTGACTAATTTGCCCTCTCAAGAAGTGGGACATTCAGAAATCTTGCTTCACTTGAAGTGTTACATTATCAGCGTCAGATCCGGTGATTTGAACTCGGCTGAACGGGGTCAACAGCACACCGTTGCAGTCAGCGAACCTTTGGCACCGAATTTGGGCCAGCAAAGAGTGAGAGGCTTCATACGAGTTCGAAGGACCTGAACTGACTCTCGGATACCAAGAGACCTTTGAAATTTGGCCAAACAGACGCGAATTCTTGCTAAGAGGGCTGAGTGAGTGTTACCGTATTTTCGGACGGCACCTAGTCGATTGGACAACTGTGACTGTGTGGGCAAGCAAGTTTCTACATTAGGCGTGATGGACTCTTTCTAGGCCAAGTTTTGAACTTCTAATAATATCTTGCTTTACTACTATCCGTACACATATCGGGAAACAGAATTGCAGACGGTGAAAACATCAGAATGGACAAACTACTGATATGGCTGGGCAACTGTTTGCTACTACAGGTTAGCCTCATAGCTTGGACTCACGACGAAGACAGAATACGGAACTAAACAGCAAAATTATTCAGGTAGAGAAGTGGACTCATTCTATTTATCGTGATTCTAACTCTAAAACAACTACGCCAGTAAACGAATAACCGACAGCTGTCAGTCTTGTTGAGAAGCAGTAGTACCGCCCAGGAACTCAAAAACGGAACCAATGGGGGCTCTGTAAGTGACACGTGGGAATGGATGTGAGGAGATGAAGGAACAAAATGGCTGTCGACAAGTCTTGTTCGAAATTTACAACCGTCTTTGTTTAGACCTCAGAAGGTGAATAGAGGCAAAATCCACCGGGTCCTAGAGCATTGTAGGCTTCGTCATACACGTCCTACACATGAACAAAACGGATTGCTACTCTCTCTATCGTTTACCCCCCTTTACGCACATTATTTACTAGACAGAGACCTCGCGCCACGACTTGTCGTCTTGACAAAGTGGCGAACATCGAATTTTAGACTTCCGGACACAAAAGCCACAAGATGTACAGTCAGATCCGGGCCTAGAGGCCACGTGATCGTATCAGTCAAGATAGGGTTTGGGCAGTGCCAACTTCACTCGCATTGCCTGAAAAGCCTGCCTTCCTATGAATTAGCCAAAACGCCATAGGATTTTGCTTGGAGTTGATACAAAGCTATTGGAATGGGATTAAAGGATACTTTACCAATTAGTAAATTTCATGCGAAGTCCCAAATTATGTCATACCCTCTAAACATTTGGTCTAACGAATGGTGATGAATCGGTAAAAAATAGTTTGAACCTAGTGTCTGAAGAGAGGAAAACGTCAAGTGAAATGTTGGGTCGATGAAATTTAGCAAAGGGCCCTTGCATTCATGTGCAAACAAGTCCAACTTAGTCATAGACTGTCAACCTTGAATGTACACTAATAGGGCCCTCAAAGATATAAACACACACGCATACGAATTTGACTACCATGGTAACTTGTTTAGCCTCCGCACGCTGCAAGGTCGATACAGAAACGAGCGAATGGGTCCGTGGGAAACTACACCACCCTGCCACAAGTCACATCCCTGATTGGTCGACATGCAACAGCCAATGGGAGAGGAGAGACAACAAGTGCAAGGAGGGAGCAAGGCCAGGTGCGCGCATCGCGTGTTTGTTGTGTGCATGCAACAACAGAGAGGGGCAGTTTTGGACGAACCTAGCCAACTTCTGGACGTACTCTTGCAGCAATGGAAATGCGAAGACTCACTGCAGCCCTTTTGGGCATTGCTATCGGCCTCATCATCATCGCTCTAGCCATCACCGACTGGCGTTATGGCCTGGCCTTCGGAGGCGCGACCCACGACAAGGAGGCGATGACTGCGGTCACCTTCCTGATCATCATAGGCCTAATCTGCCTCATTATTGTCTTCATCCTCGACATTGTCATGCTCTGTCAGACTGCTGTGCCCTCGGGCATGATCACAGCACGCTTCGTGATCCTCTACATCAGTGTAGCGCTTATCATGATCGGCGTCCTTGTCTACACAGCCAGAAGGGGCGGGCTGTGGCCCTACTTCCTCGTTGTGGTAGGCATGGTGTTTGCCGTCCTTGTGGCCATTCTCGCCGCCGTCTACTCCAGATGCGTCTCCAGTGAGCGTGTGGTTGTGGTTCGTTCTACGCGTTAGGCAACTGCCGTCGAACACGCCCATCCAGGACCTGCATGTCTCGTACTTAACCCGAGATTTATACTTCAAATAATTGCATCATCGCTTTTCTTATACTCTCTCACGTGTTCTCTGTCTAGTTTTCGCCTTAAAAGAAAGTAAACAGCGTGTCGGACTACCACTGCCCGGATCTAACCAACATCTCTCGCGTCCAGTTAAGCCCGTTCACTCGCTTTCTTCCTCCTTTCCTTTCCCTCCTTTGTTCTCCCCTTAGGAAAAAATGTGCTTTTGTTAATAAATCTTTCTAATAACAAAAACTCGCTACCGCATAGACGCTGGCTATGTGTATTCATCAAATGCCAAAGAAATAGAATGCCAATTGTGGCAGCGGCTGATCAGCCTTCTTTGTTGTAAGCCTGAATCACTCAGGCTCCAGTGACGATGGAGGTAAGACGTGTGTTATGACCGCTTTACCCATGAAACGTGGGTCACTGCTAGACAGCACAAGGTTCTCAGTGGTGTAAGGGGCTAGGTGGGACGCTTGCTTTCCTTCGTTCCTACTTCGAAAATGGTGGGATTCCGGTTAGTTGCAAGTGCGTTAAGGAATTACTAGGATGAAGAGTGAACACAGGGCGGATTTTGGAGGGTTGCCACAAAGGCGTTAACGTAGCACGCGAATGCGCTTGCCTAAGTGGGGTGTTGCGACAGGGGCGGATTGCAAAATCAATAGAGCGTGACGCCGTTTTATCCAAAATAAATAGAATAGAATAAAAATTGGCAACAGTATTGGCCGTTCGCATTAAGATAAAGAAAAACGAATAGGTTAGGATGTGACTTGTAACGTGGTGACTGGGGCTGACATGAAAAAAAAAACACAATTTTCTTTTGAATAGCAAATAAACCTTGAAGTTTTCTTGAAGCCATCAGAATGAGGCAGGATGGGCGGTAGGCAAATCGTTACCTTAGCGACAAGCAGTGAAAGCAGAAAAGGCTGGCACAAAGCCTGCTGGTTGTTGTTGGCAGGGCGCTGCAATGACAGTCTAGAAATGGCGTATTGGGCGGGATGAATGCCTTCATCGAAATTTAACATTCTCATGGTATTAGAATTAAAATTAGAGGGATTGAGTAAAATTTTCAGTTCCCACGACCGAGGGAGCTCCCACAGCCATTATTATACCAATTAATGTAACAACTCGAGAAAACCAGAATCACTGATCATGAACAAGCAAAAGATTTGTAGTTTTAATTATTAGAACTCTAAGGCCTATCAGGAATTGTGGATTTGCAGATTTACTAGCTCTTGGCCAATTCTGACTATTGATAAACCCCGCAATAGGAAATGGTGAACAAAGATTTACTTATAGACAGTTAGTAGTAAGATTTATATAGTAATAATGACACTCAAATTCGTCTTGAGTATTATACTGCGAAAAACATTTGGCAAAGCAAGAAAATCAAAGTTAAATGTTGTAATTACTGAAATCGAGGAGAGCACCCTGTATTTCCAGTTGGCAGGAAGTCAAAATGCGTAAATAATACCACATCAATCGGTATCATGCTCAAAGTTTCGCCGTTTCTGGGGTGTTAAGGGGCGTCGGTTTGGCTTAATTTAGGAAAGAATAACTCGAAAAATGTAATATCTTCCCGTTTTTGTCAACTAAGCAGACTAAACCCCCATTTTTCTAATTTTGAGAAGTAAAATTACATGGACTCCTTAAGCTTACATTACTTGCCAGCAAACATCACAGGGCGGTAACTCAATGAGGTTGAGAGTTTAAAAGCTACCAAGGCCTGGGAAACGCCCCAAGTCAAGAAAGTGGTAACACATCCAGAAAGGAAAGCAAGCAGTGGAATAAGATTGCACGATTTTCCAGCTTATCAGGGGATAGCCTTACGCGCTCAACATACTGGCTACCGAGAATCAGAGGTCTAGGAGCTTCTCTGAGAGTGCGCGAAGCATTCCATCGATACAGTTCCTAACCGATAGTGTTATGGTTTAACTGAATTGTAGCAGAGATTCGTGCAGATATGGTAGTTTTTTAAGTTTATCGTGACCGATCTCGGAAGTGCGTTTTGAGAGATGATAGAGATTGGTCACGTGAAAATGCATCCTAGTTTGTCCACCCGATGTTACAACAGGCAATTTCTCAATTCACTTCATTACTTGTGCATAAGAGTCTACAAACACCAATAGAAAAACACTTGAAATTTCACAAATTTCTTAAGTTACCTCTTAGGTGCTTTTTGGATTCAAGCGTATGCAGCTAAATGTTTAAGAGGTAGGCATCACTCTAGCATACGCCACTGTCAAATACAATTCAAAAAGTCAGGCTCGCATTGGGGTTTAGTCACCTTGGTAGGTTCTTGACAAACAATTCAATGGTACCCCAAAAGGGCAAAACCTGGTTTTTATTTACCAAATGAACCAAAAATCCGCTTCCTTTCAAAGCTCGGTTATAATCACGATCATGGTCCAGTCAAATTTATCCATTTCCCCGTACGCTGGAAACACGGTTACAGGTTCTTGGACCAGCTGACACCGCAAATCCTATCGATTTGCTTCAATGGAATGAGTTCCATGTTAGGACTTGAGCCGACATTTGGCTAAAAAACATGAGGATCGAGAGACAACTAGCACTGACTCTTGCCTTAGCACTAATTTGCCTCATGACCAGTCTTTATGTGACGGTTCACGACTACGTTCACCCAATGTTCAAATATGGAACCGCTCAACTCGTTTTCAACTGGGTCCTGAGCATGCAGTCAATTGGTATGATGTGCGTGACCTTTGGTTTCCTTCTCGTCTTGCTGAGGCTCTCGGGCCGAGTGGAACTGGAGTGGTTTCAAAAAATCCTTCTCATCCTCCTCAGCATCGCTGCAGGTGCCCTCCTGTTTGCTGCCGCTATTGATCTGATCTACCACACCGATTTCCCCTACGCCCTGACATATACCGGAACGATAATAGCAGTTGCCACCGCTGTGAGCACAGAAGTGAATCTCTTTAAGATGCTATAGAGAAAAGTATACGCCTACAGTTTCAATGTATCCTGTAATACAAGCGGGTTCGTAAGATGGAAATTATCAGGCTTAATACAAATAGTGTCGACGTCGGTAGATGAAAGAGGGGATGTAACACTGTAGAGTAAATGGCGGTACTTTAGGACTAGAATAAGGGTAAGTGGAAAAAGCCAGTAACTCAAAGGCAAATTTGATCTGTATTAATCGACTGAAGCATGATATTACACATGACATTAATGATGCACCCTGAATTGAGTAAGGAAAAGATCATGGCACCAGGACTCCCGTTAAAAAGTAGATCTAAGTCAAAGTTTATCTGCATCCAATTGAGTAATAGCACTGTATAAACTCTAGTAAAAGTGCATACAAATTAGAACTTCAAGTAGAAAATAAAACTGCCATTTAAAAAGTGTCTCTGAGCCCACGTGAAAGGTTTTTCTCTCTAACCCGAAAATTCTCACATAAAAGCCAGCCGACCACTTCATTGATCATTGGATTGAACTGCCACTCAGTCGGTCAGCTGACGTGTGCCACGATTTAGCTTTGAGTTGAGAGTAGGGATCAGCAGGAAGAAGAGGTCACGTAGCTTACCAATTAGAGATACAGACCCATCGAGGTCAGGCGATGAATGCAAAAGTGCGCAGCATCACTCTCCTGGCAACAGCTATTTGTCTGATCGCTCTCACCCTGATACTGACTACAACCGAAGCTAAAGCGGTTGGGAGGTTGCAACTCTTATTGCAAATTTTGCGTGTTTTTGGACTGCTCTGCCTTTTGATAGCTCTCATCACCACTCCCCTCCCAATGCTTGGGTGTACCGAGACCAAACCGCAGCTCAGGGTCCAGGAGGTCTTCCTCCTTCTCGGATCCGGTCTAGTGTTCCTTGCACTTACCATTGGTACTGCTTCCCATCCCTATCACATGCAGTTTTGGCTGTACACGGGAACCCTCTTTACAATAATCTCCGCAGTCTTACCAAGGTTCAGCTTCAATGTTCATGAGGAAGTGCAACCAGGAGTTCAAGGAGAAGCGCAACGAGAGCTGCTTGAGTGTTAACATTAACAAAAAAAGCAGTAAATACAAGCGTTTCTGACACAGAGAAATCTGAATACAATCGCCCAACGCAACTAACGTGAACGCCATTTAGTCAGGTGATGGATCGAGAGGGAGGAAGACTGGGGCCCTCATACTTTTATGTATGACTCAATCAGGTAGTGTACTTTAACACCGTTGGCCTTGAGACTGTAAACCGCAAATTTGCTCCAGACCGAAAAAAAATCGTACACCTTTCCATGGGCTTGTGTTGAGGATTCTTTGGAGCATGTATGAGATTCATATTGACCGAAGGTGTGTTGTCTATAGTCAAACAGCGACTCTTAGATGTTGGGGCTATTGGAACCTAGACCCTTAATAACTCTCGAACAAAAAAAAACAACCGAAATGGCAGGAGGTAGCCGGATGTTTATTTATCCAAAATAAAATTGACTGTTTTTCGTGGTGATTTACGGAAGTGCATATACTAAAGGGGTTTACATGATTTCAATTCGCCAAGTGAAATGCCATCAGTCAGAATGTGTACCTACCACCTGAATTTCGCGTTAACAAGTAGGGAGGTAGTCGCTAGGACAAGACATTACCTGGTTAACCAGGAAGTGACTTTGTTGCAACCAGCGCTTTTCAATTAGCCATGTATTCAAAAAAACCAACATAAATCCTTTCAGTCGATTTTGGAAAATAAAACAATGCAAACACCAGTGGCTTAAGGTCAGAAAGCAAGTGTAAGGAGTTAATAAGGACCTTTAAAGCGCCTTCAGCGATAATTACAAGACAACGTGGTATCAAACCGAACACCGATTTATCAATCGAATTAAAAAAAGCTGAAATTGTGAGAAAGGAGTGAGGAAAGAGGGACCCACCTGGATGGTCATTTGTCTGATCGCGATTTTGATCTGCTCTACAGCAAGGGGCGTGAAGGAAAAGAAACTGTAGATGCGCGGGAGGAGAAACAGCATGCCCTCGGCGCTGCTCCGCGACGACCTTGCACCGACACCGGCACCTCCGTTAACCCCCGTACTGACGCCCGAGCTCGCGGGTCCACTAACAGGCGAAACACAGGCTATGCATGCGAGGAGGGTGGGTGCTAGCCACGTGACGGCCTCGCGAGGACTGGCATAGAGACTCCATGCCTGAGTCAGATGCAGAAGTGCTGGCGGGCCAGCCAGCAGGCCCGTAGACACGGCCCAGCCGAGCATCTCGCGTCGACGCCAGTGCACTCGAGGCCAGGCAGTGCGCACCGTCACGCACAAAGCCAAATGAAAGGCAGCACAGACTAGAGAGATCCGTTCCTGCAGAGCATTCGTTGGTAGCGGCGTCGTTACAAAATTGACTGGCAGGAGGTTCGCAAAACCCAGACTGCCAGCAGCGGAGGTTGTACCTGCCGTAAGGGAGGCCCCAGTATTGGTGGATCCGGTGATTCCGGTGGCGTTGGCGGTAGCGGCGGCAGTAACAGCGGAAGTGTTCAACAGGAAGGCTGGCTCATCCAGCGAAAAGGCGCTTGTGGAGGAGTGCAAACGGTGGCCTATTGCTTCCGCCAAAACCTACCGAGAGAAGTGACCTTTTCACTAATTTGGACCAACAAAGCTATTATGAATAAGAGTAGAGGAAAAATATATTCACTCATTGACCACATTAGGGACGCAGCTCAAATGAGTATCCCATGATACATATTCAGAAGGTCAGTGAGGGCAAACTGCCACAGTTCAATAGAAAAAATCATCCTGTGGGATAATTAACGCCAAATTGATGTAAAAATAGCACGAGGCCATATCACTTGAGTAAGACTGATCCGACAGACTGCTATTTGTTAATTCGTAGGTTTAGTGAAGGAGTTGCTGATAATGCAACTGCAGAGCTTACGGCAGGTTAGCAGTATAATTACCTCTGCCTTATTGTTTGGAAGAAGACCGGGTTTGTAAAGAGTTTAAAAAAAGGAAAATCAACTTATCCTTACTTCAGTCACCATCCCCTTTAAAGATAGCACCAATTGACAGTAATCCAACTTGTTTACTTGCAATGCTTTTGATGCAACTAACAAGAAAACCGAATTCCTTAAGCAATAATTTCCATTCAAAATGCAGAAAATTCTATTTCCAATTTAATAAACTGCTCTCAAAATAGCAAAGTTGCGCTGCGCCTTGGGCATATTGTCTCCTTTCAATAAGGGCAAATTCGGGAGAACCAAGTTTACCTCAAATGGGTAGGACGAATGCAGGCGAATGCAGACTAAGGCTATGAGTAAAAGACGTTTACGATAGGTTCTTGGACAGGATGAAGCTCAATTGACTTTCAAAATACCCAAACTTATACTTCACTTATTAACCATAAGTAATGAACAGCAAACCATGAGGTTGGACTAAATTGTTGTTTTCCAAACTAGTGTCCCATTGCTTACATCAGCAGAGCTTCCCAGCAGGTGACACTAGCAAGGTACGAGTTCAAAAAGAGGACATGAAGATACGGCCTCAGAATATGTTTCATACGTAGGAAGAGGTGCGCGGAAAACATAAGTGAAGGAAAGCGTCCACGAAGAAGGCAAAACGGTTAGCAATTAAGCAAGAGAGCATTACACTGTACCTCTCGCGAAACTGAGAGCAGGCTGATGGAAGTGTGGATGTGTCGATCGCAGACCCGCATGAAGTGGTCCATGCGAAAGACAGTGGAGCGGGAGGCGAGGATCAGACTGATGGCTAGACGCGCCTGTCTGCCCTCCATGGCACCGAGGTCGCGTCGGTACGCAGTCGCCGCAGAGTCTTGGTTCACAAAGGCCGGATGCTGATGGCGGAGTGTTTCCTGGCCTTGTCGATGGTAGTTCAGTGGTGGTGGCGGTGGTGGTGGGAAAAAAACGGGAAGACGGGAAAACGGTGTCATCGCTGCATTGAAGAAGGTGGAGGGCAATGGTGGCGAACGGAATGCGTTGGAAGCAGAGATAGTAGCTGAAGGACGAGACAAGTTGTCGCCGTGCCGGTGAGCTGTCGACGTAGTGGTGGTTGCGTTGATAACCAGAGGACTATCTGACACTGATTCAAGCACCGGAAGTCTTCAAAGGAAGAGAAGAATCATTAGGCCTTGCCATCATGCTGATTGCCTTCCTAGTGCCTCCACTTCTAAATTTTGTGAGCAAAGTCCATGAACTGCAATGCAGGCCATACAAAGAGAATCCATAGATACTGCATGCGCGGGTGTGTCAGAAGGGGTTAGGGTCCATATTCACTCACGTGGACCCAAGCACATAAGTTGTATTCATGGACGCGAACATAGGAGGCAATGGGACCCGCGGAGATTATATGATAAGTATGCAACTCACAGAAATGAATTTGAACATGCGCTTGAACGGCAGTGGTTACGAAGTCGATTAATGAACCGACGGTAGAGCTAACCAATGGGATCTTTCTGCATCCGGAAGGCTTAGTTAGCTATGCATCTTATCCATTTCAAAAGGCGTTACCAAAAGCCTCATGATGCACCAAACACGAATTTCTCAATTTTGCAGCGCATGTAACAGCACATTTTTGCAAGTGTCGAAAAGAATTTTGTCTAGAAGGCTCGAAAATTCGGAGGAATGTTACTTCAGTCATCCGATCTTATCGAAAAACAGTTCTAGATGAGAAGATAGCTGGTGAAAAAAGTGCCGTCTGAGAGGCAGAAGAACCTATAGCATTGATTAGAAGGGGAAATTTATGAGTTTACAACAGTAGGAAGAGGGAGATGAGTCGACTCCCGTTTCCGCAATGCCCAGTGACCCTACTAAATTATGCTCTTAAGAATGAGGAAAAAAGACGCGACCCGCATGAATGAATACCTCGGAGACTTCCACCACACAAAGCAAAGCCCGATGACTAACACCAGCGTAGTGGGGTTAGGTGAGTTTTTCGTGTCTGTCTCTTCCAGTCTCGCAGCTTCCGCCCCTCGTTCATTTTTGGCTAAAACTGAAATTCATTCGGAGACAAATTAAAAATCTTTGGTAAACGAATAACAGCTATTGGGTTTGCAAAGCCCACGTGGTTTCCAGTGAACACTACTTGATGAAAAGCGGGAAAGTAGGAAAATCTATGGGATGGTTTTAAGCCATACCCTCTGAGTGGGAGCCAGTGACTAAATTGATGTGAGTTTGGTCTTAGTATTGTGGCAGAAATACCTTCACTGGGCACGCTGGATGAAGGTAGGTTTTTACAATTTCTCTAACGAAAATTGGGTCTTCTGACCATAGCTTTGTAGCCATGATCTGTCTAAGTACTGTATGTCAAAGAATCAGTTCCAGAAGCAAATGATTGCTGCAATGGAGCGCCGCTAAGGCCACCTAGCAGACACATCGGGATGCTTTTTTGCGCGCCCTATCAGCTCGGAGCCTCCTGTGCTTTGTTCAGTGGGTGAAGGTCGTGCGTGCACTTTTATGGGGCGCGGAGGGAGAGTGCGAATGCACGTGTGTGCGCGTGCGTGACGCGAATAATGGTGAGGCTTTGCCCTCCACTTAGTCACCATCATCAACAGTGAAGGAGATGCTAAAATTGCACGAACCATATTGTCCCGCCGCATCCAGTCCGGATGGACTAATTTTAGGTGCGAAGAGAGGGGAAGTGAGCATAGAATTGGCGATTTTAAAGGTACAAAAGCGATGGACAAAGTTATTGAGCAGCCTGATTTCAAGGACTAAAGCTGTACTATTTTTACCCACTCGAATACATGGCCAAGTTATGTACTCGATCAAAAATCGTCAAGCGCTAACATAGGTGATTACGGAATACTGTTTCCCTGGAAAAGTCAAAGTCGAACCATGCTCTGAAGTGCAGCCTGAGGTAGTACTACCACATTATCATTTTTGACTAGAAAGCATCCACACCGCCATTTGCATGAAAGGAGTACACTAAGAGGACGTTTCCTCGTATTGCTAACGCTTTACCATAGGCAGCCGGAATACATAGACAAGCATATTCAGACTGAAACTGTGCGAATTGAATCCGAGTGCGTGTTCGAAAGGAAGTTTATTCTAGCGCACGTTTTGAGCTATGAGGCAGAATGGACGAGGGGAAGGAAATAGTACAAGGGTTCATGGACCCCTGAAATGACACCTAATTGGCACGGGACATGGGTCATTAAAGTGACAGATTGAAGGACACGTAAAATAGCCGGTTATTTGATTGGCATTAAAAATATGATTGTTTTGTGAGAGAGATTCACTCAAGCTTGCTTCCAACATCGGTTTGCAGCACATTGAAAATCACGGAGGGTGCAAGTGATGCCGTCTTTCCTCGCTTATTAGAAGTGCTCCAACATAGACGCTAGTGAACTGTGGTGTTGCATTCTACTACTTGGTGGGCATAAAAATGATTCAGAAAACAGTGAAGTACTAAGTAATGGTAAGTTAAAGCCGTTTGCAAGATGATATTAGTCAAAAATAAATCTGGAATAGGCCTAGGTAGTCAGGGTAGATAATTTTTGTCCCATGTGGCTACTTGGTTCGAAATAATACATATTAGACAAGACTGCATTAGTATTCACTCTGCTCAGAGAACCAAAACATCAGCCAAGGAATCGTCGGTCTATGGAGCGATGGCAGTAGCAACTCACTTTTCCTCTCTGCAAAAGAAGCGTACAGGCAGCAGCGCAGCAAAATAAAAGGCAACAGTTGCGGAAGCGGTTTGTTCCTTTAAACCGCAGCTAGTTTCCTACCTTTGAGGTAACTTTATTGGTCTCATCCACATAACATAAGACTGGAATTTGGCTAAAATGGCCCAAAAAATTCTCTATCAAGGGCTTGGAGAAAATCAATTACCGCCACAACCAGGTTTTACTGTTATTACAGGCCCAAGAACCTGAAATCGTATGCTACCCCTCAGTCAGATAAAACGCGATATTTGTTGTGTTGTGCTGAGCTCAGATAGTCTACCTGCGGCACGATTTGGTGCAAACAGATACCATAAATTGACAGTGAGAATGTCATATATTTGTGAAGTTAAAGTGTTACGCTGAAGAAAAGTGTGGAGATACAAACCTCATAGCTCTAGCGGCGACTAGGTAAGCAAGTTCACCAGTGTAAGCCCCAGCTGACTCGCCAGCCAGAAGATGTCCGAAGAGGAGTTCGGCGACGACATGAACGGGGTAGGTGTCTGGGTGGACGAGGGGCCCCAGCGCAGACCACCACCAGGCCCCCTGTGTTCCAGTACCCATAGGATGAAGCGAGGGTGGTGGAGGGCCCATCAACTGACAAACAAGCGGTCCGATGATCTGTGCGGTCATGGCGTTGCGTGGAATGGTGTTTAGCAGATGAATCAGCAGCATCTCCTGGGCCTGGCTGGCTAAAAGGGCTCCGCTGGTAAATGGGAGACTGCGTTGTTGACACAGTACCAATATTCCCACCTGAGACATAAAGGCAACGGTGTAGTGCGCTATAAAAGCCCATAACCAACAGATTAACGTTAAAGCAACAAAAGTACTGTGATACCCTATTCCATCTCAATAGCAAGGACGGATCATAAGTCGGCTTAAAGAAAGGTTAGGAAAACTCAATGAAAATTTACCTAATCGCACTTAAGAGCACTTTTCAGGACAGAGTACTTACATGGGATCAGGATTACTTTCTCAATTCATATTCAAGTATAATCTCCTCCCAGAATGTCTTAGCAATTCCTTCGAGGTGATATAAAATCGGAACTCCCCTATGCGAGAGTTGGTGCGTGACCGGCATAGCAAGACGGCGCACAAAAGCACTGGGAGTATCTGAACGCAAGCCTTTTAGCCTAATGTACATATCGCCTGGGACGCAGTGCCGAAAGATAACCAGCTGTCCATGTGAAACTCCCCGGGGTCAATGGAAGTGAGTCACTTAACTAAACAGGCGCAGTTTGTTGAAAGCACCTTATCGAAAAGAGCAAATACGATGGCGACACATGCCATCCGACGGCCAACGACTCAGAGAAAGGTTCGCAGTATTCATCGGGATAGTGTCGAGCTTTATGGTTACAGACGATCGGTCACAAAGACAATCGTAGTTTGCCTTTTTCGTCCCATTCTAGGCATTGTTAACCAAATTTTCTGGGAACGGAAAACATCAAAGGCAACTTCTTTGCCCAACACACACAAAGCAGGCCTGATCCATCCAAGATAAATTACTTGCTTCGAAGAAATACTATCGGAGTGATACCGTGACAACCTCAAATCTCAGCCAAAAAAGACATTTCAGGAAAGATGCTTTCGTAGCTGAGGTGGTAGCGCATCATGAGAACAACGATTGCATCGCAAATCAACAGAGCTCAACAGGCAATAGAGCTTACGAGGGATCTGAGGTCTGTGTCGAATTCGCTTTGGGCGCACAAAAATGCATGATTTACGGATCGACAAGTTCGTCTCCTCGTCACATCTGTACATAACCTCGCGAGGGCGTTTTTATAGTCAAGAGCACGCAATGAAAGGGGATAAATAAATAGGCTAGCGAATGCATGCAAAACAGATGAAGGCCGAGGCTGGAACTTTTGCCGTTGCATTACGTTGAAGCGTCATGTGGAATGTAAACACCTACAAGATCAGAAGCAACTGCTGTGAATCACATAAACGCCGACCTTGAATTTGGTGATGGGAAAACCCTTCACTTTTTCCATAAACGATCTCCCCTCCACCACAGAGCGATTCTAGTAAAGCTCTCCTTTGATCTTTGGAAAGTCCATGTCACATGAAACTCCTCCACGACTTGAAATAAATTATGATTTCGTTCCTGACAGCTCTGGATAATTACAAAACAACGGTTCCTGTTGATGCACGTTTACCAACTGGGACACCGCGAGTCTCCTGTCCTGTGCGGTTGACAAACTTAGAGAACATCTTGCAGAAGAGATTCAGACTACTCTGAACTAAATTTTCTTAAATCACTCCTACTTTTCAATCATAACTAACCATGGAGAAGTGACTAACAAGACGGACTAGGTCATGTTCCGTTCTGCATAGGCATTACGAGACTTTGGAGAAAAAACGTATCCCCAGGGAAAACTTCCACTGGGGGCGAAAAAGCACATCGATGTTAACACGCCTTCGTGATACAAAGCTGCCTTGTGATGTGAAGCGCGCCTTACTGCGCACGAAGTTCCCCAAATTGATTCTAGAGTTGAGGAAAACAAAAGCCGCACTTATGCAACTGTGTATGTTCTCCACAATTCACTTTTTGTTTCCTTTTTTAACATAGATAGGTAATAACTCTTCTGCGGTGCAATCGTAAATGGTTCGCTAACATTATAAAAGAGTAGGCAGAAAACGCATTCAAAGATGGGCAGATATTACGATTATCCAAGGAAACGAAATGAGGCAGACTGCAACATTAACTCAAACCAGTTGCTATGGTGTAGCGCCATGTTGAAGGTGTTTTCTTGTGCCTTCAAAGCAATCAGCTTAAGTGCCCAGAATTTATTCGAATGGGTTCCAATCATAAAGAGAGTACTGACCGACCTTCGACAGAAAATACATTCCAATAACTGACAAATAATTTAGGATGCAATCATTGCCCAATATCAAAGGGAATGCGGAAAAAGCACAACAGACAATCTATCAATGTTGACAAAGAATTACTGGATAGAAAGGCGCTTGGATATGTGAGGCAGTGAACAAGGTGGATTTAAGCATGACGGTCAAGTGAATCTATCCCATGATGCGGGAGAAAAGGACAGCGAAGAATGAACGCCAGGCAGAGAAAAACGGTTCACTCAAAAACCCAGTCGTGTCAGTAAGGAAATCATTAGAAAGAGAAATGTTGTGGATGTAAAGCGCCCAACTGAGTTAACTTTCGCCAGTGTCACGTGGCTCAGAGGGGTCAGTGACCTCTGTGATTGGTAGTCTTCCTCTCTCAAAATGCGACGAACTTGCCAGCATGAGAGAGGTGTAGTTGTATTTCACTCTCAAAGACATCCCCGTCCAAGTCTTGCAGCTCGATGTGTTAAGTTCACTTGGAGCAAGGGCAGCGATATGTCAAGTGTGGTTGCCTTCGTGGACTAGTGAGTGAACCGCCATATTTTCATTGCTAGGGAAAACTGTTAGGTGAAATGCCCGATTATTTCGTTGGTCCATTGATTGGGTTCAGCTAAACCTTGATATCCATTGTAGCGACCGCAGAAAGTCGGTAAAAACAGTCGCAAATCGAAACGTGAGGTGTATGGATAAGGACGTCTCCATGGGAATGTCCGTGTAATTAGCGATTGTTTTGCCAGAAGGGTGAATGGTGACTTCCGACTATCCTTTGAAGAGGGTAAGATGCTCTGAGTGCCCAACCGCGTTAAGAACACACGTGTGCGGAACTAATGATAAGGCGGGGAGCACTTCAGTGCTTCAAGATTTATCTTCTGGTGCGCTATAAAAAGCGCGTGTGGTCTGGGCATGGAGAGGGGAAAGAAATGGAACAGGGTAAAAAATGATGGAGAACAAAAAAGATGACAAGGAAGAATAAGGGTAAACTCGGTTGAAAAGGTAAATATATGATGGAATGGATGAGAAAAAACTAATAATTACCTTAACAATGCTGCAGGTGTATGGAAGCAGGAGAGGACCAATGAAACAGACGTCTTAGTTTCAAAAAAGTGATAGGATTCCCGGCTATTCTATTCCCCCGGAAGGGAAGTAAAGTACCTATTCAAAATGGATTTCATTTGGCCCAAAGGCACAATAAAGCATACACGGTTTGTCGAATCATTACTCGTAGGAGACGCGACAATGTGAGAATGAGCAGCTCGTTTTGCTTGTTTTTGCTGCTGTTGAGGTGGAAGTAATTTTCCTACCTTTTAATCTAATTGTTCATTCGCGTGTGAACGCGGCGCTAAAATTGAAGCTTAGGTAAAAGAACAAACGTGTTTTGGAGAAGAAAGTGAAAATTTCCTTAAGCTTAAGAGTGACTTTGTTCTCTGCAGAGCGGAAGAACCCACAAACTCTCGGCGAGATGGCTTTCAGCTCTTTTAGACTGCTCAACTGCAAACAAGAGAGCCTTTCTCACCCTACACTGCAGTCAACATCTGCTGACACCCACTTCATTCGCGGAACACAACTTCCATTCTCTATTGGGTAAGCTGCCTCCAAAAGTGCATTAAAATTCATAGAAAAGATTAATAACGAACTTGTTAAAAAATGCAGTTAGTGCCTTCAATTTGGCTGTTATCAATATTCTTTGTCCGAGAAACTAGTCAACCAAAGCACGTAAGGATGGCAACTGTCATCAGTCCAGTCACGCATCGCGGAGACCGCTTTTACGACACGTCACTGCGACTTGCTGCCTCCGTGCTCCTCGCCTCTCTTCCCAGAATTGTTACACATACACACACATACAAGTGAGGTGGGGAGCGCCGACTGCTAATAAATCGACTACCGTGACTCACAAAGCAGCAGAGACAGCAGAGATGCTATCATTGCTGACAGAGGCGGTACTCCCAGTCATCCAGAAAGAAGACATTTACCCTCCCCTCTACTCCCGTTCCTCTCTCTCGTCAACCTGTACATTCAAAACAAACACGTGGCACTCATGGCTGTTGGTACAGCGTGGATTGGATCACTGTTCCGCAGTCCTTCCTTTTAGAAATGATAAGTAAAAGTCCACATTTCTGGTGAACTTTACAAACCTTCAGAGCGAGATGTATGTACTCGCTGGGCGAGAGACCACTTCTGGAAGGGTCTTGAAGTTTTTGCGAGGCTGCTTCAAGTAGGCATTCGACCAAACTGATGACAGGTCTTCCAGGCAGACCCAGCCAACCATACTCATGAAAGGGGCAGTCGAGGGAGACCTCAGAGGAGCAGTAGAGATGTTGCGAGGGTTCGGACCGTTGGGGCATTCGCTGCCATGACGAAAATCGATGGCGTCCCTGTTGGTAGTGATGGTGATAGTTGTGGGGGAAGACGCAGGGTACGGAGGGCGACGGTGGCGAAAAGTGGAAGTAGGAAAAGGATGTGGAGGTGTTAACGGCAGTGTTGGAGGAGGGACTTATGCCAGCAGAGGTGCACGAATAGTGGCTGCGCTGCTGGAGCGGAGAGAAGTGTTGTGGTTGTGAAGGTAGTGGAGGAGGGGGACTTTTGAATCCCCCACGAGACTGGCTGCCACTGCCACCCAAAGTGGAGTTGAGCCCACTGGCCTTCACTACAGTAGAGAGGACAGAAAAAAACAATTCAATCAAAGCACAGGAAACGCGTGGCACAGCACTTTGCTCATACGCTTTGTGTGGAATTTGTTTCAAATACCCGAGACTGCAATTTCGGTAGTGTAATTTTTAATCACGTTCATTTCACTTCCAAAGGGATTCACAATGGAAGGCGTGACGTTTGGCATTTGAATCCATCAAGTGCAGAGTTGGTTTTTCTCCAAACCCACATTGTGAAAGCTACGCGAGCTTTCGTCACCCTTCCTGAACTCAGACAAATTTTGCCATTCCAAAATGGCTCCTCTGTCTAGCAACGCACTGAGGCCTGATAAAATCATGCTGTCACACATTCAGGGGTGGACGAAGGCGAATGGTAATGCTGGCACCGTCATTCGCCTATTTGCATCCGGGTTCCACGAGGTCTCTCCACCGTGAGCAATCGTAAATAATGGTTGGGTAGAAGAGGAATGGGGGACACGTGGTGGAATGTTACAACCTGTTCTGCTGTCCGGCTCAAAATTTAGAAGGGCTAGCCGTGGGAACGACAGGTGTTCAGCGCACCAGTTGGTGCAAATTGAAACTACGTTCTCGAATTTCGTCCCCACGATGAAAGGGGAGGTAATCAGGTTCCTTCTGGTCGAAAACCAGCACGCTGTAAGGATTAACAGATCGTCAGAGCTATGCAGAAAAAAGTGCCTTGATTAATTCTACTATAATACAATGTATAGCTAACGTAACACTTTTACTCCTTGGCTTTGTGCGAAATTCATCTGGTCATTTGGGTCGTTGCAAGAATGGCGAGAGCCAAGCGAGAACTCTAGCCAAAGAAAGTAGACTGCAAGGTGAATGGAGTAGCTTGCCTAGATTCTGCA
Source organism: Taenia solium (assembly GCA_001870725.1). Taxonomy (NCBI): domain Eukaryota; kingdom Metazoa; phylum Platyhelminthes; class Cestoda; order Cyclophyllidea; family Taeniidae; genus Taenia; species Taenia solium. Next base: position 138,224 of record MIEF01010020.1, on the reverse strand, counting down.
GGTGGCAGTGAGGTTCTGACCGTTTCTTACTCTATATTATCAAGTTGATTTTTAAAAGGTCCCGGGAAGCTATGTACCTAACACCTTAACTGACTTGAATGGGGTCATACCCATAATAAGAAATGACTCCTTTAAATGGCCCTTATGATTAAACGTAAGTTGCTTTTCAAAGTTTATCATCTTTAGCTGTAGCATTTATCAAATTATAAAAGATAAATTCCAAGTAACCTACAACTGACGTATAGATCGCTTCCGGATGTTGATGGGTCACGGTATCAACTTTAGGATAAAGTGCATTCAGAGTGATTGAACCACCCAAACTGATTAGTTAAGCTTGAATTCAGTTAATATTGCCTGTGATGGAGACCGAAATGTCTAGATTCATTTATTTAGAACCACATTGCTGCTTTTTAAAAACGGGAAAGGGGCTGTCCACATAGATCACTCGAAGGCGCTCGTGAAGAATAATAAGTGGGTGTTGCCGGTAGACTTGACCAAGTGGATTGGACACCCTTTAGCTATTTAAATTAATCATATTCCCATTTCCCACCTGTTTTTGCTCAAGTCTTTTGTGCGAGTTATCGTAAGGAGAGCAATGCCTTGAATGGAGTATTTCCCTTTCAAGATGGTTTCTTGCTTGATTTCTTCACAAAAAGAGTTTGGTTAGCAAAACAGACCACCAAGTGATAGACACCAACTTCTACCTCTTAATGTATCCCAATCAACAGCAGGCACAGCGAGAGCATCATTAATCACAGTACAAAACTATTCGTTCATCAATGGGTTGGAAGAAGCGCGTGGTTGCTTCAAAAGTTTCTACAGTTAACAGCTACCTCTTGAAAGCATTACAAGTTGCTTTTGGCACAAAATGCCTCGCGGCGACTAATAGGCCTTCTCTAACCAGTCCACTTCATCCAGGAATCGACAAAGTGCAACTGACGATCCAGCACTCGAAGCACAATAGCTTAATTTCACACCTCTTGTGGTCAAGACACCAAAACCACTCTGGTGATCTTTCCTCCCAGAGATAAAATCTTGGTAGCACGAGAGAACACGCCTAAGTAGAGCAATGCCTAGACATTTTGCAATCTATCCTGCTGTCAAATTGACAAGTCGCAGTCTTTTTCACGGTTAAATTAAATAACACTCAAGTAGGAGATCACTCACGTAGACTGGATGTCAAATCACTGCCATTAGACAAAAAAAAAGAATGCTTGATCATCAGACAACCAGCGCCACTTATTGACGTGGAGGTTCGCGCTCCAACGCCAGCATTTTTGTATTTCAAATGCTAAAGATAACTGAAATCAGAGGTTTCGAATCAAGAAAAGAGAAGACACACCTGATCCCCCCGAATTTGATCGCACAAAGCTCGGTGGTTGTGAAGTCAGTGGAGACGGAGTTGGTGAACAGGGTCCCGAGGTCATCTCTCCAAGAATGGCACTCCTGTGGGAGACATCTTCGAGGCACGCAATCAGGAGGTTTCCCAGAGTCACTGCAAGCCGAGTCGCGGCCTCTCCGAACCCCATCACGTGAAGCGCAGATGCACGCAAACATGCTGTTACAAAGTCCTCCTCAGCGCCCCACGCACGTCTAATCACCATAGAGGCACTACAGAACGGACACGTACATTGACGCGAGTCTGCAGGCATTATGCGAATCAATTCAGAAAGTGTATTTCGTGGGATCGGGGGGAACTCCTCCGAGATCTCCAGGTGCAGTGCACTAACATCCAGAGCCAGCTGGAAGACAGAAGTGGGCTCTCGACTACCACGAGTAGCAGCCGGACCTTCTTCAGTGGGTGATGCGTCGTTGGTGGAGTAGGTGGGAAAAAAGTAGATTTCGTCGCGAGGTGCCTGCGGTGATTGAGACCAGGCGAGGAGCCGTTGGCGCCAGCCGTCACGGGTGGCGGGGGAAAACCCAGGAGCAAGAAGGAGACAGGTCCATAGGCGTGCCACCTCCTCCCACAGTGGTACAGTCCATATAGGCGGTGATTGGCTGACGCTGGCTCCAGTCCTCTGTTGTCGATGCTGAGCGTCTTGGGCATCGGGATCGTCTGCAGCCTCATCAAAATCACCTGCGTAGGGATCCCACACCCCACGGTCCGCAAGGCCTCCACCACGATTGTTTCTTCGTGACTTGAGAACCTAAGAAGAGAACAAGAGAACGACTATCATTACTACATTTCAACACTTTTAGAAGTGCGTATACTTCGTGTGGGTATGATGCAAAGGATGCATTTTCGTCAGCAAATCAAAAAATGCCTCTTGTGCTCTTATTTTCACGTGCCTGCCTGGATTCATTATGAGCATATCTGAAGTGGAAGATGGTTAATTTTATTATCTACAAAGCAACCAAAAGGGAAATTCGAAGTGATTGCAAGCCTTATATCCTGATTTGGTAACTAAGAGGGGGATAAATTCCGTGGTAGCATTCTGAATAGATGGAAAAGGTCTGGTGTGTTAATGGGAGGTAAAACTTCGAAAAGTGAAAGCGCAGTCAGGTTGAGAGAAAGGATGCCCTCCGGCCAGAGTTGGGGCAAATCAAAAGTGAACAACAGTGAATGTGACATTTAGTGTTCGGGAAAAAACCCACAAGCCTGACGCTTTATCAGTGGGGTTAAATGTTAGCACAGAGCCTGGACCTCCGGAAAGGTCGTCCACAGATGGTGAATCTGTGGAGGTGAGATGCAAAAAGCACTTCCTTTGACTTTCAAATGGCACTGCCCTGGCCTTACGCCTGGACTTCCATCCCTCCTTATATTTGGACAAGAAACAGTATCAGAGGGAGGCTCTAGCAGCGAAGGTCTACAATATTGATCAAAAAAATTTTATAGCGAAGTTCCGTTCGTAATCTACCTTAGCACTGATTTGAAGAAGTTATTAGGCTGTACACCCGATGGTCGTCGTATCGGTTATACGTGCAGCCTCTTCTTTTGCATTGGGTTTCGCAGACTGAATGAACGAATAAAGGAATGACTCGGGAATGGGTGAATGAATAAATCGAATGATGGATGTGCATCTTAACCTAAGAATAGGTGGGATGGAAAAACTCCGCAGGTGGTTTTTGGGAATCACTTTTCCTGTGGCCATTGATAACTCCATGCTGGGAAAGCCGTTGCCGTAGTGAGGTCCAATGGACACTTTCCCCGGTTGTCAGAATAGTTTACATCCATCTGTACCATCAAGAAGACATTACAATTACCAGGAAAAGACAAAAGCGATGGGTTACATTGCCGTCACTAAACAATAAATCGAGGTGGATGGTAGTAACTGGCCTTTGTGTACAACTTTTAGCGATTCGCTCAGTCCTTATTTGTTAATGGGTAGAGTAAATTGCATTGCATGAGCAAAACCCTTTCTTGGGTCCTTATCTTGTGACCCCTACGTCCTTCTGGTTTGAATATATTTTCAAATCCCCAATGAGCAATCATTTAACCCAAGCACGAAGAACCACTCCTCTCGGTATGTCATATTAATCAAGTCAAGGAGTCTACATTCCATGAGGCATTTTCCGTTAATTTTACTCACAAGTATCAAAGAAGATGGCACGTGACATTAATCATTCGTCAAAAATGCTAGCTACAACAACAACAGCAGCAGCCATAACTCATGGATAAAAATGAACGCGCTGAATGGCGTTGTAGAAGCATAATGCATTACTCCATTGATGTTTTACGTCAGAAGCCTCGTATTTCTCAGCTTTAGTCCTGATGAGTTGAAAAGATCCACTTCTTGTATGTAGAATTGAGGAGGATGAAGGTGCTTACCAATTATGGCAGTGGGCGTGAATCATCGGGACGGGATGGGACGGACGGACAATTCGTTAAATAATGAACAGTTGTTCCGCTTCTGGCGTCAGCGGCTCAACCTCTCTGGCAGCAGAGATCATCTATTGCAAACATTTGTAGTACAGCTGGGAGTATTTGTCACTACTACAAAATAGAGCAGCTATTGAAAGCCAGTCCATGTTCCTGGCTAGCTGTAATTTTGAGAGTGACAAAAAACATAGGCACGCAAAGAAAGCAACCGAGATTTACAATGAGTAGCCGATGGACACATCTAAAACAGTGTCCTTACAATATAACAAGGCTCTTTTAAGAACAAGGAGACCGTGAAATGGGTGGAATTGTAATGACGTCTCTAGACGAAGCGACCGATTGGAGTATGCCAAACAGTGCAGATTTTTCTCTAGACAATACCTTCAGCTATTAAGCACTACGGGCACCGTACTTCCAAATTGCACACTTTAGTGGGCAATTCAAGTGTGGTCAAGTTGGCGGTCCCTCAGAAATCTGCACACAGTACCAAATAATGCCTTCGGAATATACCAACCTCCGCTAACTCACGCCTAATAATGGAAGAATACAACTGAAAACCCAAGCCCGTGTTTTGAATGCTTCGTAAACTGCTAACTTTACTCACGAGGCAGTGTAGCTATGCTTTTGTCAGTAACAGAGGTGGACAAACATGCCAATTCCCCACAACCCTACGATAGACAAATAGTTGTAAAGTACATCAAAGCGTGGAGTGCTTCAACTCGGCCCAAAATGCTAGCCAGTGTTCAATGAGGCTGGAAAAGTTCTGTATAATACGAATAAACATGCACAATGTAGCTGTAGTAATTTTATGCAACAGGATTCACCGCAAACTCACGATTGAATGAGCAGCGGAAGTTTTGCTTGTAGTGATAACAGACGTGGTCACTCACTGGTGTTAACTACTGGCCGAGGAGGATTGGCGGACTAATGCAATTAAAAATTCAGTTGCGGGATCCACAAACATGAGCCTGGCGCATAGGAGGCTGTTTTACAAACACGTCGCCACCAGAATACATCAAATGGATACCGGAGGCACCAGCTCCTGGTCTACTAATACTTACATTAGGCATATAGGACCGATCACCAACAGAATAATCCACTTTCTTTGGTGTTTCAGCCAAACTAAGACGATCTACTGAGGTGCGTCCTAGCGATAGCTCGCCTCTGAAAATTGACAGGAGACCTCAATAACCTTATCCTACCGCCAGACGGGAAGGGCGGAGTGATTACACCACTGCCCATAATGATATGATTAAATTCATCGGTGGATTTTAATGATAAGTAGCCACTACATGTCAAAGTATTCACCTCTTGCCAAGAGTTTATTTTGCCCTTTAGTCGAGTATTTCTGTGAAAACGGTAGAGACAAACAATAGATGCGCCCCATGGTAGGTTTTGAGGTGTGCTAGTGACCAAGGGTTCAAGATTATTACAAGATGAAAAACCAAATAGATCGGGGAGCTACCATCAGGTTTGCGGAATTGAGCAGCTCTTCAGTAATAATGGCGAGGAGACGTGGTCCATTCGTGTCGCGAGAGGCTAGGAGCTCGTAGGTTTTTGCAAATACCATGGCAATTTGACTGCCAGGAAAGTGATGCGGAGCAGTGGAATGCATAGTGGGCGGCGTGAAGCTTGGAAAAAGGCTTTGCATTGAACCACCACCAGCACTCCCACCACCGTTAGCGTTCACTATGTGGTGATGCATTGAATGCACTGACGAGTGGACCGGGTGATTACTCGAGGTAGCAGCGGAGGCGGAGGTCGTATAGCCGAAAGGTGGCAGTTTAGAGCGTAGAAGATGGCGATAGTTCTCCAGCCAGGTGTGGGCAAACGAGCGATAGGCTAAAATAAAGACAGAGACGCAAGTTTCGTCAGAACAAGCCATCTCTGCTCTATCAGTGAGGAATGAGCAAGGGCTGATAATCAGAAGACCCCAAATCCAAATGGTAAAGGAAACGTTTCACCTACTACCTTGTCAAATTGAACTCCGTTTATGTTTACGAATTTAGGCACCTCCATTTGTCTACTAACGAAAACCCTTTGAAAAGAAATTCTTTGAGAAACTGGGACTGCTGATGGCACGAGGGCCTAAAAAGGGATCATCTCCCAGAACTGGAGGCAAGTAAGGCAAGCAATTTAGTCGCCACTTGCCCTCAAAGTCAACAAGCAGGCGGAGAGGCAAGTAACGGGTCTGCAGGGAATTTCTAATGGGGCTAATCCACTTGGTTTAACTGGTGGGAGGATCAGGGTCGCTGCAGAGAAAACAATATCAAGGCAATCAAAGATAAGTGAAGCTTTGAGAGATAGGAGGATCGCGAGAAAGGAAGGAAGGGCGGAGAGTGAGAGGGAAGAAAGAAAGTGGACAATTTGACGAAAAAGGTGCATCGCGCAACCAATGGGGCCTCAAATCGCAAATGGCTAGAACAGTTACCTCATTTCAGGAAAAACGCCAATATCACTTTGAGGTTACGATAATCTCTTGTAGGCATCAAGAAAGATACATCAAAGAATTGAGCATGTGATAAAGATTGAAGGGCGACTGCAGGGTTTGGTTGGTAAATAAGTTGAAGACGCCATTTTGGAGAAAGGAGGCGGGAAAAGCCTTAATTCATGAGACCGGAAAAGACTTGAACTTGCAGTGTGACACGGGTAGAGATGAACGCACCAAAAATTAAAGTTTTAGATGAAAGAATGACTGTGTTTCGACTGATCCGATCTCAACTTTATTTATTGGCCTTTGACACTTCGGCGGGTCTCATTCAGTCTTTAAGCGTGGCAATCCGAATAAGCGGTAGTGTTCATTCAACCGAACACAATAAGCTCAGCTGCATATTCCTCTTCCGATGCTGGTAGAAGGAGTTCTGAAGGACTAACTGGAATGGCCTAGAGTTCACAAATCCACAGATTTCGCGAGTAGGGACTACGTATTTTTACTGTTTAGTGAACCAGAACGATTAAGGTGTTGACAGCCTAAGTTTGGAAGGAGCTATCGACTTCGTACAGGCTATAAAACACAATTTTTGGAATACAACCTTCTCCTCTGCTACCTCACTGGAGTTCTAAAATGTCTAATCCCCCATACTCTCCTCCTTGCGATAAAATTACGAATACATGCAAATGAGGTAAACAGTACAATACCACCATGTAAAGATGATTTGCCATTTCCTGCAAATGTTCCAAAACCGTACCATGACACGCATGATGATCCAATCCCGCCTCCCTCCTTCCACTGAGATATCTGACATTTTTAACGCTGCGACCTCCAGAATGGGAGTGGAATCTTACCAAAATTTCGAGGTTTAAAGCCGTTCTCGTCTGTGATTGGGCCTTCGTCAATGGAATATCGAGCAGAGAAACGACTGAACCGACAGTGGTGGAAGTCGGAGTGACTATTATTGACGAAGAGCCTTCCATATGTGGAAGAAGATAAAGAGAAGGTGGTGGAGGAGGAAGTGGAGGCAGCCGGCGTGGAGATCATGTCGAACGCGTTGCAGCCACCTGCTCCGTAGGCAGCCAGAGCTGCCAAATTTAAACGCAACTGTTCTTGAACCCCGCTCTCGTCGAAGTACCATGTGGAGGAATCATTTATGCCACCACCTGCTGTAGGATCCGGTGCTCCTGTGGAAGAAGACATGGAATTATTAAGCAACTCGGCACGGGTGTGCCAGCAGAAACTTTGATCACGTGACGCATTTTACTACATCAAGTCCATCAGAATTCGATGCCTAAATTACTCCTGTTCACTCCATTTCTAAACAAATTCAACCGTGAAGAAGCTCCAAAGCAAAAAAGACTGGGGAAACATCAAGAGTGTTAGACAATCAAGAGACCGATACTAAGATGAGAGCATTATGGACAGCGGATTGCTGGTTTTTTTACATCATGAGCCAACTTTAGGTTGTCGAGCGCTGAGTTACCACTTTTTGACAATCACTGCCCTTAAATGTCACCACCACCAATAATCAATCCAATAGGAAGTGAATAGGCGTAAAAGTGTATATTTTTTGGAACTTTGAAATCATGAAACATGCTGATCCGATGGCCAAGTGCTGTTAGATGTTAGCGACGATGAGGTAGTAGTATTGTGAGCATAGTAAAAGTGGAACCTGAACTTTGAAATGACAACTCTGGGGCGACTGTCCACAAAGTTTCGAAGAGCGGCGAATCAGCGACCAAAGAAATAATATGCATGAATTGGATTTCAAGCAAATTAAATGAGGGGCAACAGAACAAAATTTTGCAATGAATGTACTTTCAAAGGTTCTACTCCTTGCGAAAAGCAACCCAAAATCCAATTTGTGGATAGTTCAAGACCTCACTTATTAAACACCTGATGAGGAAGTTGTCCTGCATCTCGCCTTGGCATATTTGAAACTTTACACCAAGTTCTGCTGGGTATTTCGTTCACAACAACACTCTAACATTGCACACGACCGTTCGCAAGACCCTCAGAGCACACGATCAAGGAAGCCATAAGTATCAAACCTTTTCTTCGCCTCACGAAAAATGCATGGTGAATTTCATGGAGCCGCGCTCCATGACCTTCGAAGGCTTAGTGGAAAATGCCAACAAGACTGAGGATTTTTAGGAAAAGACTAAATTGTTTTAATTATTGCCAACGCTACTTTGACTCTAAAAGACAATCCTACTTTCCTTAGTACCTTTACGGCATTTCTGTTTCGAGTGATCCGATTCCTTTAGTGGTGAAGTAGTCTGCCTTGTATTGATCTAGTGGGACGCCTTTAAGGATGCGTAGCTGGCTTGCGTCGACTTCGAGTAGAGCAAGGAGTGGAATATTATTTATGTTTAGACAGACTTCAGAGGCAAGGCTGAATTGGATGTCTCGTGAGGGAGCCTTTTAAGAGGTCTCGCGCGCTTGAGAGCCTTTTTAACAGAGACTGAAAAAACGTAACTCGCCTAAAGTACGCACACAAACGTCGAGACAGAAAGAGACGGGGTAGTCGCAGTTAGGAGCGAGGCACTACCACCACTCACAAGTCTGTGGCAGAGCAGACAGTCGTCCAAAAAAAACCAGTGATTAGGTTAATTGCAGAAAACATAACATATGAATGATTTATGACGCAAATAAACCCAAAGAAAAGTGCAGAAGAATCCACCAACCAAATCCACGTCGAGGGAAGCGTCAATTTTTCATGCGGTTGGTGATAAAAAAACAGTTGTCTTGGATGTGTCAACGACAAGAATGGTGTTGGTCGGACTTCAGTCCAGAAGTAGATCCATACTCGCATCGAAATGCTCCGATCATACATAGGAGGTGTACTTTAGTAAGCTTGGCACAATTACCTCCCATAAAAATATCGTCAGATTTAAAAATATAGTGAGGCCCCAAAGGTCCCATGCAATCAATTACATGTGTTAGTGATTACAAGGCTTTTTCATGCGTGTCGACATGGCAGACAGCAAAGACCGCCATCGACGCGTTTTGATGAATTGCCTCGACATTAAAGATCTCATGATTAAACGGTGCCCCTAGGTTAATCTAATCACTGATGCTTATCCACACTTGCTACTTATTGTGTAAAATGTCAGACCAATTGCGCATCCTCATGCGTGAAACTTTCCAATTCTACGAGTTTTAAGATACCTCTGAGAAACTCCACCTAACTTTTTAAGTCGGTTGCATTTGCAAGTCGCCAGGTGACCAGCTTGATTAATAACGCTAGTTGCTGGCAGATCTCTCGGCTTTCCGTGAAACAACTTTCACTTCTGACGTCTAGGTGAAAGGCCGAGGAAGGACATTGATATGGAACTGCTAATGCACTTCCGATCGCCACAACAACGTGAACTGGTAATGGCGTCATCCAGCCAGCAAAACAAGACATCCTTAAACAGCAGCAATTACATGGAGGAAGAGGAGGCAAGGTGAATGTTAAACTTCTATCCTTTGTGTATGGCCACTGCGGTGTCTAATTGCTCGCATTAGGGTTAGGAAAGCCAAATGTACATACTGGAGATAAGGCAAAACAGGTTGGCAATCCAGCCTTCAATGATTGCCCGCTTCCAAACCAGAAGAGCAAAGAAAGTTCAAAGTGAACAAAGTATAGAGGTGTGAAAGTGAATATCTCTTCTGTCAGTAGATGAGGTACGAATATGATACTTTTCAGCGAGACAGCTTTAAAAAAGAACGTCTATCGAAGTATGATCAAAGAGCCTTTCTCTACAGACATCGGAGCCGAAAAATGTCGTTGGGCTGACTCAAGTGACATGGACCACTAGAACTTCGAAAATAAGTAAATTAACAATCACCCGAATAGATCTTATTGAGATCCGTCTTCCGTGTGAGTTCTTTTCGGAAATCCAAAGTTATCAGAGGTGGAAGAGATCGCCCATTCGGTGCGAGGAGGACTGGTCGAAGAGGCAAAAAATGGAACACCTTGACTTGTGCTGCCTAAATGCGACGATGACTAACCACGTGTTCGAGTTAGGGGCAAAACTGGGATTTCAGCAGTTCTGAGAGTGTCTAAAAATAAGTTCCCCAAACAAAAGCGTCGCCAAAAGAGCACTGAAACCCATTAAGGCCTAATCAGAGGCAGGAGAGTGGGCTTCACTACGAGAATTTGCTGTATGCAGTCCATCTAGGCCAGCAGGAATCGAGGTACTTTCCTCCTCCTTCTATTCATGAGTATGGCTAAATATTATTGCTTGGCAGAAGCCATTTCTCATTTGCAAAAGGGTAAGTACTGCTGTCTCACAAATTTAATGTTTGCTTCAATGGCCCAAAAGGAAGTTATCCAGCCATATTACACTCATCTGATGCCACGTTGATTCAGCTCCGGAATGGAGAAACGCGTAACCTGTAGTTACTGTTGTTAGGAGGGACGGTGTTTAGCAATCGTCTCGGTGGCCCTGCCCAAGTGACTGAACTGAGCGGCAGTACCTGTTGTGACCGACGTTGGTGCCATCAATGCGAACGGAGATCAATGACAGTGATTCATAAACAACGGTTGACCAACATTTGGCCACGCCACTCAGTGTATAAGCGGTTTCTAATCTTCTCGCATGCTCGTGCTTCACACGGATGCAACCGTGTTAACTCAAGCGAAATAAAAACAAGGGACATCAAAAATTTTTGATCAGCCAAAAAACTAGGGCTCAAACAAGCTCAACTTACACGAATGCAAGCAAATTTGGCAGGAACCCAGCTCTACAGCCTCAAAATTCGGTCAGACTTTCACCGAACTAGAAACAATGATGCAAGGTTCAGTCACTAGTCACATCCCAGTTCCACATTCAAATCTTGTTTCAAAAGGTGTGGAGACAATTCCCAAAATGAATTCACTGATGTTAGTGACGAATGGACTACCGAATTCATGCAGCAAACTTGAGTTTCATCGTTCGACTTGCACTACAGTTCCACAAAGTTGACAAAGTGGTGATGAAGATTTTGTGGCTTATGCGGGGGGGGACAATCGTCAGTGTAAAGCCTTCAAATTGCGGGAGGTAACTGTCTACCAATTGACATACCAAATTTTGGTTTGTGAATTGCATCCGTTTGCCGTCTCAGACATCTCCACTCTTTTCGTAAGCAAAGGTAAATAGGAGCCGTCAATGAACCTACTAGCTGCAACGTTTGAGTGTCAAATCTTGCTTTATCTCAAACCGAAAATCATTGTATCCATGGTTAGCATATGGAAATCGAAAAGCATCCAGCGGGCCTGCTGTTAAAGAACCTGACAGTGCGGCAGACGGCACTATGTCAGACCGCATCATTCAGATAAACAGGTATAAGAAATCTCAGGGGAAACAGAGGATACTACTGTCCTGTTGACGATCGTCAGATTTCCGCCAAACCTTGAGCCCATTCAAACAGGTGAAAGCTGAATTCCATCTCGGAAAACCCCCTTCACAACCACCAGTTTACGGAAGACCATTGGAAGGCCTTAACAAAAGCCAACTGGCATCCTGCGCTAGGAACATTTGGATCAGGGCTGCAACTGGTCATTTGGGTCCGTAACTTAGTTTCATTCAATAAATGCTGCTTTGACACCATGTAACATTTGAATATCCAGCATAACTCAAATCGCCTTGACCCTAGAGGGATTGAAGACCTTCAACTCATGGACATTCCCCTAGCCTCAATGTGTAGCCGGCTTCATTGTGAATAGCACACTGCACACTGATTTGACCAAACCGACTCATTATCTTGGCGGGGCGGGACACTCCAATAGTGGTCGCCGGGATGGCTGGGAAAAATTTGGAGTTTGTTCTGATTCCTTGACTGAACTCAACGGGCCCTAAAAATCCGCTAGCCAAACTGAAAGGTGGTTCGGATTTTGTAAAAATCAACCTCTCAGATACTTATCTTCACACTGAGACGAGCCAAGAGTTCCGGGAGTTCTTGACCAGCAGTTGACTCGCATTTGGCCCCAAAACTCCCCCAATCATCCTTCGTGCAATCATGGATGCCAAGATGTCTAGGCAACATAATCGTAACAGACTCAGAATGAATGGAATTGATCAGAGGGATAGAGATTGCCCTTAAGTGAATGAAGGGGTGCGGCTTCCATCTGCGCCAAGATAAGCGTCCCTTCACCGTGGATTTAGGTGCCATTTTTGGGCTTCCTTATCGATGAGCACACCAAACACTGAACATATCAGTAGAGTGGCTTTTGCTTCATGGAATTCTAAATCAGCATCCGTTTCTGGGCCTAGTGAGTCACTACAGCAACTTTCTACCAGCAGGGTAGGAGATCCGTGATGCATCTAATTGGTTACCTCACAAAAGATATCCAACAGTCTTGCCCAGCAAACCGGCAACAGGCCTTTGAGGGGATCGAGTCAATACTTAGATCTGAGTTAGCATATTCATTATGCCCTTCAGATGGAGATCGTTCCCGAGTCAGGTGCACCGAACTACGGCCCGGGTGCAGTCATCTCTCACACCATTGCTGTAACAGGCAGCAACCCCCTGTGCTGCTCGTTCTCAGACACGAATGGGGTGACACCAGAACCATAATATTTCCAATCAAGGAGTTTCAAAAGACGTGGTGTGAATATGTTACAGTGAGTGCAGGATACAAAACCCTTCCGTAAGGTGAATACAGAAATGGGTGATTATACTGTACGGTGCCAAAAAACTGATAAGAATCGCTGGACTATTCCCAGCAGAGGCAGCTAGTGTAAAGTAGTCTCTACCACTTCCTTTAGATGGAGAAATGTCTTCAGTTAGGATGACTGCATTAGATTGTCATGAATGAGTCAAAAAGCATCGATATTAATTAGGCCAGATGAAATTCATTCTCGTGGACTATGTCGGGCCCATTGATGGGTGTCACCACATGGTTCTCGCAGATGTTCATGGAAAAATGCCCATAAGTTCCTAAAATGTTATGAACAATAGTGGAAACTGCTGCTAAGAGGTTCAGATAAGTCCTCACATGTTTTGGGGATTCAGGAGCCCTGGTGCGTGACAGCACAATGAAGTCTATCTCCTGTGTGTGAGAGGTGCATTCAATAGCCAAATGAACCGTTGGAATGATTTGCAAAAAACCCTCAAGTTGGCACAGCCTAAGGAGGAGGCCAATGAACAAAACTCTTCAGAAATTTCTTCTCATCGAATAACATGGGACCCAAGTACACTTGATGGCGTTTCACCAAATAAAGCGGTAATATATGAAAGAATATCCACCCCGACTCTGATTTACGCACAGACCCTAGATCTCATGAACCCAATAGCGGGGACGAGCAAAACCGCCTCCAGAGGTCAAGCCATTATGGCAGAAAATCACCGTTATCAACAAGTGAGCTTGGGAAGGTGGAAAATCATCCAGATTCAAGCTCACGTCTACCGCGAAGTTGGAGCTAAAAGGGCAACACAGACTATACGTGCGATAGGTCTCAGGTCCATTGGTTACAGCGGAATCAAATCCCATAACTTCAGCAGAAGTCCCATTCAAAGATTATAATTTGCGGACTACCACACGCGGCCATGACAGGAACAGAGAAAACGAGGAACCGATTCAAAAGTGAAATCTTGCGATGTTCGAGCTGGGCAATCAATGGGTGACCAATAATTGGCTACACACTCAGCACACAAATTGGGAGGGCTAAGTGGGTTAGCGTCACTTCGCTTGCGCCTTCGACTCCTTTTGCGAACTCAAGCTTCACGGGCGAATAGAGTTTTCACACGGAAAAGTTTCCCGTAGTAAGTAGACGTTCGCATGGAAGGGGAATGCATACAAGACTCATTTGATCCTTCTGGCTGAGAGCGTGTGGAGACAACCAAAAGTACAACTCCAATTCCTACAGACAGTTGAAAGAATGTAGCGATGAACTGACTGCCTTCAACCAAATCGCCCTCCTCCTGTTCAGGACATGATGCCACTACTATCACAAGGAATTGTGCTGCAGTAGCAATAATGCAATCGAAATCGCGGTAATGGATTCACACTCTGTCCACAGTCCCCATTTGGTAGCCGATACATTACTACTGCTTGAGACTCTTCCACAGTTAAGCACCGAGGTGTGATGACTGAGGACTGTGGGGGAGGCGAAGGAGGGAAATTTAGCTGACGTAACGCTTTGCCAATTATAAGTGAAAAAGCGCCATAACAACCAGACGATGGGCTTCGATATTTCGTGTGAGACAAAGTATGGACTTGGTGCAATCCTCCACCGACGTCTTTCGGCCTACGAAATGGATTTGATGAAGCTAAGTCTATTCAGAACTGTAGAGGCCTTTGGACGAATGGATGAGTAAGTGAGTAGACTGTAACTCATTTGATACCAAATGAAGCTCTGACCAGATTCCACTTTTGATAAAACAGTCAATGTTTACTTTTGATGAATGCATCCAGTAATTAAGCCAGTAGACAATATAGAGTGGTGAATGGATCATGGCAACACTGGCAGTGGATTAATGGTCAGTAACCCTCCAAGTTAGTCAACTAGAGAAGCAGTTGGTAAAGAATATTAATTAGCAGGAAAAATTGCGACAGGACACACGAGGGCCGAAGTCTACAGGAAAAATGTATCCAGCGTTTCAAAACTACCTCTACACAACATAACAGCGGAGATTCAGTCGATGAGGTCAAGTTGCCCTTTTACAGAGAAAAGTTGGGTTTAACGCCAGCGATGACGCATTTGGTTGGCCTCCCAGACAGACGCGACATCCACTTCCAGACACAACTACTCCGCAGTGTGATGACACCGCATCGTCATGACGCTTCTCGTACTCTACCAGCATCACCTCCTTTCCATTGTTCAAACGAATCAGGTTTTTACAAGCTTGGTACTCAATAATATCGCACCTGGTGACTCAATGCTCACTCCAGCAACAGAGTTGGACTAGTAAAAACTTTCCAGCGAATGAGAAGGAATGCGAAGAACAACTATGGCCCGCATATAGAGGATTTTGCTGCTTTCAAAGGCCGTAGAATTACAAAGAACAACTTCAAGGCAGTGGTTCACATTCCTTGCACGAAAAATCTCCTGAATTCTTCATGAGTCGCAGGAGATGAGAATTTTGCTTATTATCATTGCCTTTACTTCCCTACTGCATGCATAATTGATTCGGGGATGAGTCGTGACCTCGTTAGAAAAACAGACACGACTACACAAATCCTGCAGCATGCCCAAAGCCAAATTACCCTCTAGCTACCGGCTAAGAGATAACATGGAAGATCTATCCGGCTCCAGTTACCCCAATTCAAAGAGTGAGACATGCACCTTTCCGAACCAAAGCTATGATGTTCTACAGAAGGTAAGCCAGCCAGATATAGGTGGTGCATAATTTAGATCCTGAGAAAGCGTGCGCCTTTTACAACCTTTATTGAAAAAGCTTGAATATTTCATGGAGGGGTAGTGTTTACGTGCGACCGAGCACGAAGGCTTCCAAAGTTGGATTGTAAATGCAAGCACTTTGGCCGGGCATTTTGGAACTTCAAGTCGACCTCTGTTTGCGCAGATGCTTAAGCACGGAACATGAACCCCAGAAAACAACCCTACATACTTGAATGTTGAGAGGGCGAGAGAGACTGGGAGAGGCAGGCCAGCATTCCACTGTATTCAAAAACAGCTCGTCGAGTTTATAGCCCTTTTTAGTGGGGAATAATATTAATTTGCGTACTGGTGATACAACTGTGGAAAAAGAATCGGGGACGCATTGACACAAGCGATTGGGGTCAAGTACAAGCAGATTTGAGCACTGGAAAGTCACACTCACACACCCGGATGGTAGGTGGCGGGAAAGGGGCATGCATAGCGTGGGAGTTGCCCACCCAGGTACAGAAAGCACAAGGGATGTTGGAATGGACATCAGCTTGACAAACTGGATCATTTTTTCGTCCACAACATGACTACATGAACGATGGGAACACCAGTGGGGGATGGATAGGAGAGAGAAAGTCGGAGCATAGAATGGCGCGTATTTGAGCTGTGGGAGTTGGGGCGATTCACTATAGGCACTCACGAATCGGAATGTGCATTCAAAACAAAACAGAAAAGTAATTTCCCATGCAAAGACATTATGTTCAGAGATAGGCGACTTCTGAACTCCTAGGAAGCCGGGAAAGAACTAGAACTAGCGCCAGCAATTCAATCCCGCCTTACGTGCGTTCAGTTCGGTTGATTGTAACTGCTAGTACCAGTTTGATTTGCAGTTGAAACGCACAAATATCGTAACCAATATTTAATAAGCAGTGCAGGGTCCAGGCGCCTCACTTGTAGGCGCGATGGTCCTTTCAACAGGCCAGTGATCAATTTCCGTGCGGGTAATTTTATAACACCACCAATACGAGGTTTCAAATCCTAATGCGTGACGATCCGGCAACTGATCAGAACAAAGTAGCACCCCGTCGACCGAAAGGTCCGATTCCAGCTGTCACACGCTTCCAGCAAGAGAACACGACAAAAATATTATTATTTAAAACAATGATTGTGAAAGATATTACGGATTGACAAAAACAAAGTCGACCAGTGAACAGTTAAGGGTGAACACACGATCCGTTGCCTGTCAAAACACATGGCGTAGAAAATCGTCGAAAAAGTGGCGAAATGAAGCTAGTGGATCATCAGATGGATGTCAACACAAGGCGAACGAAATGAAGTGCTCAATGGGCAGAGTGTACTAACTTGCGCCTGGAAGAGCAGGGCCTAGTAGCTACACAAAGGCAGGCGTTCGTCCAGGTGACCTTGGAGTGACCAATGAGCAAGCGCATATGCCCAGTCAGTGTATTTCTAGAAAAAGGGCACCCACTGGAGGGTGAATGCAAAAGGCCTCTCGCCTCTCCTTCGCTGTTGGTGCTGTGGGCAAGGCAGAAGCGTAAAATACATCCATCTAAATCGACACGCTAACAATAGGCGGAGAAGCGATGATCCCGTAAGGAGAGCATACGGAAGTTTGACACTCCAGACCCATACACAGAATTCATGCAAGCAGAATCTCACTATTCCACGTGCGAAATCCTTTCTGGTTAAGTGAGCTTACATGGACAGCATAGTAACCCCACAGTTCGTGTAGTCAACCGGAAGGGCAGAGGACGAAGCTAGTTGTTAGTAGTTTTACCGCCTGAGCATCGACGCAGACACGCCAGCTTAGTACACCCACACACATGCACAACCACCACCGATGCCGGGCTTCAGTCTTCATCGGTCGTGCGCTACGTTAAAGGCGCGCACACCTCGCTCCACTTCATTCCACTCCGTCGCCTCCCTCCTCTTCCCCTCTTTTCACAAGAGAAGAGTAGCAAGGTTGGTGGGGAGGCAGAAAATGCAATTGTGGAAGCAGGAGGGGACATGCAAGCAGGCATACCATCAAGGTGAGTGTGAGTCATGCTGTCTCTCACAAGCAGAAACCGGACGCGAGGTGGTCGGATTGGTTGTTGGTCCAAGACTGGAGTAATTGAATTTCGCATAAACAAGGCTTGAAGGCAGAGAGTTTCTACTTGCAAAAAAAACCTCTACACCTCTACCTCTCATTCTCTTCTGCAGGTGACTGCAGAGGAGTACTTTTAGAGCTGGATTGAAGTAAACAAAGATGAGTGAGAATAACACGGACTGTCGACCTTGTACCCCGCCTTCTCCTCCCCCACTGTAGATAGAACTCTCGCACAATAAGCAGTGAATGAATTAGGCTTTCATATGGGTGGATAATCGAGGCTGCACTCAAACTGACTATAGTGTTCTTATTTACGCACCATTTGTCAAATTTTAAACTAAAATACCACTAATCATCTTTTTGACTGCACTTGTAAGTAAAAAAGGATGTTGTAGGTACAACTAGGAGAAATTTGTTCCGTTTTGGGGGCATGACGAGGACTAGGAGAACAACTTTAGGATGCCTCGACAAGCCCACGAAATGCGCAAGCTAATTGGGATTAACCAGAGCCTTACACCGGCCTTCTAAACAAAGGAGCTGAACTTCCTCAAGGACTTAAAATAGCGATGTGCTATACAGGAACTTGGACGTGTTTGAGCAGGCGACAGAGTGAAAAGATGTCGGGAGAGGTTGAAGCCTGAGTCAAAGGGCACCCGCACATGGCACACAGTCACGTGGATTCGAGTGCGGTTAGTTCCCTTAAAAAAGGGGAGGCGGCATACGAGAAAAAAGAAAAAAGCGGCAAAGGCGACTCAATACAGCAGTCTAGACACCGCTGCATCCAAATGTACTGAATGCTCTTGCCCTCACAGAGCGATATTTTTGTCACTATAGCTAGCGCTGATGTACATTTTGTTGTTGTTGCCGCACTTTCAGTACCTTTTTCACTTCAAAAAGCATAAGGGAAAGCCAAGGTCATTCCTCACTCCAATGACCGCCTCTAAAGAACCAATAGGGCTTAGATTCTGTGAGTGTAAACATAACAGCGGCGAAATTGGATAGTGAGATTCCGTGACGCAATCCCTGCGCCTTTTGAGGAGGCAAGAAATAAAACAAATGCGCTTCTATAAGTTCAGTTCAGAAGTTAAAAGGCTCATGGACCGTCATGCGACTCTGCAGTCTTGGATTGCACTACTGCTCCTCCCCACTCCAATGTACACGTACACATCACTCAAGTGGACTAGAAGCATTCAGCGGCGTTTGTACAGCCTGCCAATTAGAGGATTTTTTTCAACTGCTCTCACGCTCACCATCCGGTGTTTACTTACGCACTCACACACTCCCTCCCTGGCTCGCTCATTCACTCGACACTGCACCCAAGAAATGCAAGCTGTTTGTGGAAGAGGCAAGGGAACACAGGGTGCCACACACACCCGGTTATGTGTCTCTACCTAGCTCACGTATCTGTCTTCTCTCCATCTCGCAAGCTAGCTATCTGCTGGTGTGAGGATAAATATAAACACTGCGGGTCGAAAGAGATGCTGGAGTATGAAAAATGGGCGGATGCCATGGACGCGCATGAGTGTCAGTGCCAAGAGACGTGTTACCGCCTTCACCTGATTGTCGTGAACACGGCGACTGAGGAAAAAGACCCACCCCCACCCCCTAGGCACACGTAGTGAAAAAATGGGAAGTGGAAGGAACCGGCGTGAGATGCCGATGTTCATTCTCCTGCGGTCTCGCTTCGATCCGCGTGCCTCGCCTGCAATTTGCATACACCCAAATTCTATGTAAATTGCTGCAACTAATGAGACTTCATTATACCACGAGGGACTCTCATTATCATCAAATTTGGGGACACGTTCTCTCCTAAATCCATCGATCCGCTGGAAGGACTCTCAAAGGTGACAAACCCATCTATCGAGAGAGAGCGTAATTTCCCACTCAAACATTGTTCAGACAAAATTCGTATCACCACAAAAGACCCTAATTTCGAGGTTTAAGCTAAATCTGACGACGAATAGTCGTAGGATCTTAGGGTCTATGGGAGGAGAAAGCAGGAAACTTACTCACCGTAGGTTTTATTCATTTGAGAGTCACGTTGAAGAAGTTTGTCGGCGAGATGTTGGGCACTTGCCAGCACGCGATTGGGGTGCGAGGCGATTAAGTATTGGGCAAACTTCTGCAGCTGACCACGGTCCATTTTTACCAGTGTGTCTAAAACGCAAATTGGACGAAAGGTTGAGCAGATTTTCCCCATCAGA
Organism: Taenia solium; assembly: GCA_001870725.1. Lineage (NCBI taxonomy): Eukaryota > Metazoa > Platyhelminthes > Cestoda > Cyclophyllidea > Taeniidae > Taenia > Taenia solium. The sequence continues at coordinate 118,363 of MIEF01010020.1, read as the reverse complement.
CTCACACAGCACTGGCTGATAGGCTATCTCAGGTAAGTGCGAAGTTTAGTACCTGGACACTATTAAGCATACGTCGCAGTTCTTTTAGTGAACGGAGTGACCAGTCGCCAGCCAGCCTACTTGCCTGCCAAGCCGCTACACTTAGTTTAAATTTAAAACGGAACTTTCAGCCAATTTGCGCGAAATGCGACGAGTGAAAGGGATAACACTAACTTCGTGTTGATGCCACAAAGGAAAACTTCGGGATGCGGTTTGTGTTGGGCTTTCGTAAAGTCGAGGTATCACTCAAACTACGGCACTCAGTATGAGAATTTTAGAAAAGATGACCTCAAAAACGTGATATTGAGTACCAGGTCTTAGTCTCCTTAAGCAAGTTCAATTTGACTCCATCATAGTTGGAAAGGTTAGAATTGAAGACAACTGAGCGGCTTAGTTGTAGCCAAGTCATAGGGAAGCTGTGCTCAGGAAAGTGAGAAGTAGACTGATGAAGTGTTCAAAACCATTCGGGAATTTGGATACTAATAAAAGAAGAAGTGGAATTAGCCGATGCAGTCGTAGTCGTTGAAACGGCTGACAGCGACCATCGCCTTTGGCATGACGCTACGACACATCGGGAAATCGAGCCACAATGCTGGTTCCGAGCCTGGCTGAGGAGGCACGTAAATGAAAATGCTGAAACTACTTGGAGTGCAATTCGCCTACTCACCCACATAGACTCTCAGTAGTGCCCTCTTCTGTACTAGGTGAGATCGCTTCAACAGCCAGGGTACCTCGAGGATGGAGGTAAATTTAACGGGTTCAACAGTTCAGACTAGGATAAGCCTCGAATTTCCGATTCATCAAATACAACTTCGAAATGAAGACCTAGGGTTATGGCAAATTGGAGGCACATGTGACGGCATGTTTAACTTTTTAAGGAGGAACTCAAATTAACGAGAAATCCAGCAATGATTCCCAACTCCACAAAGCAAAATTTCCAAACCCATCAGTCATGATTTATGACTGGATTGAATATGATTGACGAAATACAAGGATCCCATTAAAGAGTCACTTGAGTTGGTTTAGTAGTGAAAAAAAAACGTTGCAAGGCCTCTTAAAAGTGGATATCCCTGTTTAATCTACGAAGTTAGTATGCCCTTGGTTTAAAAGAAGCGTTTGGGACGCCGCAGCGGAGGCCTCTTAGTTTTTAAAAGAAGCAGTTACCAAGTTTAAAATATCATTTTCCTCGACGTAATGAATGCGTCTGCTGTGAAGTCAACCTGCTCGGTCAGATGCCAGATTTGGGTGAAGGGGGCCCACAAGTAAACACTGTGCACATGAATCGGAACGCGTAGGATGCATTATGCGGAGTTATAACATCAACAAAGTGTGGAAGAAGCTTGACCAGACGATGGATGGTTGATTTGTTAAAGTTACAAACATTAGTCAACTTGTTGATGTAAATGTAAACGTCTAGTTGGAACCCATGCAGAACTCCAGTATGAGTGTTCGATGCAAAAAGGCGACCAAGTAGCGTTGGAATACCTTGTCGGCAATAGATTATAGCTTAAACTTCGGAAGTGAACGAAGAAGGCTTCCAAAAAAGGAAGTTATTCAACCATACGATAAATTTAGCTCTTTGTAGATAGTTGTGACTCTCGAGCCAGTGAAGCAAAATCAACTTATTTAGATAAAGGGAATCTTGGACACATTCGCGACATCGTCCAATGTGACTGATAAGTGGCGAACAACTTGAGAATGCCAAACTAGCATTTTAGTGAGTGCTGCAATCTAGTGAAAAAGCGGATTCGGCCATTCGGAGTGGCCAGTCGGGAAAGGATTTCGCTTCAAAGAATCAAATCGAAATTGGTGTCTAAAAAAATACCAGGTTCTTCGAAACAGCGCAATTCGGCAGACTCCAGAAACGAGGTTGTGGATAAAATCCAGAGGGTACTGCTTGGTGAATTATGAGGTAAACGCTCAATAAACATGATCGTTGTTTCTTGAGAGACCAGGGTTCCAAATTAGTGTTAGTGGAGTGAAACGAATGAGTGAACATGGTATTGGTTCGAAAAGGCTGTACCATTCGGGGTCTACAGTAAAAGAGAGCCTCGATAAAGGGGCATGTCTGCCCATAAGACAGGTTAGCTTCCACGAAAGCCTCAAAAACGATTGCATTATTGAGATTGAGGAATACTTAAAGCAATGACGCATCAGTAAAGGAGCCATACAAAGGCTTAAGATGTGGTGAGAATGGAGAACTACCTTTGGCGAGGCGAAGCTCGACAGTATTTTTGACTGATTATAGGTGATTATTGTGAATTCGCAGAGAAAAGAGAAGAGGTTGGATCAATGGTTGATGGGACAAATGCGCGCTCTATCATGCTCCCTCATTGATGCTGCGAATTGTGCGCTGTTATCTATCACGAAAAAGCCTCATTTGTAACCCGCTGCTTTCAGAGTTTCCCCCGAAAGCGCTCTCACTACATTCTAGTCGAGGCCTAAACGCGCAGAAACCAATCCATTAAGGATTCCTATCTTCGTGTCCTATCGGCAGAATGACAAGCTATTAGTCATCTTCGCAACTTAAGTCTATTATTGCGGTGCCTATGAGAGACACCAGATTGCTCGAAAAAACCAAGCGCAAATGAAATAATGCCAGAGAAAGCGGACACCGCCGATTCCGAATTTACAGTTTCTTTCGGATCTGCAGACGACAATTACACCGAACAAATGAAAATGGAGCCCCATGCCGTCTCCATGAATACAAATGCTACACAGAACCCCTGCTCAGGAAACCTTCCCGTAAGGTGGATCGCATGATTAAGTCACAGAAAAAATGAGAACGTCAACACAAAATCCCCGTCCCAAGCATGGAGCACATCAGTGATAAAAATAAACAAACGACTATGACCGAATGGAAGATTATTTGCCCAGTGTGTATTTGCTAACCAAACAATGAATTTAGGTTGAGTAAATATGCAGTCCGCTAAGATGCCTATGCAACGAATTCGCAAGGCAACAACTGCTCAAATCTACATGAGGAATTAGAGCCTAATAATTTGGTCTAAAACAAAGTAAAATGTCACATTAACGAGTGATAGATAAGCCTTTTGCATTTTGGAAATCAGCCAATCGAAAGGGCACAATATTTTGCTCTAAGTTTACGGTGGAATTAATGTGAATGGAAAAACACGAGGCTAATCACAAAAACTATACATATTTTATTTCAAGATCCTGAGTTTACAAGAAACGAGTAGCAAAGTAAATAAAAGTGAAGTGAGTCTGTTGACTTACCAGATATTGGAGCGCGGTAATTCACACCATCAGGTTTATTTATTCGAAAAAGTGCCAGAGCTACTGCATGCGGGCACCATGAGAGTCCACGGCTGTTGCATGTACAACAAACGGATGTAATTTTGCACCTATTCAAAGTGTAATGAAAAGTGACGAACTGTAACACCTGTCAAAAGTCATGGAAACTTTGGAGGTTTTCGAATCTAATAGGCCTCTAATATTGCCATCGGGTTTTACCACACCTGTTAGATGAAAACCTGTAAGAGAATGATAAGTATGCGTAACAAGCTTGGTTTACCTATTTGAATGGCATCCTCTACACAATTCTTCTGAAACATTTGCTCTCCGACGGCGAAAGGGGATTTTTCGGTTGAACCAGATTTATATGACATGAAAGACGAATAAGTTTTAATATCGGCGCTGTCTCGAGGAAACGAATAAAATATTATACGCTCCTGGACGGGATCCGGTACATGCACGAGGGTAGTCTCGACATATTCGAATGGTAAATGGTAGGCGACTGACATCGCACTAATGTCGAACAAAGACAACACTTGGGAAACATATTTTTCACTGCATAAATCCGGATCCAAACGTCGAATTTTTCTCCTTGACACATTATTTGGATCCTCAAATTGTCGTTTCATTTGTGAGTTTGCATATATCAGCCGAACTGACTTCCAGATTGAACGACACCACGGCTCGAGCAGAATTTACACCGCGTCCGTAACGCGCGGTATAGGTCAGGTGGTAAACGTTTAGTTGTAGACTATAACAAATCAAGGTCGACCATGAATTTGTTTGTTCGATTGCAACCAACCAAAAAAATTTTTTTTAATTTAAAGGGGAATGTACACTGATTTACGGTGCTTAAATCAAACCCAATAATTACTGATTTCTCTTAGGCACGGAAATTCACCTATGTTAAGCATCTCTGTCGTTTCTAAGCCCCTATGACGGTGTTATGAAAATACATCATTTTCTACCATAGATTAATTTCTAACTAGCAAAGGTGTGCTCAGTTTTATCCGGATTCGTAATATATCCTGAGGGAGGGAACATCACCTCCTTCTTTTATGATATGGATAATCAGATGAGAGCACTTTAAAATTAATTCCTAGTTTCCTTCAACTTTGTCTTACTTGACCCCTTATACCGGCATTGAAGTCAAATCCTAAGATAGCAACAATTGGTGCCACTTTGACAGCCTTTCTTGTGTAAACCTCTTTAGATTGAGGAACATACAGCTTCTAAGCGTTACACCCGGTTGACAACACTTGGAGGAGGGCTGCCTACCACCATTGCCAGGGTAGCACCCCAAGTACTCACTGGTGCGCAGTGTTGGCTTCAAAATGTTTGAACTGAAGTAAGGCCAACGCACAAACATCCCCTTACGCTCCTTTTCCATGTGATTCATTTCATAAATGATGGTGTTTGGGGAAGCTACTACGCACAATCACGAAGACTATTATGCCACACTTGGTATCAAAGACATAAGTAAACGTGTTAACTAATGAATTTATAAGCACGGCTGCGAGATTGTCACCAAATACTATTTGCTTTGATTATGCACACTTAAGAAAATGGGTTGCGAAGAAGAAGGCCCTCTTTTTTTTAAAAGAATTTACGCTCCATCGCTGAATGAAGCGTTTGTTTGTTCTGCATATCCTACGCAAATCGACCAGGCAAGGCGTCGCATCACCACGACCCTGGGTAAATAAATTTAAAACTCTACTAAATTGAGTTGATATTTCTTGCGGCCATTATCAGAAGCGTAAATGTAAATACAAGTTGATAAATGTCCCTCTGGGCGAATTGCAGTTGTAGCTGATTCAGTCCCCAGTACAGCTGAAACAGTTTATTAGCCCAGACGACTAAGTTTTCCTGATGACTGCTGCTTCAAATAGGCATGCATTTCCATACTTTATTTTCACTGAGCCATCATAAGGTGGCCACAATAGGGATCGGTTTAATAACGTGTGTCTGTGAAGGACACTTCTGTGAGGCGCCTATCTATGTAGGCACTTGGGATGACAGACAGGAGAGGAGAATGGAATTCAGTCTTTTCGCCTAAAAAGAAAAAATCAGAAGAAGGAGAGAAATTCATCATTACTGGGATCAGCCAATTACGAACCTGCAGAGTGGCGGTAGCATTGGAGAGAGAAAAAAAACAAATCCTCACCTCTTCATTGGCAGGGCCCCCCTCAGGGAAATTTTTCATCGCGTAAACATACACGTTGCCCGAACTGTCTCCAACCATAACTGTCTAAAATGAGAAAAATCACCAGTGTCCTCAGAGTTTGAATAGCAAAGAATGTAGACTACGTGTATGCAAAGGTAGCATTGACCCAATCAAGAGTATTTCGATAATAATAATTATTATTTTAATGAAATATTATGTCTTGACTCTATAGGCATGCGCTGTTCAGCAATCATAGTAAATGTAAGGTTAAATTATCCTAACATTCGAAAATGGCTTTCTAGAAGTATCCTGTGAGCCATATTTTTTTGTTTAATCTAAGCTGTTCAGGATGACGACCGATTCATCTCAGTTTGTAGGGGTATTATTTATTTAAGCTCTCTCAAGTTCAATCTCATCTTAGGACATGCTCAAAGTCAAAATTTACTTCCCCACCTTGTCTACACCGCGACCTCACCGCAATAAACAGGTGCCGTCAGACGAGGGATTAAGTTTGATCAAACTTCACAGGCCTTGGAATCAGACCCAGTGCAGTCGCATAGCCAGTATTCTGCCCAAAAGGTTTCAAAATGTCAAATAGATTGCTCTGAGTGACGACTGGTTCAAATGACCAGGCTTTTCTTATGTATCCTCATTTTTGGTGGACCTCCGCCCCTGCCATGCAATTTAACAATATTTGCAAACATGCCTTCCATATTTTCCTATTCCTCTTTAAAGACACAAACAGACTCAGGGGTAGAGAGATGTTTAGGCATGGAGGGACACTCGCACGTGTACCAGGCATCGCGATAGCGCAAGAGACTACAGCTGTGCCCACAGTGTCAATGTCGGGGGCGAGCAGACGAACGGGTGTGTGCGCACTCATGTATGTGTGTAGGTCGGTTGTATGTATCCACGTGGAGCGTAAGTTGTATGCGGTTTCGCAGCTGTCAGGACGCCTCGAAGACGCGAACAGTTGGCAGATGGTGTCGCTGACACTGACTGCGCAGCTGCACGTGCTTGAGCGCGAGAGGACGGCAGGCGGGCGGACGGACGGACGGACGAAAGGACGAGTGGGAGGGCGAGGCGGGGCGAGGCGAGGCGAGGCGAGGCGAGGGAGTGAAAGGCATGGTGGGTTGGGAGGGCCACCACCCTGTATGTGCGTGCGTGTGCAAACTCGGTTGCTAGGCCTCTCGGGTGGATGTGTGGGTGTGTGCTTCGAGGGCTTAACATCCGGGCTTTGGAGATTAGTCGAAGAGGATGGCACCCAACCATTAACTTTAAGCCCTAATAATGAATCGTAAATCTTCGTTTCCTTTGGGATTATGTTAAAGTAACGAGTAGTTAAGCCGCCTCTCTTGACTGTGACCATCTGCAAAATCGACAGCTCTGCACCTTGGCTCTGGTAGGTTTTTCTATGGCAAGAAGGGCGAAAATCCTCAACTACCTGTTTACGAATTTTCAACAATCTTTACAAAAAGCCTCTTAAGTCATCAGCTGATTTATCACCCTGATACAAGATTTTACTATTCACCTAGTCTAAGATTAAATGATTTTGAATCCATTGCTTATAAAAATGCCCAAAAGTGTGCAGCCAATGTTAGTTGTTTCGGGTTCAAGCATTGGAGAAGGCACGTTCCTCGACCTTGAACAGATATTGGCTAAGATCCTCTTTGGTGATTTAGGTTTTCCTTATTTTTACTATAAAGTCAAGATTAAATGCGTTTGGCTTCCTTCTTTAAGCTACCTACTAAATATTAAAAAACAATGTAATTTTGAACATTTGAGCTCAAAATCTACACACCGTATTATAACCTTGCCCCAAAGTATTAAAAGTATTGTTGCCTCCAGGGCAGAGCTGTGAACTTCAATGTGTCGGCTTTAAACCGAGGTCTTAAACAACCTTTTAAAAGATCCCACAATCACGACTTCTTGGTAAAAAAACGCAGTTGACCCTCTCGACTGCCTAAAATTGACTTAAAAAATCCTAATGAACTTTATTTTCGCTATGGTTGCAAAGGCCACTACTTCTGCAGACAGAAAAAAAAATAATTAGTTGTAGTCTGATTCACACACCCATAAAGTATACTCTTGACGGTGAAATTGTGCTCTTGGACGAGGTGTTAATCACCAAAAAAGTAGACTTTGACTCGGACTCGCAGCTTGTAGATGGCCAGGCAAGGGGTAAGGGAGGCAGATCAGTTAATGGTCTATGTGCATCCTCGTCAGCCCAGATGTTTGCGCATTAACCTTTGAACTTCTGCTCTGGCCAGGTGGTGCCTAGAGGGTGCATTAATGACTGACAGACGACATCTAATTGCAGCTGTTCCTTCCTTCCCTGTTGCCAACGTAGGCGTGTGCGACCAGTACAATTATCACACAGCCGCACGTCGAAGCAACGGCAGCATTCACTGGTGATGCTACAAAATCACCATCAGTGGAACAGCTGTAGGAGCTGAAGGTGAACTTTTTAAATACAGGGTGAATTGGGGACGTAGTCCAGTGTTTGCCAAAGATGGTAGAATAACCTTGAGAAGAAGTATGACTAATTTTAAAATTCTCAATTACATAGTGTAAGGCATGTCGACTTTTAAATTAACCTTGGCACAAGAACAGATTCCAAGAATTGCAAACCAAATTCATTTCTTGACACGATCTCCTGTTACGTTTACACACTTATCCTAGAGTTCAAGAAGTGCTGGAATGCAGCCTTGACGCAAAATTATTTGTCAGCTCGTCTGGACCAATCTGCTTCCCTTCATCTGTCTAGGCACCCATCGTGCACCAACTTTTTGGAATTGCAAGCGTTCATGAATGATGACACTCACCGTTCCTACGAAAAGGTGTATTCCTCTTGCAACTACACGGCGAGTTACACAAGGATTATCCAGACTCAGACGTTCTACTCGCTGGATATTCATAGGGATGACTGCTGTGGGCTGAGAACCATCACGACTGGGACCGTCACTGACAGAGGTACGACCGCTCTTAAATCGTTTGCACCATTCTAATGTCTTGCTACGGCTGAGCGCCCCAGTATCATATTGTGCTGGAGCTCTTCTGTAGCTACCCATGGGTTTTAAATGCCTTCATTGGCAAGACACTTCATAAACACACGCTGCTCCCCATGCGCGCCGCTACCGTTGATTGTCAACTTGCCTAACAATGTCTGGACTGGCGCCCAAAATCTGCACCGGCTATTTTTACTAGGACACACTTACCACCTACTGTTGCGGTATCTCTCTTTTGCTCTCTATCACCGCAAAGTCCCGATTCAGCTTTAGCGCCACTGGTGTTTGTCAGTGGTTGAAATTAACAAAGTTTAATAAATCAGCAAGGCTAAAAACATGTAAATGGGAAGGTCATATCTTGCACCAAACTTTGAAATGATTTTCCTTCTGTCCAGCCCCTCATTGGCCAAAAAGTACGCACCTCTCACGTTCGCCACCAACAGCAGCCAATGAGGAACGAGTACCAACGTCGCACCAACACACACATTCCACCTAGCTGCCAAACTTGTCAGTCACCGCGGAGCGAATTAATTACCACAATCATGGAATTCCTCGGTATGCATGACACTTCTAATCCAAGCACACAGTCTCCTCCTCCACCTTCACCTTCATGTACCTCCGCCTCGCCCTCCTTGATGTCACCTCATCGTGGTGATAAGGCGGATCTTCGACTTCGCATCAAGCACGCGATGAACGCGAGAGAGCGCACTCGCACGGCTAGTGTCAATGACGCCTTTCTTATGCTCCGTCGTCTCATTCCCACGCAGCCGTTGAACCGAAAGCTTTCGAAGATTGAGACCCTTCGATTGGCCACCTCGTACATTGCTCACCTCAACTCCATTCTTGTGACGGGTATTCCAGCCTCGGAACAGCCCTGCCTACGACATCTTGATGCTCCATTTGGTGGACAGCGACCCAGTGTATGTACCTTCTGCGTGAACGAGTTCAAACAACGCCAGAAGGAATTAAAGGAGCAGATTTAAGGATCAATTTAGCTATGGGCGTTTTCGTTCTTCACATTCGTCGGCTGTGCTCACTGAACACGTGAGGTTCGAGTTGATACCGCATGTGACTTATTTATACCCGCATATTTGTTCATCCAAGATAAAACCATGTAAATAGGAGTAAACATCTGCCTCAAAAATGGAGATGTACGAGATTTGGGTGATGGAAGTAGGTTGCTCAAAACTTACATCGCTGTCTTCGGTGAAGAGAACTGCGGACATTGTTGTGTCAGCACACACAGATTCAACGTGGACCGGATCAAGTCTTAAATAAGATTAAAAAAGACCATCTTAGTGGTAGGTTCCACTGAAATCTATTTCAGTTAAGCGGTGATCTTAAACACACATACAAAGCTCAGTAGATGGGCAAGGTAACCACCTCCATTAAAAGCAGCTTTATTTCATGCTCCTTTCTGCATTTAGTTAGCTTTTGTTTACTGAAAAGTTGTGGAGAAAAACAAAATGGTCCAAAAAACACTGGTAATTGCATTGACAATGGGTTTGCTCGTTTCACCCATTTCTACAAGCAAAGTTAATAATCCTAAAAATCTTAAAAGGGAGTGGTTCCAAATAAGGCGTATGGGCTAATGAAGGGAATTCTTGACAACTTTAACGCCAAATGCTGAATACTTCAGTTTCCTCAAAGATACCCTCTTCCTCTATTGAACCCTCAAAGTATAGCTCATTGTTTAACACCGAGATGAAGGTCCTAGAGTTTTAATTCGAGTAAGTAACGGCTCCTTTTCGTACCCAGGGTGAGAGAAAATGCCGACCAAATCTCATGCCAGTTAGTCGAGTACGTAAATGCCATCCTGTTGATTCGCTTTCCGAATCTCGAGGAAACATTTAACCAATGGTGAAATGCATCTCTCGATAGGCAGATGAACTTTTATAAAGTAGGGAGCAGAATACCTTAGTCTCGGAAGATGAACTTACGCCATCGAAGCGTCACTGCCTCTCTTCATTACATAAGCAACAGCATGACTGGTTCATTTATAAAAGGATCATAGGCAATAAAGTGGGAATGGAGATAACGAAGGTACAGGGCAGTTGATATGAAAGGGAAGCCTTGAAAACACACTTGAATGTAGAGCTAAATAAATAAAAATGAAATCTGGCAACAATACCTAGAGGAGCTCATTGTTTACGTCTGCATACACACTTCAAGGGTTCAGAAAGAAGTTACTTTTAGTTGTTTAACGGTTTAGCAGCAAGTTCAACGCCATACCCACTGAGAAATTTATGCATTCGGGGTATAAAACGAGGTCTCAAGCCAATATCTGCTGATGCATGTATCGTTGCAAAGAGGAGGATGTGTTGGTACACATTCATCGTTCCTATGGGATCGCGTAAGTAACACCGAGGTGGCATAAATTTAAAGTTGCGCTGTCAAAAGTACCGGCAGCCTGGATAAAAGAATCGTTGTGCTGTGCATGAATGTGTCCTCCCACTCCATTCTCACAATTTGCATGGAGTGGGAAAGTAAATAAACACTCCACTGCACATAGGTGAAGCGAGGAGGTCGGACGGGCCTAGCAACCGAACCAACTTGGAGGGTTAGTGCACGTGTAAACAAGCGGCATCATGTCTGCCAGTGGAGAGGGGATGCACCTGTGTGCAGGTGCTAGGCCCCATTCCACCTCAATATTCGCTAGCGAAGTAATGCCACCGCCACCGCCACCGCCACCGCCGTCTCCGGAATTAGCGTGCTTGCACATAATTAATGAATCCATTAGTGGCGGGGAGGGTGTGCCCTACACGAAGGTCTTAAGCACTGGAACAGGAATAGAGCATTTTACTTGGGGAAACAAAGGTGGCCCTTCCTTATTGCACTGTTAATTAATGGCGGAGTTTTGAGCTCAAACTAGCAAATCGCCAACAAAACCCGTTTAAACTGTAAATTTTGATAAGGGAGACTTGTATTAAGAGGTAAACAGTTGTCTTGCATTCTTGAGAGAGTAGGAATAAGTTAGTGCTCTTCGAAATAAGCATAAACTTATCAGGAATGGACTACCAGGTGTCAGTTGTGCTTCTAAATGGACTCAACTTTCAACGAATCTTGTCTGTTGTTTACCAAACTCTAGATTTCCTCTCGGATAGAGCGTCCACAACCGCAATGTGAGATGCGCGGCAAGGGTGAGTGAATCAGTGATCAACCACGAGTACTTTCCCAGTGGCTCAAAGTCTACTTTTAGAGTGGATCGTTGCAGTTAAAGCGCTCTAATGTTCAACTATTGGAAAGCAAAGGATAGCTGCTTAGATGGATGAGAGGACCTCTGGATGGTACTTTGCTCACTTGTTTATTGTAAAAGAAGTTATGCCGTCATACGTGGCCTTTAAAAGGGTCACAGGCAGGTCAATCACGTTGCCATCTCAATCCCACCAACGACTTTGGAGAGACAGTGCGAAAAGGAGTAGCTTGCTTATTTCCTTAAACCTTGAAACGATTTCATGTGGCCATATCATGGTCTTCATTATGGTGCCCTTGAGTTACCTTAAGTAAGTACATTTTAATTCATTATGAATTTGAACTACCAAATCCTTCTATTTATGCGAATCGAAGGGTCAAGCAACTGCCAGAAATCTGGATAATTCCTTCAAAATAGGAATAAAATCTTGATAGTCAGTCGCACTCCTAAAATTTGAACAGTTTTATAGGTATTTGGAGTTGTAGTGTTAGGCCGCCATGATAGCATCGTCTGTCGTTCAACTGATCGTAGATTTCATCCTGACACAATGTAATTTGCCATTTTGTGTATAAAACGAGACACAGTTAAATTGTATGCCCTCACGACGGCACTTTGAGTGGTCATTAATCTAGTTTTCCAACCTCAATCGAACACCGCACACACTTCGGAGCGTTGACTCAGGTACGCCAGAGATCTTAAGCCACGTTGCTGTCTTCGATGCCATTGGAGGGAGAAGTGGGATGTGAGGGCAGGTTTGGGGACGGAATCATATTTCTGTTCGATTTTCACCCGGTGATGGGTTGTCTGGTGTGTGTGCGCGCTTGTGAAGCTGTGTGCACCAGACCAGAGACAGCGTCGTTCTGGTGACTGACTTACCAACCCCCAAACTCGGAGACCAAGTAAACAAAGCTAGACAGGACCTGTAATCTCTTCCTCCCAAACACATCTGTACACTAATTGACACGAGTTTAATTTCACCTTTTTCCCTTGTACAAGATCAGAGCTTCTTGAAAGTTCTTTGAGGTCAATTTGAACCCCTAGAGTGAATATGTCTCAGTGGAACAAATTTATGCGATCTCAGGTAAAAACGCTTTGGTTATAGAAATAATGCCAAAGTTCCATGGATTAAGTAGCATGGGTACTAATAAGAAGGGTCCAGGTACCGTTTTTAGTTGCCGTTTTGTAGGAGTTACAAATGGAACTATCCAGAAAAGCCCTACACAAACGTCCTTAACTATGTCTCTTATATGAGGCGTGGCAATGATACCACTAGAATTTATGTATATTATCAGCTATACTGAAATCACAGCTCAAGTTGGCTACAATATGTGTGAGTCTACAAAGTGAAATACGATGTGACTTGATGATATCATAGGGTGCACCAAAGACTCACGTTGATCGTTCGAGATCCCAAATTTCCAAGTTACCTTCATTGGTACAGGCAAAGACGGCTCCATGGTTGTGTGACCACGACAAGTCGTTCACCTCCGACTAAACGAAAATCGAATCAGAAAGGCGCCTGAAGACAAATCAGTGATTAAAAAATTGCTTAATTTTTCTACCAGTATGAGTTGGCAAATAACTACAAACGTTTCAGCTCTAACCTTTGGAAAATGGTGGGATCTAATAGGTTATGGAAACGCTAATGCCCCATAGGTGCTACAGCAAAAGAACACCATTCGCAGTCGAGAACTAAAGAATGTTTTTGAAGGAATCTGACGACACGAAAGTAACACGTAGAATTGCACCTGTCTAATCGCTTAAGCAGGGAAAAAGCATTTTGCAAAGTGGAGATCCCTTCCATAAGAAAGCCAAGAGAAATGAACATTTTAACCCCATCTCTGTACAAATTTGGTATGACCTAAACAACAGAATGGAGAGTTTAAGCACTAAAGCTGCCAGTCATTTTGAAGTCCCTGCAATCACCCAGTTTCTTAAGAGTTTGGCCGATGACTTGGTTGGAAAAAGTACTGGTGGAATTTTACAGGCGCTATGAGTACACGACTTCGCTTAAGTTGCCACAAATGTAAATTACTGCTTAGGCCCAGCGGTGTTATTCACTTGTGAAAATGCTGGATTTGACTGGGCCTAATTCGCTCCAGTTCTAGCTAGGAGTTAGAAAAAACATTGGCGATTGAACTGCTTCTGAGACGTGTTTGTTGTTCTGTCGCAATAGCGTTGCGGTCTCTTGGTTACTAGTGTCTTTCAACTGTAAGGACACCATGCATTCTGCGGCATGCAAGACGTCCAAAGTGATCAAACAATTACTGCAAATAAAATGACAAATATTTGGCACCAAATAACATTATCTCGCAATCAAAATTGTCAATCATAAGCGAAAGCCCGACCCATTTATGTCGTCTATTTGTGAATGTAACAACTTCTCCATTATAACCATCAGCAAGTTTTATTGTTACCACATGACATTAATTTGCTCTTATTCTACTTAACTGTTGCTCAGAGACTAAAAGACGCGACTCTCCTTAGGTCAAGACCACCACCTTATGCCTGTTTTACTGTTTTCAACGGTGACCAGAAGGTTGTGGCGTAAACCGGTACAACCACAGTTATAACACACTTGAGCCTTCAGATTTAGGTAGGCAAATCGGACGGCACTAGTAGCAAGCGCGGTAGCCCAAGACTAAGGATGTCAACTTGAAAGCCATGCGGCTCACATTGTTGCTGAATTTTGTGATTTAAAAGATGAGGTAGAAAACTTGGATGGATCATACATGAGTAATTTAAGAGAGACTGTAGTTGGTGGACTGAGTCTCAAGGAGTGGCGTTTTTTGCGAACTTACTGTCGGGTCACAGCCACCGTTCAAGTGGGGCAGTGCATAGCGGTACTCACTAATGAATAGACCAGGAGCAACTATCGCGTTTTATTCAGTCCAAGGCCAACAGGTTCTTTCGTTAAAGTAACCTCACTCACAAATCTCTGAGTCTAATTGCATAGTGAATAAACCTAATATGCTACTTTGCTCGTTTTTATGTTACTTTCAAAGTGTATACTAATTATTAGAAGTGCTGATTGGTCTGAAGTGGGGCTAGAAAACCACAATGGAGTCCGATTTTGACCACTGCAATACATGGTGGTGACGTTTTCAATTCACTATTTAGCATAAATTAACAAAGGCACTGCACTTTTTTTCAACAGTCATGTCAAATCATACAAATCGAAAAATTTGATTAACTTCCATTATTCTCACTTTAGTCAAGCACAAGTGGCAGATGCCTTCACAATTGCCGCAGTTCCAAAACGGTTTTCAGCTATTAAAGACTAAATTTAGCAACATCATTACGGTTTTACGAATAAAACTGTCTGAAGAGGGAATGAGACTTTGAAAATGTAAATGTGTCCTACCGAGTGAGTCGCCATGGTTAGGTAGCACTTCTGCCGATCTGTGTGCCAAAGTCGGACGGTCCAGTCCGCAGAGCAGGAGAGAAAGACATCGGACAGGAAGGGCGAATACTTCACTGCGTAGACGGAGGACTGGAAGGCGGATAAGTAAACAGATAACCAATATGCACGGTTTCGAAGTATTTCTATGTGGGGCGCAATCGTATCAGTTCGACACACATGCCAGTGGCACCGATTGTCACTTTTTTTGGATTGCTTAAGTAAAACCGCTTCCAGATTTGTGTAGCACTATACTCCTGGCGGCGCCGGTAACCCCAGTGTAAAGCATTGAATATCCGAATTCACTGGCTCATTTTATGCCAAGAGGTAATAAAAGGGAAGTTCTTGATAGGTACAACCGAATCTGTGATTACGCATTCTCGAATAGCTACCGGTACTGTGTCGACTAACAATGAATGCTTTGAACTCTGGCTCTATATACTGATCTAATTTAGGTTAAATAGGACATGTGCATAAAAGAACTTTTGGAATACAGAAATGGCAACAGTAAACTAGGGTCACATCCGAGGCACTTGATCCCTCTTCATGTAAATAGAACCTTTGAAAAATCCAGTTAGACAAATAAACAGTATTAGAATAGCAGTAAAATAGAAAGAAGAAAAATCGGGAAGTAGTTTATATGCTATTTTATGTTGCCTCTATTAGTAAATAAAATGAACTCAAGCACATGGTCCAACCAAATTCGACTAGTAAACGACCCTAGACCTTGGAGGTTAATGCGGTGAGCCATCAAAATTGGTACGCAACTAATGTTTAGCATTGAATCAGCTCATGATTTAGATTCACTTGGATACTGCTGCGACGGTAATCCAAATGGTAATTACAGACACCATCGAAAGAGGCGTCCCAGTATTCATCGAGGTCACACATACGCGTCGACCTCTGTCTTGATGGCATGGGGCCCTGCTAAGGCTTGGCCCTGGCCTATCCGTAGTTTGATGACAACAGGTTAAATTCAAGGATTCAAACACATTAGCTGGATTTTATGTCAGTAGCTTCCAAGTATTGCGTAGCACTGGGTACTGATAGAATGGATTTTCACAAATAGAATTGCTATGATTAAATCAGAAAGCCTTTCTAGGAGAAGCAAATCTTCCCAATAAGAAGAAGTCAATGAAAAGAGGGTTAAAGGTTGAAATTTTATGCAATCCGCCTATCTGTCGGTAAGTCCATCTACTGATTTATCAAGAAAGAAACTCTTTATGTGTACCTAAAACAATGCTTGACCAACTCATAGTGGTTAGTTATTTAAGTCGAAATACTTTCACTTTTCTTTGTACAATACCTCTCCTGCTGTTGAATTCCTAACATCAGAAGCTGTCTCGGGCTTTTTAAATGCCCCAAGCATAATTCCTATCAGTTAACTGGACTTTCGAACATCTGCTCAGCTCTATTTAAAAAAAAACTTTTTGTCAGCAAAAATTTTAATTACATTGCAAAAGTCAAAGTCCTTGCAAGTTTGCATACTTTGGCAATCCTGACAATAGTTAGCACTACAAATAAGGAAAGTATGAAGCTCACTTGAGGGCTATCCTCATCATCTCCACATTCTGGATGAAGGTAAGCCAATGCGTATCAAAATTATTCAAGTTAATGCACCGAATTGCTGAATGCAAACAAATGAGAAGAGGTTGGTCATCCCAATCAACAGTGGAAATGGCCGCATTTAGTGACAGCACAGCAAAAGTTTATGCAAGATGGGGGAGAGGTGCAGAGGGGCTGATACTTTCTAAGCTGCAGAAACACCTACCCTATAAATTCCATTAGTGTTGGATAAGGGGAGAGGAAGGTGGGGAGTAGAGCTAGGAAGGGGTATTTGCAGCATTTGTAAGCAATGCTAGAAACCTGCTAGCCTTCCCTACTGTGTTTGTGGAGCCATAGCATTATTCACCCTCCACCTTCCTGTGTACACTTACTGTCCTAGGCTAGCCAAGATATCATCTAAATGTGCCTCACTTTCCATGTGCCTAAGTGCCTGTTGAGGATATTTGAATGGAGGCAGTAGAGAAGGCTGGACCCTATGTATTTATCAATTGCAAATATTGGAAATGTGGTCTCTATAACACGCGATTAATTGTAGCGACAAAATTTGAACCATTGTGGAACTCAAGATGATTTGGTGAGAGGTATCTCATTTCAAGTGCCTGAAGAGGATCTCAACCTCAGCGCAATAGCAATGATGTCACGAGATCGGGATACAAGTGCTTACGTGCTACAAAATAGCGGGAATCATTTCCTATCAGAGGAATATTACCCCAAACCTCTTTTGCGGTGAAGTTAGCTTGCATTGAAATCAAATCTTAAAAGCATTATTTCTTCTAGTCTGTGTCAAGCTCAAGAGGCAACATTGTGAAGATTCACACAAAAAATCCACATCTATCAGGTGGAAACCATAGCTTGTACCAGTATTGGATTATAAACAATGCTAGAATTCATTTCTCTCTTTAAAAATAAAAAGCTAAGTCTTAGAGCATTTGTTTGAACACCGGAAACAAATGGGTGGTTTTATCAAATCACCGGATTAAAATGCATCCCATATAAATTTATCACAATGGAGATCGATCTGATACCAGTCTGCTGATAACGACAGCAATAACAATAACAATATGCATCGGACTTACAGTGTGACCGTTGTAGGTGCTGAGGTATTGTTCGGCGTAGGAGCATGAGCATCTGTGGATTTGACCGCTTTCCGTACCAACAAGATATCTAAAATTCCCGAAGATCAATACGAATTCCTTAAACTTGAAGGAAAATACCTTTTTTTTGGACAAAAGTCAAGGCAGTACTATTATGGCATATTTGAAATCAGCTGATGGGTGCACAATTTCCTACAGCAAAAAATCAAGTCTACTTGGAAAAAGTCAGTAGCGTAGGAAGCTGGTTAGTTGAAGACTACAAGTCTGACAGAAATGGGTGGATGAGACTCACATATTTGGATCCAGGTTGTTGAAGCAGAGGGCAGTTCCCACGGCATGCCTAACGATGAGCGCCTCCGAGTGCTTCTTTTTCATCACATAATTAGGAACCTTTAATCTGGGCCTCTTCAGCAGCATTAGATCTTAAAAGAAGTGACATCCAGATTTTGAAAAATTAGTCAGCAGTGTAACTGTTTCATTTATGTCTGCAGATTTCCTTCCACCAAGGGCAAAAGAATGGCAAAGATTACACTAGCGGGAGAGAAGGAAAGGCGCAAAAGGAAAACGCCGGAGTGTGAATAACCTCCAATGCCACCCAAATGTTGGCAAGTGGAAAGTAGGGGCCTAAAGCTCGTCTGAAACTTGTACACATCTAACAACTGTAAACCAGAATGAATTAAAGCAGGAGAAACTCGTTTTCGGGAAGTAAATGAAGTCAAAGATATTCAGGTAGATAAATGTTTTGTTGAGACGGACGGATACAATATCATTATTTTTGATAACCTTACTTAAAAGAGCTTACGTTTCAAAAAAACTAAGTGACTGATTCTATAAAGGGTAGTCACACATGGACGACTTTGAGGCCATTGGATTAGTCAGCTATACAATTTCATTATCGGTAAATGGTGTAACGAAACGTTACTTAGGCTTTTGCGGTCGTAAGAAGAACTTAGAAGAGCCTTATCAGCACTCTAGATTATGTTATGGCCAGTAAGTTGGTTTTCTTGTATTAAATGTCACTGACTCACTGTTGCAGGTGAACATGCTTTATAAATCAGGGCTGATGGCCAAGCCATCCTACTTCTAGCTTTTACTGAAAGGACTAATCAAAGGGGAGTTGGGACTGCCTTCTCAGGTGGTTCACATTTTGACTCCCCAGTCGACAACTTCCGGTTTATAAAATTTCTTATCACTTTACAAGGACGTCAACATGCTTCTACAGAATCAAATAGTAACACAACACTGAACGAAATAATGCTGTAGACTTGATGTGAGAAAAGTTGAATTGTGTAAGGTCAAAAAACGTACAGCAACACAAAAATCGGCTGAGCGCTAACAGTAACAACATCCCAAACTCACCAACATGGTAATCACATTCACCTTTTTAATAAATAAAATAAGTTTTTGTCCTGTCCATCAACACCAAAAAGAGCGAGACAATTGGCAGATGGATTTTGTTAGACTTTGAAAAGTATTTTGCATACAGCTGTGCGGTAAGCATCTTGGACTAGACTTCTTACTAAAAATATGCGGAGATGTGACTGACACCTTTTTACAATATAAAAAGGGATACAGAAAAAAGCTAAGCTCCAGATGAAAAAAAAAATACCGGTGCAATCGAAGCCCTTGAGTGTGAACCACTCCGTAATTCTTCCGTCCATAGAGCAAGAGATGAGACTCTCTGCATGACCGGTGGACCGGCCTGCCTCACGTGAGACCCACTCCAACTTGCACACTGGTGAGTAGTGCCGTCCTGTTGCATGCCTACAGCATTCGATGCACAGCAAACTATCAAGTCAAGACGCACCTTTCCACCGACTGCTATCAGCAGCAAAAGTAAATGAAGCTTACGTTGTGTCGAGGATAGGGGTTTGACTGCCTTTGCGTGCGTCGAAAATCACAATGACGCCGTTGAACATTCCAACCTAAAAGTACAAGCGATCTGTGAGTCAATAATTAAAAAAAAAAACAGTGACTTTTCCACAATGGGGGCAGAAAGTTGACTTCCAAGAAGGTATCCTTTGGAAAACAATTCTTCAAATACTCTGGACTATTCCTCAATGACCAAACTCACTCGGAGGCACAATCTATGCATTACTAATGGTTGCAGTTAAGTTGAGACCACTCATAATGCGAGTTGGTACAAGAGAGAATGATATCCATCATGCCTTCAGCACTTCAGCCGGTGGACGCTAGTGCCGATGTCGTGCACTGGATGCATATAAGCTACCGACACTAAAACGCCGTTTTTTTGAAAAAAACCACACTTTGATTACACATCCTGTGATCTCGATTGCTTCGTGTTCACATAAACTACAATCACAATTCCAAAAAACAAATTGACCTCATTGATACCGAGTTAGATAAATCTTTTTCAATTGAACAATCGAGTAAAAAGACATCATACAATGTGTGATTACTAACGGCTAAAAGGTTCTCATTTTTGGAAGACCAGGCAATGGAAGTGACACCACTAGGCGTGCGAAAGAGGCGCTCAGGGTAGTTGATCTTCTTCACACTCCAGCAGCACACCAGACCCGACTGTTGTCGGTCGAACTCGAAAGCACCGTAGCCAACGGCCAGGATGTCCTTGTTTCGCCGATTGAAGGCCAGCGAGGTTACATTTCTGCCCTGTGAAAAAACACAAGAAGAGCCGGCCAATTTGAAATTAAAAGAGATTTTGCATATCCGTTTTTGTGCTCATTCCTCATTTTGTTGTTGGTAAAGATTGCCCAAGTAACCTATTAGATTCAAAAGTGTGAATAGCCACAAATATTTACAGACATTGAAGAGAAGGTGACACAAACATGATTGTAGAGGTATTGACAGAAATGGGTGGTTTTCTCACCTACAAAAAAATTAACTTTCATCGCACCGATTGTGCTTTCAATTAGTTCAACTTTAATGGAGGTAAAGACTTGGGCAAGAAAAAAACATCATTTTGGTATATGAAAGTAAACAATCCGAGTTCCTAGTCAATGTTTAATGAATTTAACATCTAACCTCATTATGAATACTATAGTACAAGTGACGAGATCCTGTCCAGGTTTTGGTGCTTCATATCACCCAAAATTATTAAACTTCTCAAATTTGTTCAATATTGCCGTAGTGAAGCACAACCCGATTGGCGTTAAATTTTCAGAAAATTTTTACTAGAGCAACAAATCAGCTATCTATCTGCTCCACCGGCGCACTTTCGTGAAAGAACAGCTGAATCTCCAGAGCGGCAGCAGAGTAGGTGGAGTGTAGATGTTGCTGACAGGTTTTAAACGCAAACTAGGCGTCGCCTCCACTGCCAACGGCTTATTGCCTGCACCCTTTCTTGTTGCATTTGACGCTCGATCTACACTGTTCTCGGTGTTGGGGCCGCTGGTGCGACCACCCTCAGTCGGAGCTCCACCACCGCCGCTATTAGGGGTGGGGGGATCGCGGGTGTCAGCATTGGTGGTGGTATCTGGCTGCAGTGGTGGCGCAACAAGAGACTGGCGAAGGAACGTGGTCTGACGCGCCGAGGCACGAACTCCCTCTGCTTCGGTCTCTCCAACACCCGACACTAAAGGTGCCGCGCTAGCCCGATTCGACTTTGTTGTTGAGGGCGAGGGCGCTGCAGTTGCATCCGATTCCGAGGCCTCCGAGGTGCTGCGGCCCTCTTCAAACACTACAAGAATGCACACAATAATTACACTAATAGTGATAAAAAAGCAACATGAAAAACTACTTTGCCTCTTTTTTCCCAGAATAACCCAAACTCTTTCATGGCAAGAAATAAGTTCAAACAAAGTATGGTCCAAATTATATACATCGCAATTCTCAGTCACACATGGCTTTAAACATTTTCACTTCTCTGCACGTCTTTGTGTGTCGGAATTTTTGTGCCATCTACGTACGGCTTTTGCTGACTTTACAGAGTTATGCTTTCGCTATATCAAATTTGTCCCCTTGACGATGACTGAAAAACGTTAAAAATTAGGTTTGCGACATTATTCCTACCTACTTTTACCTTACCGTAGCTGCAAAAGAAGTGACATTATTGTGCGACACTGCTAACTTGCTGATGCGGAAAACAGCGATCGGGCGACAACTTACTCTATAAGTAAGGTATCAAACTATGTTTTAAAGTGAATTAAAGTGATTGGCGCATAGGAGTTAAATTCTAGAACTGATTATTGATTAGCATTTGTAGCGACTCCTCCCAATCCGCGGTGGGTTCTGAGGTCACGGGTGTCGCGCGTGAGGCAGCTCAAGACAACCACCAGTGGAAGTGGATGGACGCATGTAACAGCATGTGACGGCAATGAATGGAGGCATTAGATCCGAACCACTGGACATCTAATTGTATCTAATGAGGACTTAAAAGACAGCGTGGTGCGGTGACTAGACACTGAATACCCCAGCAGGAGAACATTTACTTGAATGGTGTTAACATTCAAAAGCAGTCTCATGTCTGTCATTGACAATCCCGACAGTGGTAGTTCGCTCCTGTGACCACTTATTCAACACCCCCAGTGCCTGCCTAGTAGGCGCATATCTCATTTCCAGCGTACTTCCAAAAAAGGAGGCGCTTTCTGTAGAACCGATGAATAAAGCACCGTCGTTAACGCTTAAGGATACTTGTGATTCTTAGAGGTTGACACATACTGATTGCAACGATGGCTATTCGAACCTATGATAAAGTGAAACAAGCTACCTTCAAATGACCCAGACTACTAACGAATCTCCCCAGACCGAAGCTGTCTACGGCAAAAAGTTTTCCCAGTTGCCATTTTCAGAAAACGGTTATTCCCCCTTTTTTATGGCCGTTAATCGGAGACTTAGACTTCACATACACAGATTTTTGCATTAACTACAGGCAGTGTGCGAATCCATACCTATTTGATTAGCTTTACCCTGAGGAGTCCCATGATTTCATGCAGCCCCTTTCATTTGAATTTGACGCAAATTTGAAGGGGCGATCAAATAAGTTACCAATTAGCTTACCCCTTGATTAAAACATTTCTGTGCACCGCGGTTTATTCAATCAAGTCGACATTGAAAAGTTGGACAGAGTGGAGCATTCCAGTTGATGAATAAGTTAAACAAAATTCAATCACACCGATCATTTGAAATAAAAACGATTTGTAAGCAATTTGCTTACTTCAGACGCAAAAGGAGTAAAATTTTGGACGGAGACGTTTGAATAATTGAAAAGTAGTGTTAACCACGTGGGGAGAATTAAGATGTCTTTTAAGTGAGAATAGATTATTTCACAACCGAAACAATGACGTTTAATTTCACACTTTAGAGTATGGAAACCATTGATAGCTAGAACGAAAAACTCACATCGGTTCAGAAGCACGGATCTGTAGTGCAGATACTTCTCATAATAGCAGTTCAGGTTAAGGGCTTTCTCCATATTTTTCAATAAATTAAGTAAATTTTGATCCTATAGATCCAAAAATAAAAATTTGTAATGAAGGAAAAGTCGATTGAATGGAAAACCTATGGTAAAGGAACTCACATTGGCATCAAGTGATTGTGATGACTGGGATTTGCTACGTGCTCTGACATTGTCTCCAGATCCCGCTTGGTGAAAAAAACGAAACTTGTTACTAACAAACAGTTAGTAACACCATATCATAGGTTACAGAGACATACTATATAGGGAACTTAATTCAACAGTATCCACGGACATGGCGCTATCACCGTAGACGCATTCACTAGACATAGTATTCACGTCGCCTATGCCTTCAGATAGTTGTGGAGGCTTGCTTATGTCAATGAGGTTGCGAGAAATCGCCGTTGGGATGCCCGACGAACGCCTCGTTGCATTCTGATCCATTAGATTCTCATCTTTAGCAATGTGGAGAAATGAAAGCTGATAAAGGATGCAGTTGACCAATTTCTGGAGTTAATGTTAACCTGTGTGGTAGGAATGTGGGCTAAGTGCGACAATATTTAGTTAATTAAAAAGGAAACAATACAGTATGCAACAGATATCATGACTCATTCAATTGAATAGGGTGGATAGGTCACAAATCTACCTTCATTTTGGGCCTGTTGAGCAGTATCCCATAGATCGTACACAGTAGCGTTGACAGATTTATCAGAATATTCGATTTCCTTGGTTTGTAATACCTTGACAATAGTCGGATTCGGCATGGTGTTCATACCTCGTTCCACGTAGCGATCGTTCCCCAATCGAGAAGCGCACAGCTATAACAAAATGGGTTACGTTAAACGCTCTGTGGATGATGCAGGCGCAAGCATAGAGTAGACTTACGGCCTTGTAGTCGGCGTTGCGCTGAATTTGATAGGAAGCAAACTCGTCATCACTAGGCATAAAATATGGCTGTTGATCGAAGAGCCAGTAAACTTCAGTCTCTGCTATGGTGATGTAAATTTGTTCATCAAAGTCAATATCCTCAGGATTTTCCTCCACTTCAATCTCCCTCACTAAGAGGCAAAATGGAACACGCTGTTGAAAGACAGCCCAATGAGTGGCAAGAATAAGAGAGCTGAGTGAGTTTTAAATGTAATGTTAATACTTAGTAACGTTAAAGTAGTTAGTCAGACTTAAAAGTAGGCTCTCACCTTCTGCAATGCTCTCATTTTTGGTAGTATGACTCTCAGACTGCTCTGAAGTTGTTTCACTAAAAGGGTTCGAAACACTTTGAGGCGATCTGGAAAAGGGTTGATTGAAGAATTGCATCTGAGCGATCTGAAGAATCGATGGATCCAATGTCTGGAAAGTGAAGGAGGCAATATTAGCAATTACGAGTTACGCCAACAACTATAGCATTTTAAACATCCCTGACATTTTCCTTGTCCGCTTGCTGAGCTCTTCTTTCCTCAAAAATCATTGGGAGAGGCGTAAGATCGGTGCCAAACTCATCAAAGATTCTCATTTGTTGGTCGTTAAAAAGCTTTGATACATTGTAGCCAACACCAAGGTTGCTTGAAGTATCGGGGGATGGTTTGCTTGGGACAGCAGGCTTTTTTGAGATAAAATTCATTAAAGAACTAAAGCGCAAACCGAAGAGTCAAAGGTTGAGGCCCAAAGAATACTAGGCACAGCAACATATGGCACCGTACGATTTCCCCGAAAATTCAAAGCATGCCATGCAAACCCAAAACAGATAGTTCATGGATTTAATAATCATGTCTTTTTTCCAAGAACCATCAAAGAAGCGCAAAATTTAGTCTGTCAATTTAGGACTGTAGCTTTGTGACCATTTACGGTCCAATAAACCAACAAAAAGGTCAAAGTAAATCGCTTAAGGAATGATGTTAGTAGCAAAAGATGATTAATAAACACTACCTATTCAAGCCAGAATTGAATTAAAATTCATAATATTTGGCTGCGCCCATCAATGAGAAGCAAAAATATTTTAGATAAGAAGGCCAACTAAGAAACAAGGCCAATTGCTAAGCACTTTAAGACTAACTTTGCCTACGAAATCACTCCTCCTGCATTGACATTTTAAAGAAAATGTCGTGGATTACATTATTTGAACAGCTTGTAAATATAATTATGTTTTTGGCGTCATAGTAATGACATAGAAGCCTCTTAGGGCAAAACAATAAAGTAACGATTGAAAAACGTTGTTTTGGGTTTTCCCGCAGACTTGAAAGGCATCTACAGAATGGCTGTGTAGGATTTAAAGTCAAAAAGCCAAAACACAAATAATTGTGATTCTGAGTTTTGCATACGCGTTCCTGCTTTAAACAAAATAAAGTGAACTTTAAGTGAGTTCAACTCATGTAGTTAAAGTAAGTGCAATCATATGAGTGCTTCATTAAGAAACCACCGTTTCAAGGGCGGTTTCTACCAGAATAACGGGTAAACGCGATGTAAATAAATGATCGAATTCGCGCCACCCAATAATTGGGCATTAGGGTAACACAACAACTGATGTTAATAAATAATCTGTGGTATCTGTAATGATAGTTAACATGCCCTATCAAGTAGTCAATTACGTACTCATGTTTCGGATTCGTCCGGCACCAGATTGTCTCTACTACAAGTGTTTCTTGTTTTGAACTTCAATTTGCCAAAACTATGAGCTTAACAAGTTTAATACAAAGAAGAAACCACAGGGAGGCTAGTAGATTTATGAACCGAACCAAAGGCAGAAGAGTTTGTTAAAGCCCTTCATTACTTTGCCTTATAAAAAGTAGTTTTTGAAATAATAATACATTGAACGATTACCTTTTTTAAACATATTTTATTCTATTTCACATTTGTTTTACGAAGCCCTCTTGAATTCACCCCGCTAATTGAAGGACACTGGATGCAGATTGGTTTGTGCAATGGACCGGACTTGCGGGTCTATTGGTTGGTTGGCACCTCTCTAAAAGGAGCCAATATGGTACCTTGGTTCTTCGCTTTGGTGCTATGTCGTGCGCTCTTTCTTTGGTTCCTCGGTGCCGGGTGCGCATCTTTTAGCACTACTTTATCTAGCGGTTTTAATGTCTTTTGTGATGTGCTACTAAGAATTGTAATTTAATTTTTGCTGCAATTGTTCTAACAAAAAACAAAGAATGTGTTAAATTTTCCATCTACTATCGTTGCATTTTGATGTTGCTTTATTAGTGCTAATGGGTAATAATACATGAATCTACTCTGTTTCAACGTGCGTATACTTTATTCCCTATTAATTTGCGCATTATATAGCCAGCACAATTCCCCCGTTGCTGTGCCTCGGTCGCAGCGGTATCCTCTCGATGTAGTTCGACCATTAAATCAGGCGCGTCAGTAACTCTCACTTCCGGCGGTCTTCCTCGTTTCCACGTGCCTCTGCCTTCGCGCGATGAAACCTGCATCTTTGCCCTGCGTCCCCTCTCCAACACCGTTGGCGATCTCGTGAAGGCTATCGAGGACGAGGATAAGGGAGTGGATCGAGTGGCTTTTCTGGGAACTGGTGCGTTCCGATGTGTTCTGTCTAGCATTCTTCCCATTTTACAATCCATTACGACCTTGTATTATTGATTGTATCTGCGTGGTCCATAATTTATCCAGCAGCTCCTGTAGCTCATGTCGCTTTGAGCATTTGCAATTTGCCGCCTATCGGTTTCTCAGTTTTTTGAAGGCATACAAGCTTGATTGTTGAGGTTCTTATTTGTAAGCAAACACATTTCAAGTTATTTTGAACTAAGATTTTCAAAGTACGACAAAATTACTCCGATTTCCACTTTTTGTTTCATACTGTTTGCCTCTGTCGATTTTCCATCAATTTTCTACAACTAGAATGCCATCATTGTATTTTTAAACTTGCATGCGTTTCTATTCACTAATTGTGATTCATATCACTTTAAAAAACTGACATACATTTACCGAACTCCGCCCTTTACAGCCCTGTCAGAATTGCCTCTTTTATGCTGCCATATTTTTCTCATGCGAGACATTCTAATGCTCCTTATTAAACCTCTGATTTGTAATTGGGTGTTTTTTCATCATCTTCTCCACCTTATCCCTTTCGTATTCCATATCACTAACCTCCATAGGAAGCTGGCTTAGATTTGTGGGCTCTTGATTGTGCAATTGATTTTGTGCACTTTTGCTCTTTAAGTAGGTGAATTTCTCATGCTGCTCAAATAAACTGGCATTCCCTTCCTGTATTCATTTGCATTAGTGTATTTTCCTTTCGCTGTCAAAAGCTCCCTAAATCTACTTCCCAGAAATTTGGCTCTAACTTTTAGTTTAAAAGTTAAACTACCCTGTATTTTGTGCCATCGCGTGAAGTGAATTACTGGTTATCAAATCATGTTCATCATCAACTCGTTTTGATGTGGGTATCTATGTCTATTCGTTTGTTTGGAGAATCTTTAGGTTTGCACTACTTTAGCAGCATTGTCTTTTGAGACCTGATGTTTAAAAATTAATTTGATGGAGCTAATTTGCGTTTATGCGCTGCGAAGACGCCATAACCACCTCTATATTTCAAGGATACGACATTAGATCGGAACCTTGCTTGTTCTTTCGGTATTCAATGTTTCACGGGTTCTCCAGTTTGTGGAATGGATACTTTTAGTGCTTCTAAATTAAGAAAATTCAATTGCAAGCCAAAGTTCATACAGATGAGCTTCACTTAAGACTCTCAACCAGTTTCTACGATATTCTGAGCAATTTTACACTGGTGTAAACAACCCGATTTTTGACTCTATTCTGGTGAAGTACTCCTCCTATCTACCTTCATAAACTAAATTTTCTCGCAGAAAAGTCGCTTTGTTGATGGACGCAGCACTGCCAGTGCACATTAGAGTATTGGCTCTGTCGTCTACCTCCTTCTGTCCAATATCTCACCGCCTCGTGTGCCTGCCTACCCCGTAGCCAATTATCACTCCCTGAACTGCGCGCTTCCCCTGTATCGTTGATCCTACGGTGTGTTACCTTCATGTTCCTGATCAACGGTCGGACCTCACTACGTAGTTGAAGAAGCCTTTCTATTGTCAGAAATAAGCTTATCCTATAGCTTTTGATGTAGCCTTCGTTGTTTTCATAAGCCAGGTTGCCTCATTGTCATGTTGCTGTTTGCGAAGTTGGGATTTTAAAAAATGTACCGCTCTCGCCTCTTGTATATTACTTGAATAGACGCACCTCAGCTTCCTGGGGACATTCGGTAGCCTCTTGAACCATACTTTTCCCCCTTGCCTTCTCACCCAAGTCATGTGGTCAGTGTTTGGTTTCCCTATTTTCAGATCATTGGCTAAAATTTGTTAGTTTAATCGAGTTCTGTTTATGTCATTATAACCCATTCGTGATGAAAGAATGTGATTTATCATAACGTATTTGAGAAAATTCACTGTGGAGAAATATAAGCCCATCTTAGTTGTTTTGGGTAGGTGAGAGACTATATTTCAAGGTCATCGGGCGTATAAATGTCTATGTGGCAATTCTGCCTACAAAATGATGGCAAAGTAGGATAGAAGGAAGTAGCTTTTGCGCCACTCTGTCTTTACGACACGAACTCTGCCTTCACAAAAACCTCAACCGAAGTTTGCTCGTTCTTCCAGCAGGGTGTATCATTTCTTCTTGCTCGAATGGTAGGCGTATTAGCCGGTTTCATTCTCACGGGACTCCATAAGCTCTTTGCATCTACAAGCACTTGCAATACAGGTGCTTTCTTTCTGGCCCAAAAGTGATCAACTCGGCCGGTTTTCGCGTGTATGATTGTTTGTTTTTCTCAATTCTCTTTGACTACTCCACACTTCAAATGTAATGCCCAGAAAACATCATCAGGTCGAACGGCCTTTTTCTGCATAAATAAGGTGCACCTTTTGAGCATTTGATTCCCTAAGGCATTGGCTTTCGATTTGTTAATTGGATTGCATTGCGGCATCCTGATCGCTTCTTGAAAATACATCACTTTCAGACACGGGCACATTAGTAACTTAAGCAGTGGTTAATTTTGGCCTAGCATTTAAGAGAGTTATAAAGGGTCGGTAAAAACGTAGTTGTCATTTAAAAGTTAAAAATGAATGTGAGTCTTTCCTAGGGATAAAAACTACTCCTGAAGATGGCGGGGCGAGCTAGTTAGTGCACGGTTTTAAAACCTCACCCACAACTGCATGAAGATGCTCAACTTGAAACATGTTGACAGGTTAGAGAGGTTAACGTATTGCATATTTACTGATCTAATTAAACGCATATGCTTACCTGTGGCTAGAGGTCAAAAGGCGGGCTTCAGACGAGGAAAAGGAGGGGACTGGTATTTACATTGAAGAAGTTTGAGTGGAGGTAGACATAATAGATGAGTATGAATTTATTTGCAACGTGGCACTACAGTCACAACTTAAGTAATTTTGGCTCAGACTCAGCGAAGGTAATATTGCATCGTGATGCCGCAAAGCACCTGTCGACTGATTACTTCCAAACTTTAACTTGGCTATTCGCTTTTGGTCACAACGTATTCTGAGCCGAAAAGGCTTTTCCCACAGGATGTTTTTAATTGGAGGTTGGTTGGATTCAAGCACTCATCGGCACGAATCACACAATTGGCGCTTATAGTTGTGCCGAGTATAATCACACGTATTGACGTCGCGACTTGATCCACTAATCCGGCTCTGATATTTGCCTTGGTAGCATGGGGGCTTTCCAGTCTTCTGCAGCGCAGCAATCAGTACCATCCTTGCTCCAGCTCTGTTATATGTAAGGAATTAATCTACCTTGGGACGCTAAAGCGGCTCATTTTTCCTAATTTGGTCTTTTCAGATGGTCTGCGGTTTGCCAAAGCAAACAGCATTGAAATGCTGCTAGCTAATGACTTTGTCGTGGAGATCAACGACAAGAAATTCCCCGTCAGCGTCTCAAATTTGGGTGAGTCTTTCATTCTTCGAAATCTCCTCCTCTACAGCACATACCAAACCTGTTTCGGCTTTTTTGTGACGATTAACTGGACACTTTCACCGTAAATAGTAGAGTGCGCGGACATTGGTTGAATTGCTTCAGAATTTAGGGCTCTTCCCACTTTTGATCTGCTACCTTCTTCCTTTAATGGTATGTTCAACTGCGCAAATGCTCCATTGCCCGTGTAGCCACTTATGGCTGACATATTGTGCCGTACCTCAAGTCTCATTATGGGTAAAAACAGGTTGCTTGGGTTCTTAAGTTCCTATTATCACCACTTTGCGCGCTCAGTTGCTACTTTGGACGACTGAGACATACGTTAATTTTAACAGTGAAATTAGCGCCTTATTTTCCACCTTGGAGTAAAATGTGCTCATAATTTCGATAGGTGCCGACTCGTTAGCCTTTCAGATCTATCTATTATTGATAAACAAGTGTAGTCTCGTGGTGAATATAGTCAGTTCATGAAATTCGTTTGGTATCGTCTTGAGTTAGGTTTCTTGATCCTTTGGGAACTAGCACAGTCGTCGACTTGTAATGAAGCTCTTGCTGTTGGGGTTGTTTACAACCCCAGAAGCCTCAGCCTTTCCCATGACATTCCTTCACACATCCACGAACCAAAAGCCTCCCACTTACTATTGGAAGTGTAGAGGCGAGGACAACGGTCCTGTTGTTCATGTTAATTCTCTGTCAGTAGCCACAGTAAATGGAGGTGCTACTCACGTATAATCCGTAACTCGTACGGTGAACGCTGCAAGATCAGCTCAATGCTTCTGCATCTACGATTACACCAGTGGTCCAAGACCAAGAGGCTCTTCAACTCTATCTCCACGACTCTGCTACTTGTTCACGTGCTTTACCTTTGCTCGTGCGTGGGGGTGCACTACAGCTACCTTTTTGTAAAGTACCAGTAAGTGTTAATGCTAGAAGTATGCCTACTACAGTTGCACTTGATACCATTGGAAATAAAAGGAGGAAGGAAACAATTGTGTAAACTTTATTACTGGACATTTTCGAGCTTGTTACTAGAGTAGAAGAGGAAAAATGCTTTTGGATTAAACAATTTATTCACTATAGCATCCTGAGCCACCCTTAAGTGCTTAATGTGGCAATATCAGCGTGGAGGAGCCTTGATTAGCAGTGTGTGGAAGGGCAGAGACTATGGATGGGGACGGGAAGCCATAGCGGTAAGATAATGATGCAGAACGCAACTTTTCGTAGTCAGTGTTCTGCTTCAGCTGTCAACAGTCTTCCTGGAATCTTGATAGACCTAAGGAAGAAGGCAACGATGTCGTGGCAAATTTGCGTCCTAGATGGAACTCTCGAATTGCATCGGAAAGGAATACGTTTGGAAAAGGATGGTAATGAAGGGACGATTATCTAAGTGAGAGCATTTGCATAAAAGTAAGGAGAGAATTGTGAGAAGCAGGTCGACAGCATCAATATCGACCATGCTATTTACTGAACCATCCTTGATGATTCGACCACAGTAAGTAAGAGTCTGTGGCCTTACAACTACCTAACTTGTCAAACGCTGCTCTCAAATTGTAACTAGATGTGTGCACATGTAGACAAATGCACAAGTGCTGTGTGTGTGTGTGCGGAAATCTTTTTAGCTGTTGATTGACAGCTCCTGCGGGCTAATAGTGCCAATCCCGATAAGTAAGGAACCAAAATCGCATCAAAGTACCTAATGGGAAACGGGCTTAAAGGAGACGAGAAATTACTACCCTCAAGCAGGGAAAATTTATGCAAATTCAATCCTTGCAGTAGATCTGTAAGTTAGTAAAAAGAATGAAATGAATGGAGAACTCACTTTGTCTTTATCTTGACCCGCAGCATATAGGAATTATGGATGGATGATCCGTACAAAAGCGATTTGAATATAATGACCCATGGAGTGGGCACCCAAAAGCACAATGGACATCTGATCTGGTTTATAGGCGAAAGCTGTGTTTATAATGAGGTGTTCAAAACAGGTTAGACTCCAGTCGAGGCATCAGCCGCCAAGTAGCTGTGACTGCTAGCTTGATTGCAGAGGAAGTGAGAGGTCTTTACATTGCATTGAATGGTAGGCCACCAACCGACGGGAAGTACTTGTCTCTGATTTGGTCCAACTTATAAGTTGGCTTCTCCATGTAAGCTATCTTCTCCGATTTCTCGCCTACGTTTTGACACGTTTTCGAATACGGAAGAGTGCATTGGAGCAGAAACACGACCTCCTGTCTGTGATCATATATGCGAAACTGTGGTAATTGGTGGACAAAATGAAGGAAAATGCAACTTTGAAGGCACGCATTCGGATTCGCTATTCGACGAAAAATTTAACTGCCCATCCAGTCGTATAAGAGGTGATCATTCTGTTTTTTACTTAATTTACTCGCAAACTAGTAGTGGCCTGTAGAGATAGGAAATGAGGAGGATCGTCTGCCTTAACATTCCTACTAAGTGCTCCCTTATCACTTCTAAGTCCCTTTTCCACTATCTTAAAGGAGCTGTGTCCTCTGAACGCTTCAGTCAAAAACGGGAAGTTAGTGGAAGTATGCGGAAATATCGGAGGGGATGATTTTCTCCTCCAAGCAATATTTGAGGTGGAAGGATATCAGAAATGTGTAGCATTTCAGAAAGAGGGGGACCACTTTCTTTCAATGTGCTTAATTGTACCTTCTATGTAGAGGTTAGAAGCAGTTTTAGAAAAAATGCATGGACGGACTGGAAAGATGGCGGTGCGGATACCATAACCCAAGACTCCTACAGTCGTGTGGGTGCCAAATCGTGTAAGACTGAAGAGGCCGCCATAGTCAAGTGCATATATGAAACACAAAATACGCACTTTCAGACTGAGTTAGAAATTGAAATCGACCTATTTCTTTGGTCTGAAGGTTGAGGAGAACGAGAGGGTAATTTCGTCTTCAAAGTGCTGAGATCCTAACCGCTCAGCGCGGGAGTAAGGCTGCCTCGCATTGAAGTGGCAGCCGTAATTATCAGCTCTTTGCATGCATACGTCCTGGTCGCTGTTGAGGGCGTTTGGTCTAATCCAGCTTAGATGATTGATTTAACCTAACCTCCCTGTCCCCCGTGTTGGCAGGCCTGTCCAAGGACGTGGGACCGAAGGAATTAGGGAGCGTGAGGGCACTGATCAATCGATTGAACACTGCCCTCACCGCGGAGGATATCAACGCAGAGAAGGAGAGGGAGATCAAAAAACGCATTGCAGACGTACAACTCCAGCTTGAGCCCTTTGAGGAGGTAAGCTGCACGAATCACCAATAGCGTGGAAAACACCTAAATGTGTACGAGAGAATTTAAATTTAAATAAGTTCTTTTGACTTTAAAAAGGAAAATGTTAAATTCCAGCTAGTAGAAATTGCAATTATTTTTCGGTAGCCTCCTAGTGCATTCCCTAATTTATCGCAGTATGCAACTCATACCTTGAAAGCTTTGATGGTGACAGACCCGGCGACACGACCTGCTTTACTTCTTCACCAGTGCAGATATTTGTCTTGCTGTCCAGCATGCGTCAACTTTTCAAAATTGCAAATGTTCTCGAATGGTTGATCTAATCTCCCAAAAGGACCCATCCCTTATACAACCTCATCACAGGCTAGTTCTGCGTCGATTAGGGATTTGAGAACGAGAAGACGCTCTACGTGCTGAATGAACATTCACAGAACAGCTGTTGTGAACTGGAAACGATTCATCAAAATCCAAGTCGTCACTGACAGACATGCGGTCGTCTTTGAGACGCCGATACAATTCAGTTAAGTGTCCCACTGATGAGCGGGTTGGTGTACTATCCCTGTGCTGTTAGTATGCTTCAAATCTCTGGTAAGTACGAGTAGGTATCCGCAGGTTTGAATTTTGCATCTTTGTTGATTAGACAATTTGCCCATTACCTGGCACATGCAGTTGCGTGAGCGGCCGTCTGAATTGGACTGGCTCATGCTCGACATGTGAGCCACCTACTGGGACACGCTTGGCGCCTTCCTCTGCGGGTATTGCTGTGCCGGCATGATTAAGGGCTCCAACTTGAACTTAACGCTCAATGTGACTCCTGTCCGCATTGTCTAGGTCACCAACGAGGAGGTTTTAAGGTACAGCTCTATGGGCATGCAGGAGAGCAGATGGATACGGTGCAGAGATGGCTATCCCTCCTAAGTGAAACGTCAGTTTGTCCTCAGGACGCGTCTTTTGCATGAAAATGATTCGTGTGGGTGTCACCTAACTATATAGGTGCGCATCTGTTGCGTCCGAATTATCCCCTTTTAAGCATGGATAAGGGCTAAAGTGATAGTTTAGTTTCAATAACCGAACTGCATGTGCTCTAATCCCAGTGACTCACATCGTGGACATTACTGCTATTATTTGAAATGCGAAATTGCTCAATTGCTGGTCTGAGTAAGTCCTCACCTATTGTCGGGGTTTCAATTTCACGTGTTACGACACGCCACTTATCGGCGATTTCAGAATTACAAAATTTGAGTCATCGCGGAACCCACCGTTTCGGCGTATCAAAGGACTAGGAGAATAACGACGTAGGGAATGGCACAAGCATGTCTCTTTCCTTCCACATCTCTGAGAGTGGATGTCATACCCTTGATGACTCATCCCATTAGCATAAACCATAAATTTGACTCCTTTTCTGTCTGCGCGCAATCTCATTCACCACCGAAATGATTTTAGACTTTTTAAGCCCTTAATCTACCTTGCAGATCAAAATATGTCGCATGCCACTGCTTTTTTCTTGAACACGTAAAAAGTTGGATGTAAGGAGGGTCTGTGTTTTGTCTACTTGACTTACTTCCTTTGCGTGGCTTGGAAGGGTAGTTTTTCCCCACGAACTGCAACAAATAAGTTTTATTTCCAAATTTTAGAGTAGTATGTGACTTTTTTTGTGCATTACATCAATAGACAACGATGGTTAAATTATCCGTTGCCCCTTCAGTGAACTTGCCTTCTCATAGTAGAAATGAGAATACCTTGTTTTTCCCACTGCATCCAATCTAGGTAATGAGGCTGGAAGTGAATAGTAACAAAGTTGGACGATCTTAGGGCAGAGTAAAGAAACGACTGTTTCGTACATCAACTGGAATTGGATGTGATTGTTAAACACGCGTCTTCGGCTGTGAATTTATTCAACAAAACACTCTAGTTTGGTTCAGCCATGATTGGACATCGACCTGAGCTCGTGCGTCAGCGTGTTTGTGCTGCAATAATCAGACTCCTGCTATGGACTTGGCCTATGTGGGTAGCAAAAATAACACATGTAATTAGCCTTTCAGCGTTGGAGCGGAAGGCACGTCAAATGTACCCTCCTTGGTAGCCTTTTAGCTCTTTTAAACCGCCAAGGCATGAGCGGTGGCATAAGTAAACTAATGTGGGCTAATGCCCAAAACGGTCACTGTGAGTGGCCAATAAAACTAGCCATGAAATAGCAGGGTGAAAAAATCAGTGTATGATCGAAGATGGTTGGATCTTGGTGCGTTCTTATTCACACCTAATGAAATAGTTAGTCTAGTTTGGGTAGGGAAGGATTCCAATTAACAGAGGAGAGAATGGACGATGGACATAGCTTTGAGCGCTCTCTTCTTCTCTAACAGAAGCGACAGGCACTGGCGCAGATGGCCTCGACACGGACCCGAAGGCTGACGTGGCTGGCCCTGGGCGCCATGGGACTTCAGTTCGGTCTGCTGGCGCGTCTCACGTGGTGGGAGTACTCCTGGGATATCATGGAACCCGTAACCTACTTCATTGGCTACGGTACCACCATGGCTATGTATGCCTACTTCGTTGTGACTCGGCAGGTACTCACACTTGTCATTTCTATCTGTTTTTGTCGGTGTCAAGCACTTTCAGCACAGTAAAAAATTTCATGCGAAATCCATTTGGTGCATTTTGACCACGTCAGCGATCGCTACTAAGGCGGGCAAGTAGGTCTCCATTGGACTAATCTCCTGATATATCTTGTTCCTTGGTGGATTTCTAGGATTACACCTTCCCAGCGGTCTTTGACCGAGAGTACCTGAAGGCCTTCTACAAGGGCGCTGCGGCGCAAGGCTTCGATGTGGAGCGCTACAACAGCCTACGCGAGATGTTGGCTGAGCTGCAGGGTGACTTGCGCCGCCTCCGTGATCCCCTCTATGTCAATCTACCCCTCCAACAGACCAAGTATCTTGTTAAGGAGTGCCTCAGGGAGAGCCGCTAGCTTCCTTCTATTTTATTTCCTCTTCCTCAGTTTCGTTTCTTGTTACCTTGGCCTTGTTCCTGCTTACTTTATCAGTTCGTCAATCCGTATGTACGAAAGATACCTAGGACGCATGCTAACACATTTCTTTTCAGATATACATATACAAATATTAAGTGCATTATGCGCCAATCTATCTCTTTTATGTTCCTGAAATGAGTAGAGAGAGGACTGGGATGATTGTCTTTCAACATGAGCGCCATCATGCAAGGGATGTGCAATTGGGGTAGGGACTCTAAAGTTTGTAAGGAACAAAATGAAATATTCTTGAATGAAAGCTGCATTCACCTTTTGACACGTATGGAAAAAGTTGTCGAAGTGTCCGAACTATTCTGATTTTGTTTCATCATCGGCAGGGATACCCATCATGACGCTCACTGCGCGTCAATGTGTCAAAATTGCGAGTACTCATGCTCATGGGACAGTGCTGTGTTCTCTCTTCCTAGGTAGAGCTCTTTCGTGGAACTGGAGGATAGAGTGGTTGGGTGTTGCTCAGAGGGGCATTTGAAACGCTGTTTCTGTGGATCGGAATCTCCGAGGGGCACTATGGCTGTTACCAATGCTGTAGAGACGCACGGTGGCCTTTACTCGTTGGCATTTGATGCGTTGGCATCAATGAATGAAGTATCGCACAAATAAGTGAATGAGTGTGTCATCATTGTACCGTATTGCCCTTAAAGTCTCCTGTAGATAATAACCGACGTCAGCGAGTTCCAATTGAACACCTTCATTCACAGGAAATGCACATATTATTCCATGCATACACCCACTGCTGCAGTTGTTCACCAGCTTTATTGGTGGTGGTTGGAGAGGGCAAGAGCCATCCATCGTCTCCGAGTGCGTGCGGCACCGCTACGATTGTAAGAGCGAAAGGTGATGGTTCAGCTAAATAGATGCGATAATTAGAGTAGTTATACTTCTGTGAACGATTTTAGCCCAGACTCAAGTTGTTAGATGGGATGGCTTTGAATATGGATGGATGTGAGCTTGTCTTATCCTTAGGATGCTGAAATCTAGTTTCTTGGGTGTCACAACTTTGGCGGCAGTAAAAAAAGTGTGCACGAACTGACTTGAGGCCATTTGGACTTAGATCAAAAACCGCCTTCAGTAGTAGGGTCGCTGGTCGATGTGGTTCTAGCAATCCTGCTACAAACTGTGTTGGATTGTTTGCTTGAGGATGGATATTGTCGCGTTCTTTAAACAAAGAATCTAGACGTTGATGCACACCGCGTATGCGCGCACAGGTACATAAAGGACCAGAGTCCAGGCCCTTCAAAGTCTTGGAACACTAACATTCCAGAGTACCCCCTGCAAAGCTCCAAATCTTGAAGACACACAAAAAGTTCATCCTCAAGCGATTCTGCCTTTAATGGAGAAAGCAAATTGGCGCTTCAAGTGTGAAGGCCTCTAAAATGTTCAGAGAGAGGCGCCAAAATATCAAAATCAAATTATTACATGGCAATTTTTAGAACGCACAAACAGTCCTATCGCACCCGCCCGACTTATGACTGGCTAGCGATGGGGAGACTGCTATGCTGCCAAGATGATTTGAGACACTCATTTTCAACAAGCAAAACTAGATTGGGTCACAAATGGGCCAGAGGTGAGACCAAAACGAGCAAAAATAAGATAAATGCCCTTCACAGGGAAGTTAATGCTTGGTAAACTCCGTGTTTGTGCAGACAATTGCTGAATTGACGCTATTGTGGAGGCTACTTGGCCTTGCGTTCCCCAAGCTTTTGGTATTTATAACTTACCCCACACCAATATCACTTATCCTAGGGCTTTTGAAACTCCAAGGAAGCGGATGATTTCGCTCAGGACTTTTAAATTTGCTTTTAGGTCCAGAACTTGAAAATGATTGCCCTTGCACAATCCTTCCGTGAGCATAAAAAGGAGTTTTTCAGACATCACACACACAAGTGGTGTTTAAGCGGTGTGTTTGCCTACCTTGTTGATGGAGCCATCGCAGTTAAGGCACCACTTCGACGTCCTATGCCATGGTCTTCCAGTCCTTCTGTGCACCAAGAATAAGTCTTCAACCATATTAAAAGGCCTTGCTACATCTTGAGAAGTGAGACAGGACGTCAAATGACCACCCTATCGATAAACTTCACCATCTTTATGAAGTCAATATGCCATTTGTGGTCATGATATCTTTTACTTAAATAATTTCAGTAGTGAACGTATTTCCTGCTAAAAATTAAAGCAATTAAAGTTGTTTCATTTGCTGAGATTTTCGTAGTCTCCTGAAAATTACCTTAAAGTAGAATGTAAACTACGACGTTTAGAATGTTCTCCTACTCAGAAGGATTTGGAATAGCCTCCTAAGAGTTTACCTCTGATTTATTATGTCAGTTTTACTACCCTTTGAAACAGCCTCTGTGGGATGGATGCAGTGAGGTATTGACTGGGGCTTACTAATTTCTCTTGTGAGTTCAAATAAGTATGATGCAGCGGTCAATTCGAATGCGTCATTATTGGTTGAGAATCACATGGTAAAATTCACCTTCCATAGATCAGTAGTTAGACTTCTGGCGACCAGTAAACTTGTCCTTCAAGGAAACGCATGCATGCAGTAGCAGTATAAACCGTCCTCCTGGGTAAGGTGGCTGACCTAATTTTCTATGTGGCTGAGTTATGATTTTGAGCACTCTCTTCTTAGTTGATAAGTCGTTAATAATGCAACAGCTCTAGGGTTCTCACGCTCCACTCCTTAGTACGACCTTTTACAAAATCGTTCTACATGCATAATGCAATCGCATATAGAGTCTCGGCAACAGCGCTAACCGCCCACCAGCACGCGGGAGTGGGCTTACTACCCTGTTTTAATCTTTCAAATTTATCACTCATTATTTTCGAAGGCATTTTTCACTTATTTTAACAGTTCTGCGATGTGAAATAAAAATTCACTTTTCCTTAGCATCTTCAAAACAGTTTGTGCAAACACTTTTGCCACCCTAAAGTGCATTTAACTATGATTCTTGCAGGCATGAATATGTAAGTCTTAACCCCTGTTACAACCGCCATTTTGCAGTAGGGTGACTGTTACACGCTATTACACCAGGAGAAAAAAAAACTGCTGCTGCAAGTGTAGGCTGGTGATGAATTTAGGACCACTTTCCAAGATCGGAGCGAAATGTTACAGTTGTGTCTCTTGTATACCTTTCACACGCACGTCTTGTGAGATTGCGAGGTAACGCAGCTATGCCGATAGGCCTCATAGGTAACCGATTCCACTACGAAAACCACTGACTCCAGAATGAAAAAGAAGTGATTTGCACATCCAACTACTCATATTGTACGAATAGCAGCCATCACTGCCACGACCGCTTCAGGGACGTGAAGAGGGTTGCGGAGACGGTGGGGAGAGGGCAGTGGGAGGGGCGGTCACGACGGCGGAGGCGCGGTCCATTACGGTGGGGAGAGGACGCGAAGTTACTGGGCACGAGCAACTTCCAGTGACGGATGAACCCACAAAGTTGCAGTCCCACTTTTCATCGGCGTTTTTCACGCATCTAGGGTGGCAAGAGAGGGAGGTATTATAGTATGGAGATTTGGCATTTTGTTCAAATTTGTGTGCAATTTCGCTAGGCAGCATGGTTCACTGGTCGTGCCTTTACCCCTCAAGCCCTCTATTGCGTTAATTATAAGTCTTTTTCTATAGCGGTGTGGCTTACTGTACATTCAGTGGTAAGTGTGATTGTAAAGTGTGTGTTGGTATCACAATACCTCTTCGCCAGGTGTACCGACTAAATAAGAGCCTCAACTGTATCCGAATCGATGTTGCCCCTCTCGGTGAACCTTGTCTAACCTTTAAAACGCGATTTGGTAGCATAAATATTCATGGTTCATTTTCCCCATTAGTATGGTTCAATAACGACCTTAAGATGAACGGTTTAGCCGACCAAGGACGAATGATAAGTAGGGGATGGCAGTCCAACAGTCTTACCAAGGAGAATTTGCGTCAACGGAACCTGATCAAACACTAGCACCCTATCAGAGGCATCTTTGCCCCCTTAAATCAGCTTATTTGCTCTAAACTTTAACTGGATGATATTTGTTCCGATCATAGGTCTTAGTGTGTGAAGTGTTCAGTCT
Organism: Taenia solium; assembly: GCA_001870725.1. Taxonomy (NCBI): domain Eukaryota; kingdom Metazoa; phylum Platyhelminthes; class Cestoda; order Cyclophyllidea; family Taeniidae; genus Taenia; species Taenia solium. The sequence goes on along the minus strand of MIEF01010020.1, from coordinate 77,974 downwards.
CCACGGAGGTCGTCTTGATGGCACGGAGTTCTATCCATTTTGCATACTTAATGAAAAAATTTCCATCCACACCCAAACATCTATCAACCACCCAAGGGGCGCTAGAGCGTCGCCCAAGAACCACAGTCAAGCACCTAAAGGTTTTTTCGCTAGTCCCTTAACTAAGATTGATTGTAGATTGTCAGTGGCGACAAAGGTGCCTCACTTTTGCAAATAAGGAATAAGCTTACTTGTAGGCGGGGAGGACCAAGGGTGGCCTTTGGTCGCTGAAAGAGGAAATAGGGGAACAAAGTTGTTACAAAATATAACGATTGGGTGAGTAAACGTTCATGCCATTTTAGGTGTAGTTGTTTGCAAAGAATTAATGTGCTTCGTAGGGACCTAAAAAATGTATTATAAGGCATGCATGCAAATCAGTCGATTGGTGCGATACTTGCTCTCTTGGCCTCGTTCCTTTCATCTTCTCATCAACATTCAATTTACAAAAGAATAAGCCTAGCATGACTTCAGCTAGCCTGCTTTGCCAAAGGAGTTTAACTCGACTCCTAAATTGTAAGGCCCGCTCGAAAATTTTGTTGCATAGTCACTTGGGGAGGTGCAGTGGAGGAGTAATTTATGCACCATCGTTTCAGTGATGACTTAGGCAAAGATTTTTCACATTTAGGAAAACGTCCAACTCTTAATTACGCACTCTAGAAAAAGTGTAACTCGAGATACATCCACTCAACAAAGCTCGGTTGCGTGGAAGGCAAACGTCTTAAGAAATAGCCGCGATTAATGAGTCATTGAGAAGAAAGTCTTCTTCGTACTAGGGAAACACGAGACCTCATGGTGGCATAAAAACGTTCCATAGGAAGGCTTGGCTTGCTAGAGTGGCGTGGTAGGAGGTACTTTCTCATCCTCATCCTCCATACCCCCCACATAACATGAGCCTAAGTGGCTTGGCCTAAGTGGTTGGAGCCTTTCCTTGGCGCAATGCAATCAAAAGTGAAAACAGTGGACAGCTAAGGCATAAGCATGGGGTTAAAGCGAAGGTGAATTCCATTGTAGACAAGCAGAGTTTGCAAGCTTGTGTCTCTTTACAGTTACATACAGCGTAATGGTGATGCTCGATTTAACTACCCATAATTGGCTACTTTCTTTTTTCTAAAAAGTCTTGCAAATTCACTTATTTCTCACCTCATTTTTTCATTTTTAGGCGAAAAAAATAATATTGCTTTAGTTGAATGAAATGATTTACCCAGCATCACAACGACACAGGTAGTCCCGTATCTGATCGGTGGCTTTGCGCACCCTGAAGAAGGTTACGGCAGCAAATAATGCATCACATTTATGCATGAAAAATAAACTGAAATTGGGCACTGTGCAGGGAGTTGCGTGCGAAAGGGGATCATATAGGAGGTGTTAACCTTGAAAGGGCAGTAAATTTTGACTTACGCCGCATCCCAATCAGTACAGCTAAAAGAAAAGAGGAGAAATTACGGTCCGAGGAAGCATTATAATTATGAGAGCTACTGATACCGTAATATTAAAGGACCTTGAGAATGACGCTTCAGTGAAACAGTTTGTGGTTTAAACAATTTTATCAGATGAATTAAAGGCGGTCGTGGCACTTTTGAACCAAACGTCTGAAACGCGATTTGACAGCACAGCAAACTATACGAAATCATCATCATTTTTCACTAAACTGACGCCTTTTTGACTACAAAGAGGCGCTATCGTGGCTCCATTAGGGACAGAAACAAACGCAAGTGCATTTAGGTGGATGTCGATTATTTTGGTCTTTCAACCAAATTTCGGGGTGTTTTGAATGATGAGGAGGTAAAAGTAAATTCAACTGCCTGTTATTAATTGGTTTCCTGCCTCTTGCCCCAGGAAAGTTGGCGTGAACAACTGAGGAATTGAAAAACTTGGTTTTTGCATTCATATCAAGGTGGCGCTAATTTGCCGCGACCTGATTGGTTGAAAGGCGTCGAGGTATTAGTTACATTGCAAACAGAGGTGGCCAGGCACAGACGTCTTTAGTGATACTTTTGACACAAAAAAGACTCTTAAACTACTTCTATGCTTGTGGAAGCACTAAGTATGTTTTAAAAGACAAACTTACACTTCAGGTTCTTTCAAGGCTGACGAAGGTGGCAGGGACCTGGAAGTGGGTAGGAGTGATCATTGCCCCTCATCTTTACGGTTTTCTTTCTCAAGTGAAAAGAATTTACTGTAGCTACTTCAACCTCGCGAGTGAACTGTTCAAACTAATCCACTCTCAGAGGATGCTAGGCTGTCGGTAAATGAGCATATTCTTATTATTGCTAGATGGAATCTACTCAAAACCAAACAGATTGACGTGGTTCCCACGAGTCAAGAACAGAAGTGGCTCATATGTGAAGACTCCTGATTAGCGGATTATGTGTGAGAAGATAGCTGGAAATAGAGACCATGTATCACTTCGGAAGAGTTACCGCATTAACAACAGCTAAATGATTTACAAGGTCGGAGCCTTTTGGTTTCTGTTGATGCTTCACCTTCCTATCGTAGTATATCGCTTCTGGACATCGTCCTCATTGGCTCCACTTATAACCCTATGATATTGGTACCACTTTCTCCATAATAGTGGGGCACGTTTATGCCTTAAAGTTGAGAATAAATGAAGAGCTCTCAATTCAAAATAGAACCTTTAAATTTACCACCGTTAAATCATGGGGACACACCGGCAAAATGGCAGTGTCTGTCTGCTTGTATCTCCAGAAGACTTAAAGTAGACTAAGTATCTCGATGGCATACTCAACCACTGAGTGGTAGGATATTCAGTTCACCTTGGCTGTGGTACCCTTTAGAGCTCTCACCTCACGAGACAGCAGCCATTTATTCCTGCATAGGATTATTAGCTATTTCGGAAGATTGCCTCGCATTAGGGATTGAAAAAATTCTCGCTCTTGACCGGCACCGATGACAAAGCGAAGCAGGCTGTTCCCTATCAAAGCGACTTTTAGGGCATTCTTTAAACACTGCAATAAGAGTGTGCATAAATGTTTTGAACCGCCATGCTGAAAAAAAACTAGGCTTTTACATCTTGAACCATGCTCCTTTCACTTAAAGTGTGCAACCAAAGATCCATTTTAATTCGATAACTTCTATGTTAGCAGAGGACAAAGTGAAGAGGTAGTTCACGCACCCGGTCATTGTCATATCCTTCTCATCTTCATCAATTTCAAGACTTTTTTCACGGGCAAAAATCTTCCTCCCAAAGCTAACCCCTACTTTTGCGGCGTGACGGAAGGTACCGAAGCCCTGAGAAAGGAGGATGGAGTAGGACTCAAGCACTTCAAACATGGTGACGCCGGAGAGGCCGAGGAAGAGACCAAAGATCCCCCCAAGAGCGGCGAGGAGGTTGAAGAAGGAGGCCGCTTCACCTTCAGAGTGAATCGCGATGCGGGAGTTCTCCGCCGCCACGCTTATTACCAGGTAGTCGGTTTTGGCTACTCCCCCACTAGCTCCAGCCGACGTGTTGGCGTTGGTGCCGTTCAAACTGCTGATTCTTCCCAACAGTTCTGCCGGTAGCCCCTCCTCTAGCGCCAGTACCTGCTGGTGAGAGATCTCGTTTACGCGTTCCTCACAGGGCTGTGGACACAGCCAAAAGTGGCGAGTATGAGGCTTGAGTTTCACCAGAACCACGCGGTACCAACGCTTGGGGATGGAGGTTTCCAATATCTGAATCAATTTAATTCAATTTATATGCTGAAGGCTACTATCCAGAAGAGCCCACGTGGAAGTGTGGGGAAAGGAGAGCATTTAGAACAGCCAACAGCTAACGTTTGTGCATAAAGTTACTTTGATTTAACTACATTAAGAAAAACAATAAAGTGGTATTGAAAAATCCATCATTAAAGGGGATATTGACGATACCAAAACCCAAACTATTGCGCCTCTCTAAGCACTCAACTTCGTTTTGATCGTGGTGGGACAGTAGCCGCAGGGGACAACAGCTATGCATCAGCTTCATTCAAAATTTGACAGTCATTCAGGTGATGGTGGCAGAAGCAATCATCGCAATCACCCTCAAAGCATCGAGATCGTAAAGTGGTGCCAAACCATTTCATTTAATCTACCATCTCATTTTCAAGTGTATAAGCGGTCATGAAACTGGAGATTAAAGGCATCGATCACTTATAACTTGTAATAAGAAATAGTGATAAATTTAATCTCGAGCGAATTAATTTTTCTCAAACCGATTTAATTTCCGACCCTAGAGCATATTGCTGAAGTGCAGACAACGAAATGACTTTCCCGAGGACTGAGGGCTAGTGCAATGGCTCGAGAGATTCCATCACCTAACACAGAGTGTGGTGGAGCTTCGTCCCAGCCAGAATCAGCAATTAAATGACTAGACCTAAAGGCGATGGAACCACACCCATTGACGAGGCAATGATGGGTTTTAGAGGAAGCTAGCGTCTGTACTGGTCCCTTTGCCCAATAATTGTGAGAGCACTGTAAGTGGAAAGAGGAGACTTCAGTATCCAAGGCAATGCCTCTAATGCAAAAGCATGAACGAATTTTGGGTCACTAAATGGAAAGTGCTTAGAAAGATATTCATTATTATTTAAATCTTGTAAGCTTTGGGCGTGAAATTCCGTCTGTAGCGAGTGTTGATAGAGGTGCGGTGAAAGGGGTTAATTCGCACTTCTAAGGACCTCCTCGTGCCCTAACTGATTTCATTGGGAAGTGGTGGGCCTAAATGTACCCTCGCCCTCGGTCTGTTGTCAAATGCGACAAGCTAGTGGCGTGAAGCACGTGTCTCCCCAGTGAACATGCGAAGTAGCCTTCACAACAAGAATTTGGCACAATCAGTTACAAGCTATATCACACCTTCCTCATATCATCAATCCCTGAATCGAACAAGCAATTTCCAGGATTTCCAAGTATGATTTAGCAGGAATGGGGACCAGATGCACAAAAAATTTTCGCTGCAATCGTTAAACCTATTTAGGTCGTCAACGAGGGCAGTAAAAGCTGCTTTCTGAAGGGCAGGAAATGTGTCAAAATACTGCATTCTCTCCTGATTTTCATCACGCCTGAAAGTATTTCCTTAAAAAAATAAAATGCCAAACAGAATTACATCTACTTCTTCAAACATGAGCGGTTCCTGTAAGTTCAGTCGCATCTCTCGGGTGAAACCTGGAATGGCATTTCCGCTAAAAGGTGAGATCTCCATTTTGATACTGAAGTTTGCGAGGAACGTTATCCAGTCCCACCTCCATTGTATGCATTGCTTCGCCTCCATTAGAACGCCTATTCTAAAGATCAACGGCAAGTAGTGCAGTCGCATTTGCAATGTAGACTTTAAAAGAAATAAACCTCCAGTTGTTGCCAAAACAACGTTAGAACATGAGAGTCAATGGCAAATGACGATTGACGCCCAACGTTCGAATGGAAGGGGCTTAAAGATACGAACACTTCCAGCGCATGTGAGACTCACTTTTTTGACAAAGCGATAATTTGCCAGCGATTTACCTTTTGGACCGGACTCTACCCTTTGACAGTCCTTAAATGGTGGCTAGGCGTGCTTGACTTCACTGCCAAGAGGGACCCACACCCTCTGGAAGGTATAGATCACCTAATTTTTTAGCGTTATAGTTAAAAGTACAAAACAACTAGTAGTTGCTACTTAATTCTCAACACTTAGTCAAAATCAAAAAAGACATTCGTGATTCTACTTCCTGAATGGTCATCAGATCAGCTACTGATAATCAAGGTAACCACTACTAACTTTCCCATTCAGAGGCCAATTATGTTATGTCTTTTACTAGAACGTTTACAAAGGTGACGAAACGAAGAGGAGGAGCCCAAAACTTGCACTTTACGATCTCACACACCAAAACCGCAGATTTCCTGACCTCCTGGTGCATGCGGGGCGTTCAAGTTAAAGCAGAACTTTCAAATTTACAACACTGTGATAGTACAATTACTCGCTACCACTAAGGCATTTAAGATGGTGGAATCGAAAATCCAAGAACTAAACATGAAAAACGGCCGTACGTGTCAGAATATCTTGCATATCAAAGAAGGAAGTGGAATGTTCAAGAATTGCTAAGACCCAATGGTGGTGATAAACACTGGGTTTTGTACATTAATGTGGCAGGGGAAACCTACCAAAAATATTTCCACTTTCCACTCCTTTATTCCCATAATCCGATCGCTCTTTGTAAGTCCTCAAGTACTACACACCAAAAGCTCAACCCAAAATGTGCTTTTGCAAGTTAATGAATTGGGGAGGTTTAACACCCACCTCCTCATCCGACATTCGCATAACATCGTCGTGACAGGCTACAGTGGCGGAGTTATTGTTACGACCGCCATCATGGCAGAAACCTTGAGTAGCAAGGTGATTGGCGAGGTAGAGGGGCACCATGGAACTCTCTGAGAGACAACTACAGCGTCGCTGCATCACCGATTGCCGCAATGCCGCCAAACAGTTTTGCCGTGTGTACTCCACTGAGATAGCGCGCCGTTTCTGCTCCTTCACAAAGACTTCCACATCAAGGTAGAGGATGGGATGGATGTTCATCTTGCAGGGCCGAAAATACGTGTCTAGGCGATCGAGGATCTGCAAATTGTAAATAAAAAGATGCAAATATTAACTGTCGCTTTACGTTTTGGGATAAGTTTTGGATCATTACTTGTTGCAAAGCCTTCGATTTTAGACGTTTAATTTGAGTAGATTAGTAAAAATGAAGGCTTTCATTTTATAAGTAAATATCCCTTCAAAACGCATGATTGCTACTTGCCATCAAATTAAAAACACGAAACAATTTCATCTCGTCATCTTTTATTGGCTTTAGGATTAGGAGAGTGTAAAGGCCCTGGTAAACACTTTGATGCATTAAAATGCCAATAGAAGTAAAAAATCTGTGCCGTAAATCGAAACAACCCATCGAAGGCGACCCCTCAAAAACACGTCCTTTTAATGGCAACACTTGGCTTGAGTAATAAAAGGCCTACGCTTGGTAAACATCGGAGTGTCTTGCCTCGGTTAGGCACCAATGTATGGACTCATGCCTCTATAATTAATTGCAGTCTTACTCCTCCAAATGCATGTCAACAGTGTTTCCAGAGGTCGCTTTAGCACACCCTATGAGAAGTTTTCAGGTCAAATGGCGAATTTCAACTTTACGAATGCTCAGAAACCTCCCGCTACGCAATATTAAGTCTTATGCATCCAATTCGGTTTTAATGTGGCGACCAACGTGTTGGTGATTGTGTGTATGGAACAGCGAGCGAAAGGTGATGAGCGGCAGCACAAAACTTGAACTCATGGGTAGCCGCCCATGTCTCTAGACGGTCTGATGGTGATGCACTCAACAGGGCGTTTACTTTAATGGTTTCAACATTCCCAAGACCCAAGGCTGTCAACGCAGTAACTACTTCCGCTGTGTTGGTCAGACACCTCAGGTCAGACGGATGCCCGGAGTGCTGAATAAATTGTCATGTGAACGACTCTTTCTGTAGGCGCGGTGGATGCAGCATTATTATTCATGAAAATGAGCATTTGCAATTGAAATTTTATGGTACTGAACAGTAGAACAGCTTGCTGCATCAAAGAATGCTTCAGTTGCATATGAATGCATTGTTAATTTAATAGTGAACGCAAACATTCCAGCTGGAGCTCAATTGAAAAGCAAGGGAAGTAGGGAGAGGTAAAAATGATACGCGTCAACTCACAAATTGATTGACAGTGACGATCAGATGGTGTCCGAAGCGCACCGATGTGCGCACCACGGAGCGCGCATCGCCAATAGAGGCAATGTCGGCTGCGGAGAGCACAGACTGGTCGGCCTCGGCGAAGTCGTGCAGCAGCACCTGGAAACCGTCCAGTTCCGTGGCCACAATTGCGTCTTCTGAGTTCGCCGGACCTTGATGATCGTCCCAGCCCTAAAAAAGGCGGAAAACAAAGCGTTCACTGCACACAAAAGACATTGAAACACGGTAATGGAAACTGTAGTCTTCGCCGTTACGGAACGACATCTAAATCTATCGCATTTTTTAGTGTCTAATGCCTCGGTTATGACGCTGATCTCACGGTATCTATTCATCTTACTTATGCTGCCAGTCGCTCAGTTCTTCTCTATGTTGATATCAACCCTTCAATCACCTTCAGTGATTGGAAAAGTACTCCACTCTTCCATAGCTTATAGCATGCCATACGAACATTTTCCTGTCTTTCGTCAGCACCAACATTTATTGAACCTTTTGGCGGCGAAATCCGCAGCCTACACCAATGCTGCTCAAAGGCAAGGCACCAAAGAGAAATCGAGAATAAGAAGGAACCGGAGCTATAGGAATGCAAGTAAGATGGGAAAGGAGGCAACGAGCCTGATAGATGCTAGCGTCTGCGTCCGCGTAAAGAAGTGCAGGATGGGTCTGTCCTTGTTGATAGGGCCTTTTGAGAATAAGGTGAAGACCTGCTCTCGAACCCGACCTCTTGACACTCGTCATTTTCATACGAATCTGTCAAAATAAAAGAGAAATTATGTCGTGAAAACGATATCACGAGGACATCGAAACGAAGCACGTGGTAGGAAATGCGAAAGCCTCGAAGAGGTGCATCACACGGTCCACCTCACACCGCTGTCGTCGACACCACCACCACCTAGATTATTGCTAATTTTGTAAATCATCCTCTGCCATCCCTGACACCTAACTTTATTTTGCCCCACAGATGGTCTTTAGTCTAAAATTAACAGGTTCAGTAAACAAGTTTCTTATGACCTCAGCAATCACTCAGATGCATGAAAACCTCTAAAGTACACATTTCACTTAAACTCGCCTTCAAATGGCCGAAAACACCACCCTCTGTAGTGCAAAAAGGTTCTTTTCCTTACTTGAAAGCACTGGTACTTCGCTGTGGTGACAATTCTAACAGGGGACTCCTTAGGCCAAACCGTTTGACTGGAAATACTTTTGGCAATTTTTAGGCTCTCCGTGGCATTTTCCTTTGCGTCTTCGTATCCATAGATGCGACCTGGGTCGAGAGTCCAGTGCGAGTTACCCACGTAGACACCGTCTCCGTCTGCATCCGCCTCACCATTCCCACCTCCACCCACCCCTTTGAGTTCTATACTGACACTGTTCAAGGGGAGTTCTCGGCAGGAAAGGCCATTGTACTGGCAAGCCACGAAATAGCGCTCCCAGGGCACATGCAAACTGGAAGTTTTCATGTAGGTGCGAAAGAAGGCGTATTTGGTGCGCTGACGCCATTGACCCTCGTATTGGGGCCACTTTTGGGGATCCAGAGTCGAGGTGTTCGGAGACTCTTTCATCCATAGGCCAGCCAATTTCTTGTACCTTAGGGAGCAGGAAACTCATGCCACATTTTTCCATAGAAAAGTGCTAAGAGTTTTTCGTGAACAACCGAACCTGACTGGATTTAATCCCTATTGAATCACTTGATTGTGTGCGTTTGATGTTTTGTTATTTTAAGGCATTCTATGAAGCCCAGCAATGTTTACCACCAGGTTCTCCGATGAAATACTGCTACAACAAGCCACATGGCGCCATCACATCCACTGCAGCATTAATTAAGTCAAATGCTGCTCAGAAACTGAAAAAAACTGCAGAATTCTCCAGACCAAGAACACTTTAAGCCCTTTTTTATTGTCCGGCGATTAGCTTGTATTCACGATATGGATTTGGTGCTGCCATGGTTATCATAATCCGATGAGGGCACGCATCACATCACACGTCAGCAAGGCTGGCAGCGAAGATGGTTTCGCACCCAGTTATAAATCAAGCATTAACAGCCTTTGTGCCATGCTAACTAGAAGGTTCCTCTGTTTGGACGAAATAATGAGCTTAAAACTTATTGAAATGAACTCCAGTCAATCTGAGCGACAGCCAGAGGTATACCGGACACATTCAAACGCTCATTTCATTCGGTCAGGTCAAAATAGCACTTAATCGCAGCGGCCTATACTAGATTGAGATTTAGAGGTGGTTGTAACTTAGCATATTAACTTACTCTTGAAATGCGCCTCCTTCGGCTTCTAGTTGGGCCATGGTGAAAGGACTATCGGGACAAACGGTAACAGCAGGGAAGCGGAACTCCTCCATGTCCCTATCAATTACAGTAGTTACAGACATATTAAGGAAGCCGAGGACCATTTTTCCACAGCAGATCCAACACAACGCGGTCATGATGCATAGGAGGATAAAGACAAAGACTCGTCGCCAATCAGCCGGCGTCTCCATGAGCACATCAACCCCGTGAAAGGTGCTTCGCTCGCCCCAGGCCCTTAGCCTTTCTCTAACCGTTTCGAATCGACGCTGGTCCTTCTCCGCACGACTCATTGCGTAGGTTTCGCATTCGCTGTCCGTGCTATTCATCTTCCGCTTCCACCACCTTACGCAGGAGCAGAGTTTTTTTAATGCACTGCTCTCCGAGTCACTACCACCACACTTACTCTCCTTTTCCCTGAGGTTCTTGCAGGAAATTTTTCCCTTACTATAATCAGAAGCCCCTTTTGAAGTGTTCGACACGCTGGAACCCACATCTCCGTCACTAAAATAAAATTTACCGGATTTGCTGCCACTAGGTTTCTTCTCGGACCCACTTTTAGAGACGGGACTCGAGCTGCAAGTTGAAGTGGCTCGACTGGGTCCCTGGTTTTGGTTGCTGTCATCTGCACTTTCCCTCGATGCCATTGTTGTTGTCACATCAGAGCTGGTAATTTGGCTTCGCCGTCCTAGCCCACGGCGGACGCAAGTCGTGGTGGTCGTGTTGGTGATGGTGGAATCGATGTTTGAGAGCATAGACGAAAAAGTGGTCTCATCGTCACTGTGAGAACTGACATTCCTTGTATGAACCACGCGACGCTCTGCCACTCGCGGCATGTCCATGCACCATCACATGGAAAAATCGATGCGACCTCTTCGGTGAACAAATAGATGGCAGTGGGTCCAACGTCTTGCTGATGCTTTGGACCACTTCCCAGCGCGTTTGGTACCAATACGTCTAGGAAAAACCGCCCACCACGGGTCAGACATTTTAACATTCCGATTCCTTTTGAATAATTCAATTGCTGCTGCTGCCAAATTACTAGCAGATGCAGTCATCTCGGACCACGAACATTTCGCGCTTTTTGTTCAAAGTTCAAAATAACCTATTTAGGGCGAGATATGACATGATTGCGGTCATGTACCACACATTCAGATAAGAAACTCGAACAGTCATACACCTGATGCGGTTTGCAAGAAATTCTGGGGCTCAAAGTAACACCCATGTAAAATTTCGTAATGCAGTAGCTACTTTAAGTCTTTGGTTAGACAAAAATAAGGGTGGGATTAAATGAGATACAAAATGACATAATTCTATATTAATTTTAATTATGCGAGTGCAAAACAAAGGCAACACTATAATACGCTGGCTGTTTACTTAACTCTCAGGCGTTCATCCATTTCACCGTCGCTGGGTGGGCTGGCCTCCAGGCACTTCCAGTAGCCCTCCTCCACAATTTGTCCAACTATCGCCTTCTTTCGTCTCCAGGGTGGTCTCAGGGAGTTGTAACACAAGCAATGACCACTTGAGAGCCCTAATTAAGGAAAACTTACACGACTTGCAGCGGGGTTTAAACAGTGTGAATGGAGCTTCACCTTGGAAATAGAAGTAGTCCAAGACAAATGAATCCACTCGCCGCATTTAAGCTCGGCACAAGCCATCCAAATACGCACCTTCCTTCCCACATCTTGCGTAATTTGTAGACATAGATCAAAACCACGATAAAGCAACTCGACTACCTAGAATATAAAATTGGCTGCAACACCAACATTAACACCTTAGGAAGGGAAGATATTTTACTGGAAATTTTCCACCAACTTCATTTCACAAATCCAATTGATTTCAAATCACATTCATAACAAGGCTTACTAATCTGCACAACCACTACTCGGAAGAAAACTAGCAGCTTTACCCGTTTGAAATGCGTAAATCCGAGCTAAGACAGTTAAAAGAAGTTATTTTAGCTTTAAAAATAAAGCTTCACAGCGTCCCATAAGCATACAAACCCCGCACATACAAATGAAATCGTATTCATGTCAGAAAGAAAAGCCAGTGAGGGAAAGAGATTGAGAGAGAGAGAGAGAGGGAAGATCGCACCTCCAAAAACGTGCACCTGCCAACGCGACCACCTGCAGCACGAAACAAAGATTGTCCCTCTGTTGCAGCAGAGTGGTCGGAGGCGCGGGTAGACGGGTGAAGGAGGGGCAAAGGGTAAAATAAGCTACTACAACGAACGTTTCGATGTGACAGTGGTGGCGGCATCATCAACAGTGGTTGCAGAAAATATTTACACGGTAGAGGTGGATAATGCGAGAGTGTGGGTGGTGATCAGAGCAATGGAAAAGAAAAGTGAGAAACCAAAGAGGGGTAACTGACGCGGCCTCATGCGAGGTATTTGTACACTTTGCGATCGGTTTCGGAGCGCGCAATGAACTCACGATCGATGAGAGCCTCGATGCGCTGCTTGATAGCCATCGGGGTAGGGCGGAAGCGCGACTTGAGGTGCTCCATCACCTCGGCCAGCAACTGGTTGTGCTCCATGGTCTTGCGCATCTTCATCACCCGCACTATGGTTGCCTCAATCACGTAGCGACGGTTCTCGTCCACTCGCGTGCGCGTCTCCTGACGCTCTGGCTCGCTCTCGCGCACCGACATGTTCTGCACCTGCAACGGAATGCAATTTGGTGCAGAACATCGCCTCCTCCTCCACAACTTGGAAAATGTGTAGAGCTGTCTACAGGCACCAAAGCGTGAACGCGTTTGCTACCAGAATGCCAAATGAAAATCCACCACCACAGAGTGCGTCTTTTCTTGCTCCAATAGAGTTGTAGTACTAAACGGAGAGCATCCTATACGGACATTACAGTTTCAACCCCAATCTTTTTGGGACAAGATCTAGTGTAATCAGCTATCAACCGTAGAAACTTAGTCAGCGACCCCAGAGCACTATTTCTCGGTCCTCAGCTGCACATCCCTGTTTGATAAAGGAGAGGTTCTAGTGTAATACGCTAATATCGTTGCCGCTATGTACACCGTATCCTTGAAGCCACCAATATTAGGGGTATCTACAGGTAACTAAGTCGCTTTTACCTCTTCGACTAAGAAATCTACAAACCATAGAATAATGCTTTTAACTGCTCTCTAACTGGGAAATCCAGTTCTGTTTAAAGCAAATTTCGTTCGATTGAAAAGATTGGACCAATAGGGGGGCGACTTAACTGAGGTTTTTAACCTTTTACCACTTACAGTTTTTCGATCCAACTCGACAAAAAAATGAAACGAGCTTTTCCGAAGAGATGCAATCTGCAACGCAGTACTGCACTACCTCGTATTCCATGATCCCGAATATTGTCGCCAGCCCAATTCCAGTTCTCCGCATGAGGACCCACTAACATCATACCATATGAGTTGAAGGAGCCAACGTTTCAAGTACGTTTTTGGAGACGCCACAACTTCTTTCGGACTCAATAGCAGAAATCCATCGATCCTCACACCTTTCAATGCATTCGCTGCCGTCTCTCACTCTCTAATTATAAATTCCTGTTTTTAATGGCAAAATTTGGCATGGCAACCATGCGATTATGAGCAAATCTACTTTACTTCGACAAAGGCCTGTTAATTCTCTTCTTTCTTGCATAATCAAAAATTATTTTATTGGACTCCGTAGAGCATAAGCACTCACTTCAAGAACACCTTTAGAAACGCCTCAAACGCTCCAGCTCTTACAAATCAACCTTAGCAATCTATCTATCTATCTATCTCTACATATCCACACCAAATTCATTGCTTTTTCTTACTGTCTGGCTGAAAGTTATGTCCGTTGAAGACCAAACTTCATTTTTGCCTTCATTTCTTCGGTATCATCGATGTACCTGTTTTAATAGCAAATTATGACAATGGTGTCACATCGAATTCTGCACTTAAATTGTGAAGAAAAATGGAGGCAGCATCTCTTCAAAAAAGGCCTGAAAACAGACTCGCAATTGCAAAAAGTGATCAAAGCAAACGAGTGAGTCCACAAGTATATTTGCCAGCCTGAGAGTGCTGCAATGCAAATAAAATGTCCCCCTTTCACTCCATTGTAGGTAGTAGTTAAACACTTCCGTTGTTAGATTGCACTTAACCTTCCAATGCAAAAAAAATCAGAAGAATAGCCTACTCAAGGTCTCACGAAGAGCTAAACCCTTACATGCCAAAGTAAACATAGCTAAGTCCTTTTAACTGGTTTAAGTAAAAGTTTCCCCAATGCAAACACTGATTTAGGAGGCCGTTTTTTTCACATCTATAAGGAAGTAAGCTCAAATAAAATAATACAAGGCCACCTATATCGTGGTATGACTTCTCATAACAAAAACCAAGTTAAATTTGTCTGTGTTGAACGAAGCGAAGTGGTTAGTCACACTGATGGTGCTTTTTTCAGGTATATACACAGTACGCAATCGGTATGCGGGATAATACTACAGTCACAATTGCTACGACCCTGAATAGTCAGCATTTAAATTGTGTGACATCTAAGGGCAATGACTCACCTTAATCTTGTAGTGACGCGAGAAAAACGAGTTGTTGACAGAGAAGACGTCAGCAGGTTCGATCTCCTTGCTCTTGGGCTCCTTACAGAGGATGCGCTGGGTGGATTTGCTCAAACATAGCGCCGTCAGGTTGCGCATTAGGTCACGTTCAGGGATTCCCGACTCCGCAAGCAACTCTCCGAAGGTATATCGGCTGCGTTGATTGAAAAGCATCAGAATGACCATCTGGAAGGTGGACACCTGAAGGATGTACTTTCGGTTCGAGGAGATCCTGCCTGCACTGGGGTTGTCGGGAGAGTCAGAGACCCCAGGACTCCCTGGCAGTCCGCTGATAGCTCCACCAGAAGAGGATGAGGCAGAGAAGCGAAGCGAGGAGGAGGGGAGGGGCCCGGGTGCCACCTCGAGCTGAGTTGGAGTCTCCTCATTCGCAATTACAGGACCATTAAAGACGGCTAGCAACTCCGCGTGGCCCAGATTCGAATGCAAACTGATCTTTCGGCCGGTATGCTTGCTCAAGTAGAAGCTAAAAAGGGGAAGCAACGAAGTTACACATCGAGAGAAAATTGATTTGCGTCTACATTAAAGTCATTCGTAAGGAACGTTCCTAAAAGCTGTGTGCCAGTGTGGCAACGCCCACGAATCGGGGACACGCCAAATATTACATGGAGAATTCTGGAACTACAACACACGACGATAGGCACAAATCAGTACAGGGTAGGCCAGGGGAAAGATTTGTGTTTGTGTGACGCTCCCTTACTTAAACTTATACTTACTGTATTGAGCTTACCATAGACTACTGCTAGACCTGAAAATACGGTATTCTTTCGCATTTATGCTCGGGAGAAAATCATGGCATTAGAGTTTTTAATCTGTCAGGCACAACAGCACTTAACTGGCCAGACAAGAACCCTCCACCGAAACCTTTTGATCCAAAACGTGCAGTCAATGACACATGAAGTTGGAATTAATACAAAACATCAGCTTGACAGCACTATTCCTACAGGCAAACACTCGAAAGGATAAATCTGATGAATAAATGGGTTTAAGGTGAGCCGAGGCTAGCTTAGAGACACCGCGTTTAATAGTTCTATAGATGAATTTTGTGATGGAATGCCGCTTTTACGGGTTCTCATTGATGCGAAACTTGCGCTCATTACGCCGACAACTTAAGGAGAGGCTTGTGCTTTAGGAAAGTGTTTTCAATTTCCAAATAACTATCTATCTACACTAAGGAAAATAAGCTCTTAAAAATATCTACCCACAGCATACCAAAATATGTTTTACGTTTGCTTGCATTTGGAATGTCAGCCTTTTTAAGGGGGACCGAGGTGAAGAGGTGGGAATAGATTCAGATGCGGGAAATGTCGCAACGAGTGTAATTGATTCAATCGTGACATAAAAAGGATTTATAGCCCTGACCTTAAACGCAAGATCTGATTGGTCTCAAATGTGCGCACACGAGCATTTCCACAATACTAGCCAAAAGCATTTAGCTTACTTGCAACTAGAGATTGCAAAGATTGCGTACAAAAAAGACTTCATGTCTGACTAAGGAAAACAAGTCATTTCTATTGAAAGTGAAACCAATTTATGGAACAATTGCGTAGTAGGTGACTTAGGAACCGGTTAACTCAAATACTCCCACTTTCGTTGAGCGAAATAAGCAAGTGACGCCAGCTGTTCTAGCGACCATCACAACACACGCCAGTAATTCCGTGAAGTGTGAGACATTTAAATAGACCCAATGTTGCTAACATCAAGTGGTTCTTAAAAACAATGCATGTGCAAACGTGTCTTAGCACATAAAAAAGCGCCCCACTACCAGTCCAAATTTCGTTTGGAAAGGATTGTAGGGAAAAACAACTGATAACCAAGACTGCAGCAAATAACGCGGTGTCTAAACCCACCTTCGTATGATAAAATGCATTAGAATGCAGCTAGATATTGAAATGGGACGGAGAACAAAAGTCAAGATACTAGCAATAAATAATCGTTATGAAGGGCGCCCAGCTTTTACCTTCATTATCGACAGTGAACAAGTGCAAAGTAACCTCGCAAAAAAACCACGCTACTGAAGCGCTCTGCATCCCTAAAAAACCAAGCGTGGCACTTCAACATTCGGTCAGTGCGTGCTCGACAATGTGGGTGAGAGCGCAAACACGTATCTAAAATGTGACGGTGATTGCGAGTCCTGTTAAGAAAAAGCATTGGCTCACAACGAACCGTACTTCATTTTTGATTGAAGCAAACCGTCATCAAAATACGCACTTAAATGTGCTCACCTAACTGAAAACTTACTTCGAGTAGACACTGAAAGCATCCACGGCATCTGCGGGCAGAGATACTCGAGGACTCGTAGTTTGAGTTGGCCAGAGACCGATAGTTAGTACACGTACATACAGATCCAGGTTGAGTGGTGTGTTAGCAGTGGTCAGAATAAACTCTTCCATCAGAGACTTCGAAACAGTCATGTCCTTAAACATCCCCTCCAGTTTGCTCGTAAAAAGGCCACCACACTCTGCCATAAGCTTGGCAATCATGCTCTTCTCCTGGTCGTCTGACTGGCATTTACCTAATAACAGACGTTTGGCCAAGTGTTGCTTGTAGTAACGCTCAAATATGTCCTTCTCCTGTAAGTAGCGGAAGAGCACGGTACATTGGTCGAAGATGATATCTACATCATGATCGCTCATGCCCTTGAAACCACGTCGTAGCTTCTCGTCGATAAAGAGAGAGAGAAACTCAGCCGACTTGGGATTCCTGTTAATGAAGAACTCAAAGTCCCCATTCAGCTGGCTGCGAAAGATAGCTTGGCGATTAAGGGCGTTAAGAATGTCGTCACAACGACTGCGCAGTTGGAGTAGATCCTGGATGTACTGCAGTGGATTGTTGCTTCCCGTATCGCGAACAATGTTCTGTCCACGTTCGCGGACGAAAGCGCTTATACACAGACTCATGGCCTTGGGACCCTCGGGTACACGCGAGAGAACCTTATGCATAGTTTTAATGTCCTCGTAACGTTCGTTTGCCAGGAGGTAAGTGAGGCCAGAATTCTCCATGTTTACAATGGTGTTGATGTGACGACTGATCAGCTCCTGCTCGAGAACCTTAACAAGCTTGGGACCTGTTGAGGAGTCCAGGTAGTGGTAGACACGAGCAATCTCCTCCTCTATGCGTTGTTCCACCTTATTGATGTAGAGGATCGCAGAAGGATTTTGAGCCAGAAAAGCCTCACTTTCGGCTACGTAAAACTCCCGAGTTTGTCGCAAAAAAGGTTGCTCGAAATCCTCCTGATAGACATCTAAAGAACCGACCCCGAGCTGGACAAGCATCTGGCAGGCATCGCGAATTTGCGGTCGGGAAATTAACTCGCCTTGACGCTCCCGCTTCACCATATCAAGCAGCGTTTGCTGAAGATGCTCCTTTATCACACCATAGCGAACAACGAACTGACAGAACATCACCATACCCATTTTATAAACATTGTCCACCTTTTTTTGTATTACGTAAATACGATCCATGTAGAGTAATATGTCACGAATCATTGGCATGGCTGTTTGATGGTCCTTCCAGCAGCTGTTCAGGAAGGAAAGGAACTTGTTGTTGAGATTCTCAACGACTGATTCGCGAATACGTAGCATATGCTGCATCACAACTTGCTTGGTTCCGTTATAGAGCAGGTCACCATGCTTTTGAAGAACAAGTGTATATGCGTTCCGATAAAGTTCCTCAAAACTTAATCCAGTGTTGTTCATCTTTTGAATTTCTAGAATGGCCGCTCTTAACTTCTCCCAGGTCTGGGTAATATGTTGCTCGTTGAGAGAAACCGGAAAGCTCTTGATGCGCATTTTCGTGTTACCATTACTGGTCATTTTTACGAAATGACAAATAGATAGTAGAACTAAAATAAAACACACAACAAGTCAATAAGGAAGCCAGGCAAACAAAGAAAGTTTGGCCAACACATTGTGTTACAGCTCTAAGGTAGAACAAGTACAATTAGTAAGCATAAAAAGTATGAAGAGTACAGCAAGAGCAACGAAACTCACAATCAGTAACCACCAATCAGTGCCGAACTAAAAGGACCGCGGAATATAAAAGGCAACAGAAACCATTCAAACACGAATGCTGAATAAGTTTTGGTAAAAAACAATCATAAAATTAATAATATTTCGTTCATAGCACAAAATGATTTTAACGCGGGTAGGGCTTTGCTTATCTGTACCCAATAAAGAGAGCGGATTATTTCTCGCATGTCGCATCTTTGTCTTTGGCCATGACTATGTGCCCAAGTTTTTCTGTTGCACCAAGGGCGAGTAGATAACATTTGATCTATAAATTTAGAGAAAATAAACAAGCTGTTTTACCGATTTAAGCAATGCTGAGCGTGTGAACTAAGCTCTAAGGTACTTTAAAGATATCTTAGACTTCGCACGGTTATTTCTGTGCACAAAGTATGTGATACAATAACTTACCCTGCAAGTGTGCTAGGATTGTGGATAACGAGGAAATCAGCTTTAATAGGTACTGATTCTACAAAGGCGTTAGATTCCATGAATGCGTTACATTCCTAATTTCAGTTTCTTATTAAGGAGCTTTACAAAAGCGGAGTTGCGAGTTTGGCCAAATTTCCGTTTATTTCGCTGATGTTGATGCTCTCTGATTTGACCTGGTATCCTTATTTTGCGGCTTAGGGCATTGGGGTGGTTGTAGTCCTTGATGTTCAATGGGAGTTGGGCTTAAATTGTTTAGTAGGGGGTCGTTAACAAAAAGATGACGCAATCTGTATTCATTCAAGGCACTAAAATTTGCGGAAGTGATTTTCTTTTATTCTAGTTGGTCAATGCGGCAATCAGATTGGCTACCGTTTTTGGGATCTGGTGCTGAGGGAGCATGCTGCTGTGAATAAAGTTACCAAATTAGGTTTGTATCTTGATATTTTAGAAAGGTGATTTGGATGAGTCCATGCAGACCTTCTTTTACTCCTCGCGAACAAGAGGAGGTTCAGCGATTAAGGCCCGAGTAAATGTTCGTGCTTGCTAATGTGATTTTTTCAGTCGGTGCTAATAGATATGGAAGAAGGTGTTGTAAAAAGCCTGCTCCGCAGTCCACTTGGGGGTCTTTTCGACGTCTCCCACCTTGTCACGGACTTTCCCGGATCGGCAAACAACTGGTTTGATTAAGATTATAGTAAACTATCTCTAGGGCCGTCGGCTACTTTGAGCATGGTCAAAAGCACACCGATGAAATTGTTGAAGCCATTCGACGAAGTGCTGAGCTTTGTGATTGTCTTCAATGCTTCTTCATCCTTCATTCAATGGGTGGTGGCACGGGATCTGGATTGGGTAGTTACATAACCGGTCTACTGGCAGATAATTTTCCTGAGGTCTATAAGTAGGCACACCTTTGTCAATTTTTACTGCTGCATCGCAGAATCGTTACTGCAGTTTTTCCCTCTCTTAATGACGACGTCATCACATCTCCATACAACACAGCTTTAGCCATTGCCAAACTAACCGAACTTGCAGACTGTGTTATTTCTGTTGAAAACGAAGCCCTTGCGAAAATTGTAAATAGAATTCACAAGGAGCTGGCAGTGAGCAAGGAAAAAAATGAAGTCGCATTAGGGAGTGTGATTTGTGGCAAAGGTGGTGTCGCCGGTGGCAGGGCAAGAGCATTCGATGAAATGAACAACATTGTTGCCAATATGCTTCTCAATCTTACCAGGTCGGTGCTGATGACTTCGACGTGGCACTTTCGTTATCTCAAGCGTTTTTATGGTCAAGTACAAACGCTTTAACAAGTCCTTACTTTGGTTTATGTCCGTTATTTTTCTGCCCTCAGCTCTGCAAGATTTCCGGGGACAATGAATGTTGACTTGAACGAACTAAGCATGAATTTGGTTCCCTTCCCGCGGCTTCACTACCTCATCGCAGCTCAGAGCCCATTTGCATCGTGCAGAAGCATCTCAGCTCCACGAAAGTATGTCTGTCTAAATGTACAGGATGCGTTCCTTTAATAGCTTTGCCTACTTCTCTAAAATGAAACGCCCACGCGTCAACAACTGTCAGTTTTTTGTTGCGTTCTTCATGCTTTTTTCGAATTCACCTTCACTGGCTCATTGAATCTGAGAGTTTGCAGACGGTCTTCAAATGTTACTGAGTTATTATCTGTTTGTGAATGTTTTTATTTTTAAATGGACATTTGTTCAGTTGAAAATTGTAATTATGTGGAGATCGCATTTTATTTTCAAAAGGATTATTCTTTTATGCAAAATCTATCCTGCGAGTTCGACTTGAATTTTGCTCTTAAGCATCGACCAGATCTACCAGGATGTCTATTCTCGTGACTACCAGCTCATCTGCACCAATCCACGTGAACACACTTTTTTGGCAACCTCTCTCCTCCTCCGCGGCCACGGCTTCGCCTCCGACCTCCGTCGCAATATTGATAGGTAGGCACCACCTGCTTTCTCCTCTCAGGCTAACTCTTGCCCCTTCTGGCAGACTACAGGAGCGATTGCGTTTCGCGGCGTGGAACCGTGAGGGTTGGAAAGTGGGTCACTGCATGGTAGCGCCGGTGGGTCAGCAATCGGCTCTCCTTGCGCTCTCTAATTCCACTGCTGTTGCAGTGCCATTCACCTCGGTGCTCAATCGTCTGCGCATACTTTTTCACAGGAGGGCGCATCTCCACCACTACCTCTCTGTCACCGGCTTCGAGGCGTCATCTGCTCTCGGGAGCGCCGCTGAAAGCCTAAAGGACCTTATTGGTGCTTACGAGTTTTTTAATGCGCCGAATTCTCTGGATGCAAGTTGTGGGTTTAACAGTGATGCGCCGATTGTCAAAATTGCTGATTGATGATGACGTTGCCTGCATTTGTGTTCTTGTACATAATGCTAATTTTCAAATCATGGCAATTAATACCAAATGGCTGATATCGATGAGCTGAAGTTTGTATCGTAACTAGATGGTTAAACAGAAAGTGGTTCAGTAAGTACTGATTACGAGAAATTGCTAGTAACTTGCGACGTATTGCCCGACTTTGCCTCGGCATCGCTATATTAACGATAGGTCGCAAACCTCCAGCTTTTTTGCCCAATGGATATGTAGTGAATAGTCACATCACGGAGTGGATGTTGTTACCTCATTGACTCGCGCCTGTCTGGGCAGATAGTTTGGGTCATGCGCCCTCGCCCTGCTAAATATGAGGTATCTGACCCCGCTGACTTTCGTCTCCACGACTTTTGGTGTTCGCTCTGGTACTGTGGTGCTCCATTCGTGTTGCCTTTTGCTACCTGCCAACCTCTTCATACACGCGCAACGGCGTTCTATCTGGGCTCATACACCTCACTTCTTCAAATACTCACCTTACTCCTGTGAAGGGAAATTTTGATTCTTACGCTCGTTCCTTTAAGCCCTGCAGGGTGTCTCTCAACTTCACTACCTTGTTGACTCTTCAAGCAGCTCAATGTGTTCAAAGCAATAGTCCACACTGAATCGCATTGCATACTTGCACTTCCCACACGCTAGGCGCATTAACCTCACTGAGACTTTCAAACTGTCACTGATTGTCACTGCCTAGTTTGATTTCTCCGTCTTATCGAATCCAGCATTTAACATGCTAATATCCCACTGACCACTTGTACTGCATTTTCAACTGCCTTGTCGATGCTTTGGGACTTTTGGTTCCCACGCAAGTCGCCCTAGAACGACTATTCAAACGATAACGCAAAAAATGAGACGAAATGTCAAAGCACACTGGAACTGATCGCATGAGTGTAAATAATGGCAGGGTAAGAAATAAAGGAGTATAGATTGAGTCAATCAAATGTACAGAGGGGAGGATTGACTACTTCTAATGATCTGGCTTCCCGAAAGCAGGAGTCGACTGTCTCTCCTGAGCTTCCTTGGCAGCAGAAATAGCGGCCTCAGTCTTGTCGAAGGCCTCCTGGGAGACGGGGTCTTCCACTTCTTCCACAGCTTCTACTTCGGGGATATAGAATTGCAGCATGTTTTGCACCCCGTGCTTCAGTGTGACTGTGGAGCTGGGGCAGCTGGTGCAGGAGCCCTGCATTTTCAGGTACACCACGCCATCTTTGAAGTCCTGCATGTGAGTGAGTAGGTGAAGAGGGAAAGGCGTTAGTGAGTCACTAGAATAATGTGCATTTGTGCGAAAAATGCAGAATTTCGTAGCTTTGGTTCTGTTCAATATGCCACACACTAAAAGACTCGAAAGTTCCGCCACTATTTTAGGCCAATGTGTTTCACCAGAGCTTGGGATGGCTTAACTAGTTAAAGCAATGTCACTACCCTATTCAATTACGCCTTCCAATGCGAACAATACTGTTGGCGATTAACGTTTACGAAGTAGCAAATCAGTTACGAGTCCAAATGCATCAGCCACACCAGAAAGAGGTGACTTTAACATCAATTTGGAAGGCCTAGGGGTTATACCATCGGTCTGCTATGAAAGCCACGTAAAGCTTTGTGGCCAGAGTGACAAAGATACCAATTTATCTGGTAATTATAAGAAATAAAGTGCCAGATTGGTTCTGTTGTTTACAGCTTCTAGTGCTGTTTTCTCGACCGGGTCGTATGATGACCTGAAAGTTTCTGCAGTAGTGGGAACGTGACTGCTAGTAATCACGCAGTCCAAAGCCACCGTCTGCCCTTTTCGTGGCTCGCAAACACCCTCGTGGTAGCACTTTAGTGTAAGCTCGTTGCAAATCCGCTCAGGGAATTCCAAATTCCATCATATAATGCCTCTGCCCCAGGGGTATTGAACGGACCAGATTGGGCGGATCTCAAAGAGGTACCACTTATTAAGTCTTAAGAGAACACTTACGACGAAGGTGATATCACCACCGTCCTCCTGAACAGTTGGTCTGATACGGCTATCCAGGAGCTCCTTTATCATAAGTACAGTTGTATCTTCGTCCTCTTCCTCTCTGACATCTAAGAGAACAAAGTATTTTGTGGTAGAATAGCAATATGTTTATTCCCTGAGAACAGGACCGAATTCGTAAATATCGAAAGCTTCACATCTGCGTGCTAGTTCCCAGTTCTGCGTTGAATAACTCAATGGACTGCAAAATTAATCTACAACCAAGGCACATTCAGAGCACTTGACATGATTAAAGGAAACCACCTGCAAAGACGGCAAACTAAAATAAAGCTCAATTGTCTAGGCATCGTTTGCGGTGTCTAAGATTTCGAGCTCAGATGCGGGGTACAAATCTACTAAGTTTGAGTGTTTTTTACTTATTTATTAGAATACTAGGAAACCAAGATGTGCGTTGCAAATCCTGTGCCTTTAAAACCATAAAAAAGTATTGCGAAATGAAAACAGGAGTGTCACTCGTCACTGTATGGGAAAAACTGTGCCTCCATAAATAAACGGAACGCAAAATCGAAAATTTTCGATCAGCAAGTAAAATTATAACCAGTCTATCAGTGGAACCGTAACTATTTCAACGCCAAAAAAGTTTGCAGCATGAAACAACTCAGACTCCAGATGCATGCATACAGTGTCTATCGAATATCCTAGCGTGTTTTGACAAAACGCTATACGTCCGACTTAAAACCGGAGTCATATCGTATGAATGATATACCTTGCGTGAAAAATATGTGACATTTCATAAAGTGATGTCAACCACTTGGAAAAAAATACACATATAACGAGTAGATAGCATGGAAATATGAAGACATGACACTAAAAGCAAACCTTCTTCATGAACATTGTTGAGAACGGGGGTCCCAGCGGTGAAAAAGTCCATCAAACACGCGAATATATCAGGATTGATTACAGTCCAGTCGGCATCAGAAGTTTTGGTGACGGTCACAAAATCAGGCCCAAGAAAGACACCGGCAACACCCGCTATTTGAAAGAGATTTCTAAAAGTAGAAGGATAATGTTATCACGGAAATTACCTGGCCAATGGAGAGTTGATTGTGCTCGCTTTGGTTTGAAAATCCATGGTACCAGTACCCAGTACAGATGTGCCTGGAACAAATTTGCGACTGTTCGGGTTCGGTGTCTCGCTCCATTGAATGAACAGACACCTCAACGCTTTAGTCAAGTAGCAAAATAACATGGAGAAAGCATCCTCACCTCGATAAGTGGGCAGGAATCTTGGAATTTTAACAAGATTCTTTGACAAACTGAACATGCCGGCCAGTCTACACAAGTGGTCAGGCCAATCAGCCAATAAGTTGATAACTTTGAGCAAAGAATTTGATTAAGAAACCTAACGCGGGTAACAACTCTAGAACCAAAGAACTACCAAATTTTTGATCTAGTTCGAAATGAGTAGTGTTTCTCATTAGAAACTTAATTCATGGACTTTGTAATATTTCCAAATTTTTCTAGAATAATTTCCCTGATTTTTGATGACAGGGAACAGGTAGCTGAAAATGGCACGTTTACTGTACTAAAATGCAGGTAGTGCCGCCACATCACGTAAGGCTGCTTAACATCGACTCTGTACTCGTTATACGGACGTTGCGTTTTTTCGATTTTCGCATGGACACACACATAAATAACCAAATTTCGGTCTTGTGTAATAGCGTTCGATACATAGTAAACATCCAAATATTATTTGCTTGAGCTTTTGAAACAGTGCGTTAGTGGTTAGTTAAAAAAACCTGAAATCGGCAGAAAATTATAAAAGCTTCTTTTCTTATGTGATTCAACTGAATTTGTGTGATGCGCCCAATTCCCTCTTCCAACGAATAGATTTTGATGAGCACAATCTCCGTGCCTTCGAGCTTTTTATCACTACTCGTGCTTTTCATAGCTCAGTGATCAACTAGCCTTACTGAGAGAGCTAAACTATAATTCATACTTTAAAGGCATCAATAACAGTTAATAAAAGACTAATCTAGAAACGGAAAACTAATTTCTGATAGTTCCTTTCTTCACATTCCCGATTAAATAAGCAAGAATATTGATGAGTGACAGCGCAGTTAAAGCTGTTAGTGTCTACACCGAATGTTCCTTCGCTCTGCCATCCATTTTCATTTAACTTATACACAGCCTAGAAAACGATTACTACACAAAGGTCCAAAGTGCAGATCTAAAGTACGTTAAACTCAAGGGACTATAGCACCTTGGAACTTCCTCAACGTAGAAAGAAAGCATGTTAATCGGCCAGAAGAATAGGTCGCCCGGCGGTGGACTGTTGCCAAGACTGATAGTTGGACAAGCAACTAACTTACTTCAGCTTTCTTGAATTAATAAGATGCTCACTTTCAAGGCTTAAGCAAGATATTATCAAAGTCTGTGACTGAAGCAACTTTTCTTAAAATTCATTTAATCGTTAGCTACTCAATCTTTTATGTCATGGACACAAATAAGGCTTTTTGACAGCTTTCATACCAACTCAGTGTTTCCCTCTTGTGCAAACAGCGCAGTGGAAAAAAAAGCCAAGCATAACATTTGCTTAGCTTAACAACAAAGGTTTCATCCTCCTGCAAAATCATCCACCCATTTCATCTTTAGTCGGATTCCAAATTCAGGTAATTAACCCCTCCTTATACCTCAAATTGGGGCGTTGCTCGAGACGGTTCTATCTTTACGGTTAAATCGCCCTTACGCTTATATCCTGCATGCGCAGGAATAAAACCGTTTATTGTTCTACCATATCGCAGTCATAATGGGAAGAGTGCAGACCTTTTATTATGTCCGCAACTCACCAAGTTACGACTCCAGGTATGGGCTCTGTACAGGTGGGTGCAGACCGTATCTTGGCCAATGTGCTTACCACGTCAATCACCTGTAAGCTGTTTTTTTTCCAGTACATGAAATTTCTTTTGGCTAAGCTGCACTTGTTCCTCTTTTAGCGAATTAAGGCAATCATCAAAGAGGGCTGAGGGTTCCGAAGTCTTTGCTACCATCAAGAGCGTTTCTAAGACTGGATCCCTTTGACTGTTGGACGGTTCCTCATGTAGTGCCTGAACAGTTGCATTATTCTACAACACTGTGATCATAACCAACTCCCAATTTTTGTTTGAATCACTAATCGTTGATAGGGAGAGTGGGAAATTTTCGCTGCCATTAGGACCTGGAAGAATCGAGTGGTTTGGTTGAAGTGCATTAGTGGGATTCTTCCCAGATTAAACATTCCCGTGGCACTGCTAGCCCTAATGTTTTCTCCTCTGTGTCTCTTGAACTTAAACCTACTTAGAGATTTATCGGAAGGTATGCGTAAGGCTGCAAGATGTGGCACAAATACTGTCAGGACTTAAAACCATGCCATTGAGGAGGGAACCATATTTTTTGGCTGTCTGATTTAGAATGCTTTCACTTTATGAGGAAGAATACGTGTGAACCAGCTTCAGCACCAATGTCCTGGCATTATTACTCTAAAAAAACATAATTCCTCTAATAAATCTAATAAGTAGGATAAAGCTATAAGATTAGGAGGGTCAGGTCGTCGCATGGATCCAATCACCAAAGCCGCAGCACACGGTGACGTCAGGCACAAGGCCTCAGTTATGCAAAGGGAACAGGTGAAAATCACTAGAGCCCAGAGGATTCGCTCAATTCAGGTGGATTGCTTCCTGGAAGAAATTACGCATCTATTGGGTATCAGCTTGGTTCATTTTGTCCCCTATGGGAATTGTATGTTTCTTATTGACCTTGGGATCTTTTGATTGAACGGTCCTCAATTGCATCCATGTTGGCTTCCATAATTACACATTAATTTTTTTTTGTTTTCCAAGCCCAATATTAATGCATACGACAGCGTGATGGAAGGTTTAACAGGGAAAGAGTTATCCAAAATCCCAAACCGGGCGGTGTTCCGCAAGTCTTGGGAGTGAAAGTGTAGCGTGTCGTCACCAGAGATATATATCACAGCCGACATCCAAAATTTAGTTTTATTTTTCCCGAGGAGGAAGAAAGGGAGATTAGGGCTTGAGAATCCTGCCGTCCAACAACGGGACTCCAGTGGTTCCTCTGCTGACCCAGATGCAAGCTTCTCGTCATTTAAACCCTTCTCAGGCTGATGCGTGGGTGTGAGTGTGTTTGTGTGTGAGATGACGACCTGCTGCTAGGTGAATGACAGTTAAAGCAGAGGCAGGAAGTGGGATAATAATTAATCCAACCCTTCACATCCTGAAGCAGAATGCAATCAGTACTGACACTTGGTTGAAACTGGGCTGTCTTCACAATATGGAAATAAAAAGGACCCTTTATGACTGTGACCCAATAAGGGTGGTCGGTTCCTAAAAACAGTTGAGGTCCCTATTCTCAGGACTGCTGCATAAGGCGGATGCATTTTCACCCGGACCACTAAAAGGCGCCTCAGAGGTACGCTAACCAGGGTTCTAGTGAAGTGGTTGCGTGCTTGGTGAATCTGTATCGAAATCCCACACCTAGAGCTCATAGCGTAAACAGACACAGGACGCAGATTTGAGCCAGAAATGTGCTCATTTATTAGGCTGTCATAAGTGGACTGCAAATGGATGCCATACACAGTGTTGACATGGGCATGTGACAATGAGGCTGTCGAAAATCTATCACGTTCATGTTAACCAGACAAGCGACAAAGATTAGTGCGTTTTGTTGATATGTCAGAACTACACAATCGTTGTTCATATTCACGAAAACAAACATCGCATTCGGTCATAAAAATCGCGATTTAGCAAGTCGTAGAAATTGTCACCAACTAACTGACTGAATGATTTACTAACTGGCTGTCTAAATGACTGAATGACATCTTGAAAACAGGGCCACCAAAAGGCGGAAAGATTTGTAGATGACATAAGTTTAAAAGTCTGGCGTTGTCCCCTTCCTCACCTCGCCCCACCCCCTCTACTCCACGACGAAGGGAAAAACTCTTGATTGACAGTTGGGACCACCCCACTAGCTGAGGATGGATTGATGGGTGAATGGATAGTTGACACGTTGGATTGACAGGTTGCAATCCAAGTATGGAGGTTGGATTATCCACCAATTTGATTGTCCAAACACACTCGCTTCAACTGCTTACTACCACACCGCGAAAAAAAGGTTCAAGCGAATTGTTTTAATTCATTCCACGGCAAATTTGCAGTAATTTTAATTGAACAAAAGGCTATTAGTATAAGTTTTCGTTGTGTTGAATGGACTGATCAGGCTCTACTGATTTTGGCTACCCCTCGGTGGCATGACAATCCATTTATGCTATTTTGGCATCAGCTCTGGGCACTGAGAAGGCAATGGCACCACCGCACTTCAGAAGGTGTATTTTGCTAATTTAGCACAAGTCGGTGCTCGGTTCTCAAAAGTTTTGAATAAAACTAAAATGGATCTCTGTAGACCGCAGCATCCTGCCTCGTTTGCCTTGTTTTAAACTAAACCAATCTGCCTTAGCGACCATCCATTGCAAAGAGGAGATATCGGGCGTAAATCAGAACGTCAAGTTTGCACCAAGGATTGAGCAAGTATACTATTACTGCAGGGACATGCGCCAATTGTAAGGAAAAGGAGCACAAAGGTGCAGTCGGAGAGGAGTAAGGTACGAGATGAGGAGTCTTAATGGTATATCCCATTAAAGGAAAAGTTGCCAAGAGAAGCAAATTTTGCGCACTCTTTTTCGCCGTGTCCTCGGAAACTCGTATACTAGTAGAGCTAAATTTAATAGCCTGACAAATAGCATGATTGTGCTTTGGAGGCGAAGGACTGGTTTGTAGACGTTATTACTCGGATAGAAATCTGTAATCTATCCGAAAACGGACAAGACTACAGCATGGATAGGGTTTAACATAGACAGTAATCTGTAGCACTAGTTACATTTTGATGTTTACACTTGCCTTTCAAGTCTAATTCTTGATGGAAACATGGTTTATTTGAATGTTGTTAATGGTACCTAACACGCTTACTGCCGACGTCGCGTATGTGTGACAGGCGCGCTTTATCAGTTTATTACATCTGCGGCTGCACCAAACCCTGCTCTTGACCTGATTTCAGCTACGTTATTTCGGCTTTCGATGCAAAGGGAAGAATCGGTGGGATTGTGGCGTTCAATTTTCTAGTAATCAATGCGTCGAGGCCCCTTCTCAGGAGCTATTGGGCATATTCAGACTGATATGCTCCAGTTAGTAAAGGTTGTTTCAGTTCTAGTTACCGATTTCTCTGGCTACATAATTTTATCCTATTGAATGGCTACAGATTGCCCACTTTCCTTCAGAATCACTTCATCATGAACGAATAGGCCTCCGATTTGGCTTAAATAGAAAAAGAGGCAGTAAGGGCACAACTTTTTCGTCCTCCTCTCGATGAGGCCATGCACTAACAAGGGTAATTTATCTTACTCTCTGTGTGTATGTGTGCTAACGAAGCTCTCGCCCTCAACGGACAGTGATTGATTGTGCAAACCTCCTTCTCCTTCTTCATCTCCATCACCAGCAGCAGTAGAAGTAACCGTGTTTTTTGCAGGCAAATGCCTTTCGTGTGTTCATCGTCGCAGTATGCAGGCGACAGCTCAACATCCACGTCTTCACAACTGTTGCACCTCCATTTGAACCATTTTACCCACCGATTATGAAAATGATTGGAGATTGTTTGACGCCAGGCTCTGAATTTCATCACAAGGAACGTCAATTTATCTATTCACACACGACAGACGTTTCGTAAGTGCTGGCGTCAGACTCACTTTGCTATAAAAAACCGGCTTCAAATTAGTCATTCGTCACTTTAGGAATTGGCACTCGTAGATAGGAGATGAAATCCGCAAAGAATCTGTTAATTTTTAAAAGTAATGAGATGGGTTGTTTTTGACTTTTTGCCTTTTAATACTGTGTTTTGGGCATTTAAAGACAGGTGTCCGATTGGCACAGACTGACTTTAGTCACCTCATTCTCCTCGCTCGATAAGCTCAGTTAATCCTTTACCTTTCAGAAAGACTCCTCTCGATCTGCTAAGTCGAGCACTCGTTCTTTTCATTGTGGAAGGTGGAAAACTCATTCGTTCCCTCGTTTCGTTTTAGCGCTCACTTGATTTAAGTAAATCGCATTATTCATGCTGGTACCTCTATCGTTGCACGATTTAAATGTCCCTTGAACGCAAAAATGCCGCTGACTGGTCGCCATCCTTGAATCCCCCAAAATGTGCAGTTTCGGTGCATTCTACTCCACCATAGTTGTAAATTCTTAGCTAAGCTAAAGCAAAGAAATGCTACTTTACTTTTCATTATTCCACATCCTTCAGGACTGCGTTAAAAGGGATGGACAAGTTTAACCGCTGAACTGTTTAAATCCATGTGAAGGCCTCAGAAGAGGATCTTCGATTAACAAAACTCACCCGTACGTTCCAAACAATAGACTTGCTACGAGTTCACGTTGCTCGTAAGAATCATCCTCGGTTCTACTTTCCTCTATTCATGTAACTAAGCATTGATGTTCCAACAACGTCGTTTAGTCCGCCTTGTTGTCACTCCTACTCCCAATTACACTGCAGCATAAAATTGGTAGGAGAAAGAAGAGCAAGGTTAATTTTTAGGCACTTTCTAGTTCTTTGCTGCGTTTTTGAGCTTTTATGGGAGGTTAATATAAACATCCTTTGACATTTGACTCGACCTCCAAGGCTACGAATATAGCTTCCCGGTTGACCTTTTATTTGTCGTGAGAACCAGTCTCAAGGACCAAACTCTTATTCGCTTGTTTTTAAGGGATTTTACTTGCCACACTGAGTAGCCTAAGCGTAATCCTAATAATCAGGATTCGGTATCCAAAAGGCCCTTCTATGTGGGTTCATCCAGTCCCCTCCGCAATGTTCTTTTCCATCTTTTAAAATATTCAGTATCACCATTTTAATAGGTCAAAAATTGTAATTTCTGTAACATCTAGGGTCTGTCAACTCAAAGTAAGGCAAATTACCTTCTACCTTATATCGAGGTAGGCTGGAAGATTTATCACCCATACAAATAAAAAGCAAGCACAGCGTCAAAGCGTTCTTTATTCTCCCCACCTCATCACATAGCATTACACCTCGCTGCACCATTTTTGTTGACTGGGTTGAAAATCAACAGTACCGGGAAAAAATTTCTCCAGCTAATCATTTGCCATGCTTAGACAGGTATGTTTTGCCTCCCCCCTTAAATCATCACTGTTAGCTTAATCATAATGGGATTAGGCTGATTGACGGAAGGGAAAGGGTAGCCATGGGACACGAGACACTTGTTAGTGGTGTTACAAACATCCTCCATGTGCAGTACCTGCGACAGTGGGAGACAGGTAGCCGTTAACACACTCCTATCCATCAGCGGTAGTAGTATGATCGGACCCGCTATTTCAATGCTGTACAGGGCGACAGTGAGTAAGCTCGTAACAAAACTCTTCATCATGATCTCCACATTATCTAAGACTAACTCCTTCAACAAGTTTTGGGGCTTACAAACCATGAAGTCGCTTTATTTTACATACAAAAGGTTTACAAACTGCGGTATACATCCATGGTACGATCTTGGAGTTCCCGTAGTCATCTATCCGATTATAAAGTACATTGTTCGAACAAACTGTAGAAAAATATGAGACATCTGTTGGTCCCTTTAACTTTGCAATGAACCGGTCTACAATTAGGGCCAAAATGTACCAAAAATACATTCCTTCTTCTTCAAGTTAAAATTCGTTCAGTCTTAAAATTTAAAAAGTGGATATTAAACAAATTGCTTTTTCAACTAACATTGTCTTGTCTTCCCATTCATATCCGGCTCGCTTGAGCAGGCTAACTTCAAGGACATAGATGAGACTTAAAACATCTCTACAACCCTTAATATGGGCCGGAGGGGTAGTTTGATTTTAATTCTATCCTTACCTTTCTGACTTTAAAAAGATGACTTTCTGTGACAAAAATGTGGTAAATGGTGTATTCATGGGAATCCCTTTAGAAAGGAAAAAAATTGGAATTTATGATTTGAATGAAACGTCGATCATTCATGCGCAGTGGCGTATAGGTCTCACGGGATTTTCTCTCGTTTGCAAAACGCGAAGCACATCTTACATTGTCTAAGTCTTTACAAAAAGATTACGCGTGTATTCCACCCCACCTTCAAAATTGGGAAAAGGAGATGCTGTATTCGATAATATAATTCATTACCCTCTGGAGAATAAAGATATAATGCTTATTAATACGGCACCTGTTAATACCTATTTTGAAAAATATGACACCTGCTCGCAGCAAAGCAATATTACAGATTAATGATCCTCCTAGCTGCAAGGCAATCTTATTCTCTTTTATTCACTAAACGATAATGTATGTTGAGGAAAATACGGCATCTAGGCTGTTATGGTCGATGCTTTTCTTAGAGTGGTAACAAAAATATTAAGAATGGGTCATGCAAAAGAGCTATTTTCTAACTTTTGGTTAATTTAGCGTTCTCAAATTTTGAGGTAATGCTTCCACCATCCTTACCTTTCCATATGCTTTCAGGATGTTCTCTTCAAGTGATAGTTAAAAATGAAGATACGTTTTATCAATGTTTTATAGAGGAGGGCTGTGAATTTATTTGCGCATCCAGGAATGATAAGCGCGATTCAATCAGCGGAACCGTTTCTGAGTGCGGTACATCACGTTGACACTGTCTCGTCATGATCTCAACGCAGGCTGGCACACAGCGAGAAAGGCATGTGAATTCCAAGAAAGAGAAAAGACTTATGATTGACATTTAAGCCGCTGGCGGGTATGCCTACAATTTTTCCTCTCAAACCGTGCATTCTTTTTCTACTATACAAAAGGCTAGCCAGTTCTCAGAATTTAGGGTTAATATTGACTGTCGGTCTCAGCCTCTTTCCAAGCTGGAGTTGCTAAGTAGTTAATAAAACGTTTCTTAGTAATGCTAGCATCAACGCACCGTGTATTTTCGACTAATCAATGTTTTCAATGTAAGGAATAGAATTTCTTGAGTTAAATTTACTTAATAGGATGTCACACTAGGAGACTGAAGTCCATAGCGGGCAATAAACACAAGAAAAAACTGAGGGGCACTTCAACGAGGCGGGAATGGAACCCTAATTTGTTAGCAAAGTTTGATAAGTGATGAAGATTTCAACGAATTTCGCCTACTATGCGACGACCATCTTCTGGAGGCGGGTAAGTGCCAAGTCTAGCCTGGGAGTGCCAATAGCCAGCTCACACTTCTTTCGTAGGTCAGTCCAGACAAGTTAACTAAGGTGGTAGACAAGTGGTAAGCTGTGTGGGCGTGCTACAGCTTTTGGTCATAAGCCGCAGTTCTTGATAGAGATGGCAGAAAATCCAAACCCACAAATGTTAACTTAATTACAAGGCTTAAGTGTAACTTCTACCACCTTGATAAGCTCACCTGTCTAGTGGTAGGACGCTTGAAGGGTGTCGCCTTTTAAGAGACGGCCCTGGTGGTTCGCATCTATGAAAATCCATTCAACAAGTGAAGCGCCTGCCAGTCTGCCTGATGTGGAATCCCTGATTGGCGTGAATTTGAGCGAACAATTGTAATTGCTGCTTTTGACCAGCACGGCAGGTCGTCTGACGATGGTTCAGCCGTATTGGCAAGTCTTCCTGACCTTAGGGATGTTGGTGGAAGACGTACGGAAAATTGAATAGGGTATGTACTTCTTTGTGTTCTTTTCTTTTGTAAATCATGACCTCAAATGTCCCGGTTATGCTCAATCACCTTCCGTATTTATTAAGGAGCAAACACTTAGAAAGGCGTGTTCGTCCATGCAATGATTATACTGTGCATGGGAAATGAATAACCTTCCAAGATTACTCAGGACGACTCCCTCTCCTCCTCCTCCTCCTGAGATATAAGCCCGTTCATGCAGAAATGTTGCCCACCAAACAAGCTATAATAATTGTGCTTTTGTCGCCACCGTCGCTACGGCCACCATTGGCACCGCTGAGTGACGGAAGAAAGAGATGAGAGGGACAAATGTGTCTGCTCATCCCCCCTCCCTCAAACAATGTACTTGTGTTCTTCCACGACTCATTAGGCACGCTGCCGTTCGCCTCAATGCCTCCTAACCAACCGCCCCGTATGCTAGTTCTTCTCGTTGGGAGGCTGCGGCTGCGGCGTCACACTTGAGCAGCCGCTTTCAAAAAAATCACAAACTGGAAGATTTCTGCTTCACTTATTTGGCTCCCCTTCCCAACACTACGGTGAGAAAACTATCCCATCAAGGGAAAAGCGTCCAATGCACAAGTATACATTTTTGCTCAGTGGCAATGCTGCAAATGCCACATTTGTTGGCATAATGGGTGGAATGGCTCTCTCCTCTCTCTGTAGGGCACTGGTCAGTTGGGTTAACAACAGCAATAACGGCGACAACAATGGTTGAGTGTTTATTAATCTAAACTCACCCTCACATGCTCCCCATAAATCCAGGACATCAAGATCAGCACCGCGGTTTAGCACGGAAAGGAACACTTTTCAGGGAGTATCTACTCTATTCGCTCTTCCATATATCCTCCTGCTACATTTATGCATTCATTTCCACGGTAAATAAATGTCTGAAAGGATCTGGTCATACAGATTTGCCAGCACGGGCCATCAAGCATCCAAATACGTATGAAGACCGCATGATCCATCTTCAGTGGCTTTACAGTTTGTCACAATGTTTCTTTTGGCACAGATCACGTTGCGCGATGAAATCTATTGGTGAGGTGGTTACAGTGTGTCTGATTCTTGCGTCGTGGGGCGCTGTCAGTAGCCGCCGGCCATGGACGGCGGGGAAGCGTCCCATTTCGGTGCTGCACGATGAGGGCGGCAGAGCGGGGAGTGTCGGCGGAGCGCTGCTATCATTACGACTACCACCATATAGGAAAGGTCATCCATCACTGTCACTGGTTTTCCCATTGGCCCTGCTAATTAATGGACTGTTTGTGTCTGCACAATCGTCGCGTCCGGACCCCTTTTTTTGGACAAGAATTGTCTGTAGCACCGAAAATCGAAATCCCCGTACGCTTTCACGGTTTACTAAAATGTAATTGTTGTGTTGCCAAAGCGACTGCCTCAAACCATCAACTTGTTGTTAAGTTACTTTGTAGCAAACGTTTCAGCTAGCCAAGTTTGAAATAAACAGAGTAATTAGTGTGAAGGTCTACTTCTACGTGCACTTTAATTTTTGAAGTCTACTCCGAAAATCAAAGTGATTTTTTAGAAAATTAGGCGTTGCGTCCCTAGTTTTTCTGAAGTCGAATGAAATTATAATGCTGAGATGGAAGATGTAATGCCGACCCTTAAGTGCCCGAGAAACCGAAACAAAGTAATGCATAGGTCCTTTCTACTTTTGAGCATCGGTCCTGGTGCTGCCCTAAGTCAAACTCCCACGTCGACCAACACAGCGTAGTCGGCACTGTAAGGAAAAGCACCCACGAATCAGTCAGCCACACCAGACATCGAATTGTCGTGGAATTGAGGAGATATCTGATCTCAACGTCACTTATCCCTGCTGGCAATTCAACTGGATTTGCAGTTTTATTCTGTAAAGGAACTGGATGTGGGGAAAGGAAATGTGTTGGCCATCACTGTGTCCACAGCTGGACGATAGAACACTAATCCAAAGTCAAGCTATGTAACAAAGGGGGCTCCGCAGGGAATGAGTGTTGGCATCTATTCCTCCTTGTTGCGTTGTTCTCACTTCGGGGTTGCTCAGTCATAGCTGCCTGGGTTTTACCCATCTAGTGGAGAGGTGGAGGAGGTATCGCGTGGCATTAGCATTAACAGCTAGGTAGATAGAGGTATCTTTTCCTTAAAAGTAGTTTTGCATTTTCAATGGGACTAATTAAGCGTCCTGAGTCTTCTCCGTACAGACGGACTGAGGGCCACTGGCATGGCCCAGAGGTGGAATTAAGCAAATGATCAAATAATACTAAGGCATTTTTGACCCTTCACTTCCTCAAATTCAGTTAAAATTTCAAGTCATCTCTTTTTCCATTCAGTGAATATCCTCCTACGGTAGAATCTTTACATCACTCATTATCTGCGAAGGCTGAGCAGTAAACAAAGCACCATCTGCATAGAAAAAAAGGCACCCAAAAGTATGCAAGTGTTAGACTTTGGCTCCTTCAGAAAGACAGCACTCACCAAAGCAAAAAAAAGAACAATTCCAGTGGGATTCCCTCAAAGTTTTTAACTCAAGGCGATGGTGGTGCGAAAACATTCACACATTCATTCACAGATGGTCGTGACACCACAGTAGACCTCTCGACGACTGCCAATACTTAATATTCTTTGTTCTTTTTTGTTTTACTAGGCTTGTTTTGTGTCCATTCGCTTTAAATTATTTTCCCCCGTTGTAGAACCGCTTAAAGGCGCACTAATCGAGTGCTTCCTGGTCATCAAATCACAGCGAAATGTCGTTTCGTAAGAAGCATCACGTGGAGAGTAAATACTAAATCCTTCATAACCGAACCATATGGTAATGAAAGAAAATTTCATTGAAGTTATTGAAAAAATTACACTCATCCTTCTGACAAAAAATAATTGCTTTACAAGTACAAGTGCTGATAAAGCCAACAGTCTTAGCCAGCGAGTGTTACAAAACGTCCACCAGCAACGCCTTCTATTTCAGCATCGGGGTGGGAAAAAGGGTGCTGCAAAGTAACGGACTTCTGACGGATGGAAGGATGCGGCGGGGGGGGGTGGAGGGGAGGGACGGGTTTTCAGCCTGCCCTCAACAATTGCCCGTCAAGTAAAAACGCATGAGAAATGCACTGCAAAGTTGAAAAACATGGGAAAAATTTTAAGGCACACGTGGATGAGGTTGAAAATTCATTTCCACCAGCAATGATACATGATTCACTCTCAGTCTAGTGGCTGGCAAAAGAACTCCACTTTTGTGTGTGTCTACACTGAGGCAACACTTTTTCACAAGTGTGTTGCAAAGTTGAGCAAAGAATTGTCAAAGTTCACCCTACTCTTGTGAAACGTGAACACCATTGCCATAAAACTTATCCAGGCGTTTCAATTTCACTTGCGATTGGCTCTTCATTTGACTCTGACCAGTGAAAATTAATCTCCCCTTTTCCGGATGGATCTTCTTTGAAGAGACTAACTTTGTTGGCGGCCGCTATTCATATACTTCTTCATTAGCTGGAGAGAGGGGGTTGACTTCTTCAAAATGCCGATGGGGGATGTACATACAACTTGTTCTTTCCTTAAGTGCAGGATGGAGAGAGGGTCTATGCGGCCTGAGTAGGTGAAAACGGGGACAGACCGCGTCCCCGATTAGGAATGACACTACGGAACATTTTTCTCCTCCTACTCTTACTGCATTTCCTTGGTATCATCAACGACATCATCACCATCCAACAAAACAGTGTTGAAGAGTATCGAGTTGGCGGTGAAACCCACATGAAGAGAAGACAAGTGGACTAGATGCAGGCATGTAGCCTGGGTTTTTTTTCTACCCTGTCATGTTTAAATCATAACGGACAGATCGGAGGGCGGGGTTGTAAATTTTTGAGCAGTAGCTATGTGCAACTGACACATTCATCACCAGTGCCAAATGCAGGTCCGAGCCTTTTTTCACAAAGAGGTGACAGTTTGTACTAACTGGTTGCAATAAATCATATCGTTTGTCAAGTTAGACACATTTGAGTAGCTATGAGATGTTCTTGGTTTGAGAGTAATGGCAATTTTTAAGGCTTTTCAAGCACCATTCCAGTTGATCAGTTCGATTATGCAAGCGATGTTGGGACATTTGAATGGAAAAGCATCTAAGCTCCCGACATTCATGTGTTAAAGATTTTCAAGAGCAGTCGAAAAGGGAATTCGATTCTAAAGACGTCCTTTGAAGAGAGTTGCATGGGCATCTATCAGAACTCATGTCAAGTCTCCATCCCAAAATGGGATCGGAGAATCGTGGGGAGCAACCTATTCTTGGTCTACCTAACCATAAAGATAAACTCAGAGGTACTCCAAAAGCTGTATTTTGTTTTACATGTTAAACAAGGGCAACTGTGATTAGTATTGCCCTTTACCCATCGGGTTGAGATGTCAAGAAACGCAAAGTCGTTTTTGTGCGGCTCTTTTGTTGCTTAGGTATCATAAACTAATAAGAAAGAAGCTGCTATCAATCAATCAATCAATCAGAGTGCTGCCTACTGCATCTACTTGTGAACACAATATGAATCCCGATGATTACTGATTGTGGCGTGATAGCACCAATCCTTTTCACCCATCTGTACATATATTTAACCCCACAAAATTTATATCAAATGCCAAATTGTAGCTTTTTTAGGACTGCCAGAGTGTTTTGGGAATTAATGTTAGGCGAATACTTATTCTGTGGTTCTATTAGCTCTCGTAATGAAGCGTCGTTACCCGATGTGGCAGACAGTCGTCACAACCTGTAGACAGGAACTAGGAGGGGAAGATGGCATTAAAATGCATATTTTGAGGTAATCTTCAATCCCAACTGCATGCTCACTTCTTACCTAGTTTTTTTTATTCCATTAAGCTTTGATGTTGCCACTGATTTTTGAAAACCTGTCGCCAAGCTAAATTCATCAGAGAACCTTGGCACACAAAATTAACAGTGTTTGGGGGACTCGAGAGATGTTCTCGAATGGGGGTTTGATCCAACATTTTGAAAATTGGAATGAAACTTTAGCTGATTCCAGCATAGTGTAAATTCGACGCCTGGATTGTTCCCTGAACGAAGAGGAAGCTTCTGTTACATCTGATCTACCGTTCTTCGGCTTCGATGAAATACTCGAAGATTGGCCACATAATGTTCCCTGTGCTTTTATCTTATCAGTGTCTCGGCGAATCCTCCGCAGTGCTCAGCTTGACCTCATTGGTTTTGCAACCAAATGGACGTTATTTTTGAAGAAAGGAATTTGCAATTAGTTGACCAACCCAAAAGGCGACCACCCTCATGGGAGTTGCTTCCATCCAGGACTGCCAAACACAAAAGTACTATGGTAAGTTAAAGTGTAGTTTGGGGACTTGCGTGAGTAATAGCTTGGCAAAAACAAATGTTTTGACCCTCCGTTGTATTGCTTGCCTTTTTTCTCCCCAAATATGATTCATCACCATTAAATTTGGTTTACCACAGCGCCAAAGAGCAACAATATTCTTCTCCTCGGTCTGTTTTTGATCGCGAGTACTGAGTCAGCATCAGGAAAACATTAACGCCAAAGGATGTGTCCCATTCTCTCTCTAATATGAGTTTTCGAGAAGACCTTCATTTACCCCTCTACCTAAAAGAAAAGAAGTGCTAATTACGCCTTAAAGCAACTTTTGAGTCGATTTATCAGTCGAAGATTTCGACGGCTCCATGGACTACTTGCTTCCACTTCAAGGAGCACATTGTCGTTTAAAGTTGTGTTTAGGTTGCAGTAATCACTATTTCATCCTCCCTCAGCTTGATCACCCAAATAAGGCGAGAAAATTGCGCGCTATTGAGGGGTCGCAAGTTTTCAATCACAAGCTTGTCACCGTTCCATCGAAAGTCGATTCCCGTGCAATCCTGAAGGTTGCTTAAGTACTATCTCTCTTAGCATCTACTTGGAAAGGCTCATTATAAGGCAGTGGACAATCCAAACTCCATATCACAACTAAGACGTAATTCCCACTTTATGGCATCATGAAGGCCATAAATCCTGGCTACCACCATAGAACCGCCATCTGGTCGTGCTTTGCGCAGATCGCCACTTCCACTCGGTGAGGAGGATGAAAGAATTGCTTTGCCACGCCCAGTTGGGTTTTGCGACCTCAAATCCCATTACGCTGATGAAAGTATTTCCAAAGTTAGTTACCAATCATTTCTAGAGAGGCTCATTTATTTTACCTTCCTGCAAATCAGTCCACATTAAGTTGAAGTATACAAATCATCTCGCTTCAGCCTTCACCACCATGGTTTTGCCAGTTTTCAAACAAAAGCGTCCACACTAAGAGCTCGCTCATCTGTTTCCATTATTACTGTGATCAGTAGTAAGTCAAACAGTCTTAAATCCTGCTTTAAAACGGTTGGATTAGTTAACTGTGACAACAGGACATTGTCAAAATCCTTAAACATTTGAAGAAGAGCCTCAACGTCCGCCGAAAATTCGTAGCAGGACGACTGAAGATGAAAATGGACGTTAACGGTAGAGCGTTAATACTAGCAAACAACCATACGCCATTTTGTCATTTTTACTGCTGTAGCCTCCTCATAAATCACATCCAGGTTTACCTTTCATGAAGCTGACTTGGACACCACTACTTGGACAGTCCCTCTTCCTGCATCTGGTGTCTGTTGGAAACCCTGGAAACAACGGTGGGTGGGAGAGGATGACCACGAATGGTCCCTGTTTTTCAATCAGGTTAGGTTTACACTTACTGTTAGGCATATAGCCAATACTTTCCTATAAAACCATTGCATTACTGCACCACCGCAATACCTGTTTTATCTGCACGGGTGGTAGGGCCCTTTCACTTCCCTAGACTTAGATATTGTTGTCCACGCTACCGCTCTCTCAGTTCCCAAGTAAGTTGACAACAAAGCAAAAGTCGGGCCAAAAGGAGGCAACCTGGGCATTGTGTAGTCTCCGTTGGGCTCCTTGTCATTCAAACATCTGGTTTAAGCATAGGCAGTGGGTGTAGTTTGTAGGTCTCCTACCGTTTATGGCTGCTTGACTCTATGACAGCAGTCAGTATAGCTAAACTGCAATTAAGTTTGCCCCATTTAATGCTTATTTTGTCGTTGATGTCAGTTAGAATGTAAACTACTTATAAGTAAACATTACCAAAACACTTGTTTCAAAGCATTTAAACGAATGTCTGTGTTACTAAGGTGATTCTATAATTTGCATCTACTATTTTAAATACCTGCCTTGGTAACAGAACGATATCCCTTTTAATGGTACACCTGAACAATAAGTGGGCTCCACAGGCTCCGCCATTTCACTTTTCTTTTAGGTGCCATGTCGGCCTGTCCACACTCCCGTCGTCTCAGCTCCTCTGTGCCTTGATAGTAAAACTTCTTGGCGGAAATGCATCATTACATTCTCAGTGAGAACTCAAGCGCCACATACTTATTTACCATGCTATTTTCGCAACTTTTCGACTTTACGAATTGGGATATAAATGCTGTCAATGTTATGGAATGCTGTTGTTCCTTTCAAGAAGATCAGTCCATCTTTCAGAAATGGTTAATTAGCGTCCTCGTTCTCGGTCAGCTCGATAGATAGACCTCTCAGTGCTTCAGACGGCGTTGGACACCAAATTTCCCGTTGGTGATTTCTTTGACAAGTTTCAGGATGGATTATGTATTCCTTTTAATCAAACCTAATGCCATTTAGAAGTCTACAGCCATCCCCATCAAGTATACTGGTATAACCGATCTTCAACCCAGTTGCATCAACTGTACGGGAGAGAATGTTTCAACGATGACATAATTGCACTCCCCGTGGCTTATAGTACGTTGTGGAGTACGTCCAGCATTCAAAAGCATGATTAGTCAAGGTTGATAGCCATCCTGGTAGCCAGCTCTCATTTGACTCCTTCTACCACTTTCCTTGTTTTCACAGGAACTTAAAACGTAAGGCAGTGGTTTAAACATCTTTTGTTAAACTCACACAACGACCTCTTTAAGCAAAACTGACTCGAATGTTCTTTTCTAATCTTTAATCACTTTTGCATCTACAGAATTAAAATTTTCCAGCTACAGGGAACCAGAACCTTCGGGTAAACGGAGGTGAATTTTACAGACTCAATGAGTTGCAAATAATATTTAAAATAAAAGTCAAAAATCAGGATCACAGAAACCAGAAACCGTCTTGAGTTTATGAAGCAGACAATGAATCGGTTGGCCAGGTACCTGTGACGTCCTACGACCATTTCTGAAGATTTTTCAAATTCCTTCCTCTAAAGTAAAGTGGTTTTACTTCATGGAGGAGAACAAAGCATGTTTGCACCAACATGGGTTTCATTACCGCGGTTTTTTATCACCATTTCTGCTTCAACGTGACTCGCCTGCTAATGGCCAGCGCAAAAGCTCCACTGCCCTCCCTTCCTCTGTCTTTCACTCTTTCAAATGGTATTGTGCAGTGTAGTTTGTCAAAAACCCACCCTCTCTGTGCACCTCATCTGTCAAATTGCCTCTTTGCCATTGACAGATGCACAGACACCCCGAGCTTGGGTGCTAACACTGCTGTTTGCACCTTCCTAGCAGTGTAACATCGAATCATTTGAGTGCCTCAAAGGCGACTAGTTTTCTTGCCTCATCAACGGCTGGAATTGCATTTCTACCACCGAATTTTACGTCTCCTTCCATAGGAGGTAAGCATCCAGGCCAAACGGTTTATGTATTCCGATCAAATGGGCGAGGTATAACTTTATCCCAGTTTGCGTTTTTGACAGGATGGA
This sequence comes from Taenia solium, assembly GCA_001870725.1. Classification (NCBI taxonomy): domain Eukaryota; kingdom Metazoa; phylum Platyhelminthes; class Cestoda; order Cyclophyllidea; family Taeniidae; genus Taenia; species Taenia solium. Next base: position 35,084 of record MIEF01010020.1, on the reverse strand, counting down.
ATGCTTCAAATGTCTCACTGTAATACCTCTTAATAAATGTGATAAATAAATTTACAATTGCTTGGTAATTCCTTAATGATGGGAGGTTAATAATATCGTTCTAGTCTAGCACTTTGAAAATCACAAGTGTCATTAAATTTTCTATCAGTAGATTCATATTTCCCTTCTTTCCCCCTTTGTGCTTTTGAAATAAAAAATTCTAACGACGTTCCACGCATTCGTAGCTTCTTTTTACAGGCAAGGAGCACTTCGCGATGCCCATTTCAACAACATTTTTGCTTTTAAAAGTCCATTTAAAGGGTAATCCATCAGAACTCTTCACTTCTCCCTTGATACCTATGGAACTGCGTCACTCATCGCTGCTGTCCTACAGTGCTACAACTTCCAGGCAGTTTTCTACTAGCTAAACCTATTTCCTGTAGGCAGTGGGCTTAATTGCATTCTTTTTGTGTGGATGGGAACATCAAACACTAATGCAAACGTGCCTTTAGCCTGGTACGTTCGCCAGCAGGGCAGAGCCAAGTGGAGGCGACGGGCCGACTCTCAAAGCGGAGCCGGCTCCATAAATGGGCGATGTGTTCTTCACCACTTTACGATAATTGGTTGTGTCAAGCCTCGTGGCAACTAAAGTGGTCAAGGTTTAAACAAAAAAAGGAGTAATAATTGTTTCTGATCTGAGGTCAACTACATTTTATGGCTCTTAAGTAGCAGTTGAGTGGGTCAGGTTGGTGGTACAAGTGTGCTGACCACAGCGGATTACTAAATCATCCGGATTGTGGTGGTCGACTTGCCTCTGAGACTGGTAGCGAACATTTTAACATGAGTCCACATCCATTCAAGGTGCATTTTGCAATGGACAAAAATTAATAATTCATCTCTCACGAGCATTCCGCAGTCGGAAACGATAAATTACCCCGCCTTGAGAGAGAGAGAAAGAGGGTTTCACACACACACACACACACACACTGGCTTTGAATGGGTGCATGCCTGCTATTCATCACTTTTGACAAGGGGTGAGAGGGAGGAAATAAGACTAACGCAGAGATGGAGAAAGAGCTGCCTGTATGGAAAGTGGCTCTCGTAATCCTTAAAAGATTTAAAATGGCTCGACATATGATGCAATTGACCTTGTGCTGACCTTTAATCCATTCAGCCATAGATCAATTCCTCATCAATGCACATTAATGCAGAAACTTTGATCGCTGCCGTGCTCCAAGCCCTAAAAGATTCCAATTATGCTGTAGCAATTATTTGAATCAAGTCTAATCGCGGAGAAATGATTTCGGCCTTGGAAATGCAAAGCTCAACGCAGCTTAATTTGCCAGAAGCAGCACAGGGTAGTGCCATTAAATATGCCTCAGGATACCATCACTATCCCCCTTGGAACTTTGGCAAAGAACAATTGGAAGGGTCTTTAAATTTTAATAAAATTAACAAAATCATATTCACTTGAACTGTTATCTCTAATACAGCCTCTTTGCTCGAATGGGCGATCTTGTTATTGTTTGAACCCCCCAAATGAAACTCCTTTGGGTTCAAATTGGAAGAGTCAAGGTTTTAAGTTCTACGAGCTCTTCGATTTTAACCTCCAGTAAGGAGCATAGGCTGCGTGGAGAGGAAAATTGGACCCTCCAAAAAATCATTCTTCATATTCAGAGCCTGAAGGTAGCTGAACTGCAGGATCGGTGTGACGGTCAACCAAAAACGTCACAAAAACAGGATCAAAATCGGTCGCAAGAAAGGGGAAAATGGCGCACCACACTATAGAAGCAGGTCTTACAAAAATTCGGTTCACTAAAGGCCATTTTATCCCTTGCATATTTTAAAATGTCTTTTTATCAATAATTTATCATTAATGTACCGGTATAGCAAATTAAAGCGACAGTTGTAAAATCCTTTTATGGTAGGGGAAACTTAAACTGAAGGCATGGAATGGGAGAAATCTAAAAATGTAAGTTATGCAAACATATGTTGTCAATGGCGTAGCGGTTTAAACCATCGCTTTTTCCAAGACTCGCTTAAATTAACATAAGCTCGTCATTACAAAGAACACGAAAGGTTTTACTCTAGTGTGACCTCTAGCCTACCACAACTACGGACGACGATCTTCGAGGCGTTTATTTTGCCCTTAAACCGTGTTCCACAGAATTTTACATAGGTGGAGTAAGTGACTTTGATACTGGTTATTTCCATTGCGTTACAAACATCTCTTTTCCGTCTGCGGTATCCTACTTCCGCTTTATTCTTCTTCTTCTTCTTCTACTTTATCAAACATCAACAAAACTCATTAATCTTTTTGGATCCACGAATGTCGCCTTTCCAGCCAGCGCCCATGCTCCCAGTACCGATGGCACTGCTACCACCACCATATTTGCCATAAATCACGGTGCAGGCATAAATCATGCGTCGGAATCACACCGTAAGATATGTATTTCAGAGAAGGAGGCGGATGGAGGTGCCCTCACATAGCACTGTGTGGAGTTTAATTTATGATCACCCACTACCCACTAGCTATGAGCCACGCCGCTCTCTGCCATTATGTTGGTCACACAAACAAGAGGTGTGCCATTCACACACACCCAGTAAAGCACACACTTACTTGAATCCTTGCTGAATCACTTTTTACCACTTGACTGCACGAAACTTACCAGACCTTCGCTACTTCATTGATAGCATGAGGATTAGTTCAAGTAGCCTATTTCACTACCATTGCAGCGATTTCGTACACTGATAATAAAGTCGCCATGTGGCTCCTACGCCCTATAAAGTGTGATCATTGATGGCTCAGGCGCAACGCCGGTGGGAGTGTCATCAAACCCTACTGCCTAGCTATACGTCCGTGGGGACTCACAACAGAACAGCCATCAAAACCACATCGACCACCATAATACGAAATTTTACATTTAAGCAATGCTATGTCAAAAATAAAAAATAATTGTCACTGCTTAAATCAGAATAGCGTGTTATAAAGCCTCTAAGGGAGCAGTTTGAAGTGGCCTACAGTAGCAGTTGGGTAGTGGAAAAGGCTTGGGATTGCCAAATACGGCTCCATGAAGCCTTCCATGCCACAAAGGTACTTTAATGTCTTTCCCTTAAGGTGAGCGCTCCTACAAAGACCGACTGATATACTAAATACACTCGTCATAAACACTGTTTAGCCCCTGACATTACATTTCTTATCCATAAATTTGCTATTCACAAACGTCGCTAAAGTTGAAAGTCTTGTAGTGGCTACAGAAACTCATCATATGATATCCCATGTCTGCCTTTTAGGCGTCTAGTCACGAAGTTATCACGAAGGGTACTCAAGTCATGAAGCAGGCCAAGTAGTACGATAAAGTTCTTAGATTTTTAGTCAACAACGCGAACCTACTTATCCTCTCGCGCTTTGGTTACCACGTCGAAAGAATAGATCTATACCCCTGTATTACCTATGCTAATAGTTTTTGCACCGATTTTAAGGCTTATTCCGAGCTGGTTAGCCATCGTAATGTCTTCGAAGGTAACTCGAGCACTACACTATCATGCAACTCCTCCTCACTCCTGTAGAAACAGTTTCAAAAATATTTTCGCATGAGATAACCTATTTCAGGTGGCTGTGTATTAGTAACGCGAACATCAGCAGGGTCGAAAACAAAAGGCAACGATCAACAAAAACTCGCATTCACATTCGCATCCACAATCGTCGCCGATTTCCGATCGTGTGTATTTCTCACACCTCCACTGCAGTGGAGTTTTTTCATCTCAACTGAACGAGAATATGGGCGAGAGGGAGGGAGGAGAGGCGATTTCTCACATTCAGCTTGTCACCTGCATGTGTGTGTGCCCGCTCAGCGACCATCAACTTGACACCACCGTTTGGGAGGGCCACAAGGTGTCCATGTGACGAGGACCCTACACCGCAGTTCACACGCTCCATCGAGTACTTAATGCCGCTCAGATCTTTATTTACACATCCTTTTTTATACAAAGTAATTCTTTTGCTCACTAACGTTCCCATCATCTAACACCTAGCAAGTAACATTCGATTCATTCAGAAAGTGGGACTTGCAAGCTTAGGTGAAATGGCTGTGTGGAAGAAGGTGCTCAATGTCTACCACTGGCGTGATAGACATAAATACCTCTCTCCAATCCACTTTCGACTAAACAAAAATGATGCCTTAACCACGTCGGTATACACTCCTAAGCGTCAATGGTGAAGAGCCATTTGACAGCCCTGAGGGTGGGCACCCGTTCAAGTTGACTGTAATCCAACCACATGACACGTAGAAAAAACCGATGTCCCGTTTATACGTTGTCTCGATTTTTTCCTCCCAGCCGAGTAGTGGCATTAGTTCATTGATAATAAATACGGTCAAGTTATTTTCTCTTAAAAAAAATGAATGATGGCACTTATGAAAAATTCGCCAAAATGACATCGCACACGCCATTTGCACTGTTAGCCGTTTGAGTCTTCTGCTACTCCGAATCGGTTCTATCTGGGAACCCCCACTCATTTCCTTGCTATCAAGGACCCTCGTAACTCCCATTCAAATCACCTTTGACAGCTAGTGTAATACTTAGGTTTCTTAAATGTGCTTTGTAAGCAAGAGGCGGAAGGACAATTTTCAACCTGATGGTGGACGCACGTGGTTACCCTCCGGAGTCAGAGGTTCTCCGTCACAAACGCTCCCCCATCTTGCATTCTGCCTGTATCCACAATAAAGATTCTTGGAACATCCAGCCTTCAAATAGCAGGGGTGGAAGAAGGAAAGAGGAGGAAATGGATGATCCCTTTAGAGCTAGTGATGGATAGTTATCTATGCTTTACATTCGTGTTGTTCATATGGCGTCAGCATACTCAGATAATTACCGTCAGGAAGGGTATGAGCGAAACGGCAAAGGCAAGCAAAGGCTGCCTTTCCTACCGTGACAGTCAAGTGCTAGTCAAGTTGGTTAAGCTATTCAAAGTGCTTAAGTTGACTTTGGGCCTCTTTTGGTTGGCAAGATGAAGTTATGGCGGGTCGTTTTACCGCCCATGACAAGATTAACTAACGCATTTTAAATTGATGCCATTTTTCTTCGTGTCTGTCATGTGACTCGGCCTCGGTGGTCAACAAATGCAACATATGCAGCGATTGATAGAGGTGAGGCAAGCTGGTGTAGTCACAAGCACCTACAGGTGACAAGCTTGACTAGCGCATTGTAAAGAAGGCATCGTGACATCTATTATGGTGCAACTTATTAGTACATCAAATAATTCAGTAGTAGTAGCTGAAGCTGCCATTAGTTGGATTTGCCAGCCGTGGAGTGAAGTGAAGTGGATGGCAAAATGCTTAAAGATTGGCATTTACACCCCACTGAAGGGGTTCCATCGTCATTCTTTTGCGTTCTCGGAACTTAAAAAGTGCCCATAAGGAAATGGCACTATTTCCAGTTAATTGTTTCCTCCATTTTCAACTACCAGCAGAATGTTAATCAAATTCTTTTAGTTCGTAGCTTGGATAGCTGAAAAGATTACGAGATTAGTACCAGCACTGAACATACAGAAGGGCTGTATGTCTAGTTTGTATGAATAAATCTCCCTGTTATTGGCGTTGAGGTTAAATCGAAATGAGCTGTAATTAAAACAGGTGTCCTTCCACCACGGAGAAACTATCAGTCTATGAAATGCAAGTACTTTTAGCCATGGATCCAATCTTAAGCCCCCCTGAAACGCTTGGATAAACTTGGCCAAGGACATCCACGTCCTCAGAAGTGACTCTGGCCCTGTCAGTGGCGAACGCGTGGACATAAACAGGCTGCCCCGATTCGCAAAAGTGCGGATGCCGAGTGCCTACGCCCACTTGTCTTCCTCTGGTCTGCGCAAGCCGATCAGAGATGGTGCATGTGTGGGTAGGTGGGTTTGGGGTGTATGTGATTAATCACTAGGCCATATAAATTACCCAGCGAGTGGTTTGTCTCTCTCTACCTCTCTCTCGGGGTCTCGCCTCACTATTCATCACTCACGCCTCTGCCCTACTGCGTACCACCCTGGGGATCAAAGGAAATTTGAAACTTTGACAGATGCTTATTACCTCTCTCCCTCCCCCCTTGGAATGTTGGATGCTTTTGGGCAAGGCACGAGCTAGGTCCACAGCTCAGTCAGTTTGACATAATTCATTTTAAAAATGTATTTAAAACGCCTTCTTGTGATGTAAACCCACTCATTGTCATTTATTTAAAATTACGTGAAAATGCCAGAAGTGGTACGTGGAGCTTGAGTTAATTTTAAAATCACACACGTTCTGCGGAAAAATGAATTTTTTGAAGTCCCTGCACCAATCTCAGCAGCATCTGGCGGTAAATCAACCTTTACCATTTCCTCTTGCTAATTCGCCCTTGTGTGTGAACTAAGTCTATTGTGATGGCCGACGCAGATGAGGAATCGCTGACCGCACTAAGAAAGATCCTTGAAATAGGATTAGAACCATAGAGGAGAATTGTGCTACAAGGTTCTGGTCGTGAAACCCGAGCTACTGGTCTCTCAACTCTTCAGTATCCTTGCAATAATGCTTCTTCTTCAAGTGTAGCTTAGGCTATACAATTAGAAGTCTACATGAGCTCTTTTTTAGATTATTCTCTAAGTATGTTAAAAACTTTTTAGTTCTTATTGAACCTAATTTTGGATGAAAATGTAATTTAAAAAAATGGTCAACTTTTATTCGGTATTATACTCAAAGAAGGTCCAAGAAGCTATGAACATGGGCGGGAGACCATAGCATTAAGATGGCTCTCGAACCACAAAACCTGAGGCTGTTTCACCACTACTTGATACCGTAGTGAGGATTACCCCTGACTACAATGTGCCCAGTAAACAGTGTGACACTTGCTGCTATTAAGCACCCACTGAGGAAGCCAACTTGAAGGGTGATTGGACTCACAGGAAGAGACAAAAACAGTCCAACAGAGGCCAATCCTTTTCCGCACCACGCATCCAGCTGGCTCTGTAGGTGGCAATGGTGGCAATGACCGTAATTATTATCCACAGTAACGGCCTAGAGGGCTTGTTAATCAAAAGGAGGAGTGATTAATCACGTACTGGCAAAGTCTTGACAGCGAGTAATTGATGGTGGTGGCATTAGGAGGATAGAGGAGTAGAGGCTGACACAGGGCTAATGCCAGCCTTATGTGACTAATCCAGAGTCCTTCGGCTGTAAACGCGCATCGATAGGCCCGGTATCCGTACCAAGATCAAATCCAAGACCTGTGTCATAGCAGCTTAGCCTTTTTGAAGGTCACTAGTTCCAGATTACTTGGCAGGAACTGTTTCTGTGTTCTTGGTTAGATCTGCTCTTAACTGCACAATCGTTCTCCCCACCTCCCCAAATAAAACGCGGGGTGCCCAATCCATGTTTTAGCTCGTGTAAAACATCCTCGTGTTCTACGTGTAGAATTGTTCTCCAACGAAAATGGGATAAAATCCGTCAAGACTTATAAAAGCTCTGGTAATGTTTCTCTATGGCATAGGAGCGTGAAGAGGTCCTTTTATTCCTTTCAATACTCTTGTATTCATAGCGTTTGTAATTTTGACCAGATTTCCCAAGTACATCAGTAAATGCAGTGACTTCGTCTCTCTTATTATTGCGGGAGAGAGGGCTAAAAAACGCAGTGTAAAGATTCAACGAGGTTCGGCACGTCTCGATGTTGCACTACCGACGGTGTTGTGATTGTCACTTCATTAATGACCCCTCATCCCTACATCTGCATGTGTGATGCAACCAATCTGTGCATCTGTACGTGGGGAAGACGAGTACGACACCCGTGAGAAAGGAAACAGGCATGGTATGAGACTTCTGCTGTACCCTGTCAACCTGACATGTAGCCATTTCCAACTCCCCTCCTCTCCCACAAAGCTTCAACCTCCCGGCTTCCATCAAGTCCGCAATCAATTCTATATCCATCATCCAAACTATGAATAGATAGTTCCGAGAGTTGGTTAAACATCTATTACTTAAGGAATTTAGCCCAATTTTAGGGTTTTTTGTTAAAAGTGAGGATGAGTGAATAAATAAATAAATTAGTTCAATCTAATGGAGAATTATTTACTCGTTCGTAAATACACTACGATTTAAGATCTTAAATGAAGTGAGTTTTGTTGAATATGGTAGAGGCCATGTTCAGATACTATAAGGTTTATTTTCTAATTCTTTAAGGCAGCACTATTCTTCTAGCATCGACTTCTTTTGTGCTTCTTTTGCGAGGCCAAATCCCCTCCACCATTGTAGCGCCTGAGAAGGTTAGATGCGTAGGTAGTCAGAACGCCAGAAATCAAAAAAAGCATCCTTAGTTGGGTGCGCGAATAAAATAGGTATCATTATGCCACATTGTAAATCGTTGAAATATAATGTATTGCTCTTTCGCCATCTCATTCTCTCACACAGTTCCATTTCTCAGGCCCACTTGTCACAGATCTGTCAGCAGATGAGACCCTTTTCTGGACGCTGCAAATTTTGTCCCCGTGTCTGCCATCAGATGTGAACATTATGATAGGGTAAGAAGCATTCCCATTGCTCAACGGTTCCATCTCACCACCTCCCCATTTCCCGTCATCTGTTTTGTTGAACACTACACCAGTTCCCAAGTCTTTGTGTTCCACTTTGGGGTATAAGTTAAGTTTTCATCCTAAAGCTGGAACTCACATCGAGTTTAATGAGGCATTGAGAGATAAAATTGTTCCACAAAAGATTTTGCTGATGTCGAAGGCATTAGCGCTTCGACTAAGGAAGGGACTCGCACTTAGGCCAGAGTTGAAGGTGATAACACTCTTGAGATTTACTGTATAAGATGCGACTTGCGGATGCTTTGTTTGAGGCCGCTAAGATTTGTCGTAAATTCATTTCTTTTTTAAAATGTTCCCTTCCAGGAAATCTTGCCTTTGCGATTCTTATGTGTGGGAAATCGTTCCTTTAGCATGACTTATCTTTTTACTGGATTTAACTTGTTTACTGCAAGGATCCCAGTGGAATATTGACCAACGCTGCCACCCAGATTTTGTCCCTTTTCTACCAATAGCACTACCAGTCATCACTAATTTCTGGGCCTCTTCAACTGCTACATAACAACCCCACATCTGATAGATTGCTTTAAGCTAAAAAGTTGCTTTGTAACACAATATGGCTCGGTCATTTGTCAGAAGCTGATCGAGAATGTGCCAAATGCCTATTCTAGCTATCATGGTGCTGTCAGTCATGGATTCCTTCCAATTGACTAACCCTCTACCAAACAACAAGATGTTAATGTGGCATCATTCGCATATCATTGTAACGCAGTTTATTACAGCTGGTGCATGCTAGGACACCTGCATGCATAATAAACGAGATGATTGTAAAGAGGAACATCCACGAGAAGGGAGCATGTTGTCACAAATGATTGATATCACAGAGGCCTCTAACTGCGGTACACATGGCTTTAAAAGGGTCATAAATTGTTGGGGAGGCATAAATCATGCAACTGGGATCCAGGTGGGTGTCGTAAAACTCTGTCTCGGGTTGGGGATAATGGAGTCCATTAATCCGGGTGTTTTCAGTGCAACACATTGCCGATTTTTTCCACCAAACCTCCTAGCACTTTTGTGGGACTAATATGGACTTGATCCTTGACATTGGTACTTAGCATAATCCACATCTATTATCCCACCGAGATATTGGCAACGCCACTTTTATCCACAGTGTCTCAGCAATTTGCTTTTGCTATTCTTAAAACCTACACATAAAGCAAGAGCAAGTTTTCAGTAGAACTGCTAAACGGTGCACCTCGTGGTATTCTCGATCCTCACAAACTGGTGCTTCAAAAACTGCTTTAAGAGTGGGAAATCGTTCAGTGCCCTTGTCGTTGGTGCATCCCAGCGATCCAGTTGAAAACTTCCTTGGGGTTTATGGATTGACTGGATTTGTAGTTCCTAAGGTTAGGCTATGCTTTCCAAAATGCACATGGAGTACCTATTTTCCGATTGTAGGAACAATTACTCTAGAGGAGCCATTTAATAGAGCTATTAAAGGTGCATTCTCAAGCTTAATACCCTGCTGTATAGAATACCTCATTCTCCGCCAACAGTAATTTAACTGTGCTGCTTGGCTTTTGGACAATGCCATGCCTTGTATACTCTTGTATAATAAATTATTTTATAACTTCAGTGAGGACTTTAGGCGCTACACTGCATCCTTTCCTTCTATTCACCCCGTTCTCAGTTCAGCCCCGTCCAGTTGTCCACCCGGGCTTCATTCAGCCATCTGAAACTTGAAAGTTGCACCGTCTTCTAGCTGTTCAAGAGCTGTGAAGTTGTAGTCATTAACTATCTTTTGGAGGTAGCTTCTTCAACCCTCTCATCTGAGTTCTCTTAATTTAGGTACCCTTAGCAGATCCATGCCTTCTTTGATACTAGAACTCATTAGCCAACCAGCTAAATCAGGGTAATTATTCTTTTGCATTGGATACATTGTCACAAATGGCGTAGTCAGGTTCTCGCCTGAGATAGTGTCAAAGCACGCCAGTATAGAGAAGATAGTTATTACCGACTCACAAAAGTGATTGAAAAGCCATGCCGCCAAGACTGATGCACAAACTGTGGTGACTAAATACACAGTTCAAGTGTCTACAAGCCGATTTCGTAAATCTTCTGGAAGATTCTCCCTCTTTTCATGCTCTTATAAATTGTTCGAATCCCGCACTTTTTTAATGCTCTTGACCGCAGGTGCAGCTCTTAAACCGAGCAGATTTGTTTTGGTGTTAATTTGGAGAGAGACCTAAATTTTTATTCCTCTGGAAGTCGAGCAACTGAAGGCAAAGGTTTGTTAGAACCCCCAATGAACCCGCTCATTTATAGCTGCTGCAGATGCGGGTGCTGTTACTGCACTTGTCGTGGTCATAAAGGAGAGGCACTCATAAAAGTTCCCTTTTGGAGTTGTAAGGCAGATTATACTAGAAATAAGCGCTGGTTTCTACAAGTAAATACTTCTGGTTAACTTCCCAGCGTATAAAACGTAGACAAAATTCTCTAATAAGTGTCAAGTGAATGAAAGCTTGGTGGAACCCGGTAATCCAGGAAACAATGCTGTACTTCCTGACGACGATTCTGGGCTCCCAGTAGCAACATATAATCCTAGCTAGCAAGTTTTGGTGAAATTTTAAACATGGAGTGATTTGACTTGAGGTGGGGTGAGTGTGCCAATTTTGGATCAAATGCATCACCCTAATTACTGCCGAGGGAGTCAGAAGGGATTTTAAAACTTTACAGTCGACTAGGAAGGTCTACGCAATCCAGACCCCTAAGTCTAAAGCTCTAGAGGGTCTTCTCCCTTGGAGAGCATAAAATCGGTTACAAATACAAAATTAAATGCTTCACCTTAAAAGGTCCAGCTAAACGAAAGACCTACAAAGGTTCCGCTGCAAAATAATTCATTTTAATGTTTCTATGTTATTGTGAGTGTTCTAGTTAAACCGTAATTTTGTAAGTTACATAAGAAGATTGAACCTGGTATCAAGCTCATTCGCTTGCTTTATTTGAACACTTACCCCAGCATTTGGTCTATGCTTGGAAAGCTTTGAAATAGATGTTTTTTGTTCTGGTCGAAAACAGTAATTGCAATTGTTCATTAATACTTGTGTTGTAATCCACCATTGCCACAGAAGGATATAACTATTGTCCCTCACAGACATGTGTAGACATCGGCGAGTTTGGGGTTTACGCTTTCGTGGACAAAGGACTCCACTAATAACCACATGCCGCTGCATGTTTGCGCACACCACCACCAATGTTGCCTGCCACGTTGATTAACGGTGTCTGGAATGTCTCGCATAATGCAAGTCCGACGGCTATTAGGAACAGCAAGAGGATAGTTTTGGCATCAAATATTGTGCGCGGTTCTGCTAAATTAGCATGTTCTGTCATGCGTTTGATCGAAGCAGAAATCTCTATTTGGCTCGAACAACCTCCTTCTTTTAATGGCAGGAATTAGCAATCTGCTGGAACATAATTTTGACGGGTGTTGGATTGGTTCTGGTCAAGTCTCTACCATCGTTTCGTGTGTGCGGTCTTCGATGTCCAGATGGCTTAGCCAGAGCAGTGGACATTTGATCTGTTGTCCATGATCACTTCCCCGTTACTTTGCTCGTTTACGACCACGGAGATGCATTTATGATCTCCCAACCCATTGTCTTCAGCATTTTCACATGCATGCGTGGGAAAAAGAGAAGCTGGCAGGGGGAGAATGCATGGAGGAATTTGGTGGCCTATTAGGTGAGTCGCGATATTGTGGGTGTGAAGTGTGATTTATTTTGGGCTTCAACTTAAAAGGCAGTGCGGCGTCATTTCACTTCTAAGAGGTGTCAGGTGCAGATGTAATTACCACCTATGTCAGCCTTGTCCAACACCGTATTTGTTTTAAAGACGGTTACAATTCCATTTACAAAAAATCGCCCCATGGAAATTGCCGAGGTGGCGTATTTTGCCAGAACTTTAGCTATTAGCGGACCACATGCGTGATGCCATGACTTTCTCAATTCAGGGCGACGTCACAGACAAGTGACACGCGTCCTCTGTCAGATTAGGATAACTGAGTTCCACCAAGTTGTGTGCTGTTGCTAGGTTGGTCAAGCATCTATCAATAAAATGGACGTAAGATGTTTCTGCTCTAAGAATAGTTACATTTGACCCTCCTCTAGCAGCAGTTGGCTTGGTTCACCCCTAGGTCGTGGTAGCAAACTCAAATTCACAGGAATAGATTAGCCTCAAGGCGCTGTTGGAAGCCTGACTTATCTTCAGTAAACGGATAACATGTTTGTCTAAGCATATTCTTTTCCGTTGCTTCCTCTCATTAGCACTAAAATGAAGCTTCCAGATAAATCACTTGCCTTTAATAGACTGCCTCTCGGGGACCTTCCATCGAGATCATTAAGATATGTCGGCTGTCCTACCGCTGTGATGTCTAAACAAAGAAGTGAGGCTTGCGATGTTAAAATAGATGCAAAAAGCACTTCATTAGGTGGAGTTATCTCAGACATCTCCAAATTGAGAAGTTAAGGCCCTTATTATTTCAATTAGGGTTATCACAATTGCGCATCGGTTTAACCAAAAAAGGAGCGCCAAAGCCCGCTTTGAGTAGGTTAAATCTCGCAATTAAGGCAATTAGTGAAACTTGTTATTTCCAAACTCCCAGTTGAGCCTTGTTTTTGTCAAAAGTATGTAGGGATGCCAGTTGCTGCATTTGAAAAATGTCAGCTAAAAAGCTGGAATTTTGCATACAATGAGTGGATAGAAAGACCTGCCTGAAAGGTATTTGTCATTTATCCATTTCATTTTTAAATCTGCAAAATAAAAAGCCACTTGTGTAAACAACACTGCAGCAATTTATCTCCCAGAGCCTAAATTGCTCCATTTAGTAGGATTTAGTTCTACGGCACAGCCCTCACTGGGGTCTCGGAGGACAATCGACAGCCACAGACCAGACATTTTATTGTTCTAACGCAAAACATCTGCCTCTCAAAACTCAAATGGTGCAATTTTCCTCCTCAAACTGCAATCACCTTGCAAATCAACCAATCTCTTTGCTACCACCGTTACCATCACGAAACAAGAAACTCAAATCATACATTCCCAACGCTAGCAAGAAATGTGTTAGCTTTGGCCAATTCATCAAAATAAGTTGACTGGCCATTTATGTGGCTTTCCTTAAAAATTAATGAAACAAAGTGTATACTTTCATACATTGTTTGTTTGTTTGCTTAACTCTTTGTCTAGGCGCCACAGGCATTTAAGGGTGCGGTTATTGCATTCCCCTTAGTGGCATTGTCTCCAGACCGTGCCAGTCTGGTATTGCTCTCCTTTTGTCCTCAGAGAAGCCCCATGGCGCCAAACGTACTTATTCGTTTAGAGGTGGTTGGAATTAAACAACCCAAAAACACTCCCCATGTTGTTGTCACCACTCCCGTATTTGCATACCGAATTAGCATAAACCCACTCCCATCGCATAGTACCCAAAGGTCAGGTCAATGGGTCGCTCGGTGTTTACCAATGGATTACTCGACGAAGCTTAATAACATGTGTTTAAATTATATTGTATAGGTCTGATTTTGATACAGAACTTGTAATTCCCTAGAATGATTAATTACATCTGCCTAAAGAAAATAAGGTCGAAGTTTTTAAATTTGAAGCCAAAAATGAGTTTTGTGTTTATTTCCAGTCAACTGACCTTTGATCCCACTTGAACAGGTCAAATCATATTTGTACGGGTATTTATTAGTACTCAGATTGATTAAAATAACTATAAAAGTAGCAAGGCAGACTGAGAGATGCCTCAGTGTCTAGCTCGACAGTCCGTCAATTTAATGCTATGCCGCCTGCCACATTCAATCTGTTAGTCTGTCCGCTCACTGGACATGTGAGGAGGAGGAGGAGAGAAGAAAGAGGAAAGAGTGCAAAGAAGAGGGGTAGTGGAAGAACAGCAGCAGTAGTGGGCTAAACATAGAATTTGGTTGCAAAATACGCCAATAGAGGCGAAGATTCCTAAATCGAGAAATATTTCGAGATGGCCTCTCCAATATCCGTTCTGTTTTTATTCATGTACCCAATATCTCTCGAGCGCTCAGAAGACTTCTTTTCAATTCATTTATTTCCTATAAGTGCAGAAGGGCAAAAAATGGGCTTAGCTAGTTAGAAAGTCCTTCAAATGTCCTTCAATCACCGAATGGTTTTGCTTTAATTCGATGTTTAAATTGGCCAGTGTCCATCGGTATCCATTTCAATGGCTCTTTAGCTTCTGCAGGTTTTCACCCCCTGTTGTTGTGGCATGACATTCCTTTTGTGTCATTTATTAGCTCTTCTGCTACCAACATTCGGACAATGCATAAGGATCGGAGGGTGGACTAGGGCGCCAAATATTGATTGGGAATTTAGTTTAGGATCGCAGTCACTGCCACATAAACGTCAACATTTACTATTTACGCGCATATTTTAATGTCGCAGTTCATAAATGATGCCTGGGAGCTCCTGATGTGATGTGATTAATTTGAAAAGTTGGGATAATTCTACAGGTAGCAACAAAATTACCAATAATTAAATGCTCTTCTCTTCGTGAATCAGCATATAGAAAATAGGGTGCCTGGGTCATCGGATCCACTACATCCAATCCTTACATTGCAATGGATTTTCATTCGTTCCAGATCCTCCATGCAGATTCCTCCTTTACCTGCTAGTAACTTTCTCATTTGGAATACCTTTACAACAAAACTATTTTAATATATCCGACCGGTTAAATGAGAATCGAATGAATAGGCGACAGCACTTCATTTACTGATGTCTAAATAAAAAGGCTACACAAAGTATTCTGATTTCCCATAGATCAGTAGCGTTATGGGGGGGTTCCTAAAAAAATAACAAGGGCAGAGAGAATGCGCAGATCACCTTGGACGACTTTACATTTAAGAGCCAGAATGAAGGGAGGGACGTCTTTTTCTGCTTTTCTTTCTTATCCGGCTTGATTGACAGTTCTCACAGAAAGAGGATATGGGAACAACCACCACATGAAGTTAATGCAAGTCAGAAAAGGAGGCGTAGTATAAACAAACCAAACTGCATGTGTGTTTTTCTGAGGTAGGTATGCAGGTAGGTAGATGGCAAGACACACTTGGACCGCGTGTTTCAGATTATTTATTTCCACTTTTTTTATTTAAAAATGGAAGGAAAATAGGTACAGGTTTTGGGACTTACAGTGCATTAGAGGTAGTGCAATTCATTTTGCTTCGGCTAAGCCTCCAAATGTTAGCGCTGTTGCGAGAACCAGCCCAAATCCAAGGGTGACAGAGGCGGATCAAGTGGTTTTCCATTCCATCACGAGATCACACAACCAGCCTGTGAGAGGTGACATCTTTGTACACCTGTGTGTGTTTAGCTTAAAGTTGACAGTTTTACAACCACCGACCCACCTGCCTACGTACTTTCCCTCTGCTAGTTAATAATTTCACTGGTGGGGCTACATCCGACCTCTTAACTACCATGCATCTGTTTTCATCACCGTGTAAATGTAAAAGTGACAATAATAAGCACAGAAGTGTCCATTTTTTTCGTGCAAACCCTTTGGTAGCCATCTGGACCCATTTCCAGGGGAGAAGAGCGTCGCATAATTGCCAATGCTGTGGGAGCCCTAAGAGGCATTTCAACCTCGTGTTTTTATCGGTCTTCTTAAGTCACAATTAGTCCCCAAAAAATGGCAGCTTGTCTTCCGTCAGTGCCAAGAAGACGCCTTTTAAGACCATTTCTCATTTAAATCTCACCGATGATTGGTCTGCTTAATCTTGAAGCCATGACTCATCAATGCGGAATAGAACTAGGACCTGATTTCTTAAACGAAAGATCGATACTATTGATTTACGGGTTATTTAATTATGATGCATAAACGCTGTCTAAAATGCTGGTTTGCAGTGACGGTTGGATTAGTGGCAAACAGCTTCAGTAGAGTGTCACATTTTAGAAAAAGTTTTTGTTACTAAAAAGGGATCAATGAGTTGCCCTTTACAGCATTGTTAGTAGTCTACTGTCAACAGAAGTAAGTTGATCAGCGCTGCATAATTTATATGCTATAATGATCTAATGTGGTTACCCACTCATGTAGAATACATAATTAATTAATTAATTTTTTCGAAAAAAATATGAATAGTAAAAAAGAGGTTAAATCTACTATTTAATTAATAATAAATTTTAAGGTGAGCAACCTCTGGATTTTTACCCCTACAACGCGTAATAAAATTCTCCATATTATTACTGTATTCCAAATTTTCAACAGTATTTTAGAAATGGTGAAAACAATTTCCCCATCAGTCATGGATCCCTAGCTATCATTGATTTGCCACCTATGGGAGGCCCAGGCCTTCTCCACTAATCATCCGGATTCTTGTCTCTCATTTTTCTTCCATTTATCGATCCCCGCTGACAGGATAGGAATCCATCGACAGATGGCATTGGGCCAGTAACTGTCACCATCACTATACTATAAAGGGGTTTGAGAACAGCTGCTAGGAGGTGGAGGAGTTGACGAGCGCTAACAATTTGTCTTGGCCGCCACCACTACACGTTAGCGAGGGGAGGAGGGAGAGAGGACACTCCTCCAACTGTCAGTTAAGACAGGGGGGGAGGAGGCGAATGAAACACAAAAAGCCCACAAATTTGCAATGCCAGTGTGTCAGCCTCACATACGCACATACACGCACGGGCTGACAATTGATATGCTCCTGCATTCACCCAAGTGATTGGGACAATTGCCTGCCTTTTGGACTCTGTACTCATCGAAGTCCAAAAGTGTGGCATTCAGTTACCAAAATCGTGATTGTATCGTAAAGTATCGCAAAGATATCCTTTTGGTGGTCTCCAAATCCACTTAAACATTCGATTGATAACAATAACTTCTGTTTAATTTCATCGTCGGGCTTTAACTTTTTTTTGCTTGAGATGTCTGCATGATTCCCTTTCATCTGAGGGAACTGCTTCTGCAGAATGCCTTCTGAGGTTACTAAAAAAAAAGTTAGATATCCATGATGAAGTTTATAAAGGACTAATCCACCCTTCTTTCGATGAATTTCATTGCTTACCAATTAAGTTTATTTTTAAATAAAATAAAAGTGATAATTCTGTCATTAATTAATGGTCAAAAGCAGTGCCAGACTAGAAGAATTGGCACTAGCAGTGTTCCATCTCCCAAAATCGGGCATTTAGTGGTCTTTAAGATTTTGACAATTTTTGAGAAACCACTTCCTTGGTACCTAATCCATCCATTTATTTTCACACATTCATTTGCAAAGGAGGGAACGGATATGGCATGATCTAGCCAGCTTTAAAAATGGAAGGTCCATTGCTAAAGTGAAACGGCCCTGCTGGCTGTATTCATCATAGCTATAAAAACCTATTTAAGCTCACCCAGCTGTAGTCAGTCAGGCGGGAAAATTGAAAAAAGCCCTTTAGGAATGGAATAAAGGTATTTCGGTATTCGTGGGACAGTGTGTCTAATCAAACTCATGTTCGACCCTTCCTCTCGCATAAATACCTGGAGAGGTGATGAGGCGAGGCAAAAGCAGCATTTCGACTTACCTTCCCTCTCCCCCCCCCTATACCCTGCTAACTCTGTCCCTTTTTTTCACTTGTCAAGAGACGCGCACGTGGATGTCTAGCCGCAGTGCAGTGGCTGTCAGCTCCTCCCTCTTCTAATCCCCCACCTCACCTTCACCCCCGCTAGCCCTGTCAGACGCGCGTGGCAGACGAATGGCGTCCAATAAGTTGTCTAGCGACTGTGAACATCTGTCGATGTCGTAGGTGCCGAGTCGTTGAGTCAAGCATACCAATCGATTTGAACAAATGAAAACACGCATTTATGACCAACCGTTTGTGACGGAGTGATGAATTGGCATTACTGCCTTAACCATGTGGTTACCTCAGTAAGACTCCCGCTATGTCCACTTCAAGCTGGTGGCAGGCACTCAGACGCCAAGATGACTACTTTTGACAGACATTTCACGAAACGCATTCAAAGGTAACTCCAGTTCATTGTTCCTTGTTGTTTGAGCATTTTTCAAATGGCTGAAATACAATCCTCTAACATCATTTTGTCGAGCAATGGATTTGCTAACACAAACTCTACTGCTATGAGTGGCCGTGCGTGTCAATGCTGGTTTAAAATATACCATTTCCATCTGCTAAAAGCGGGGAAGGAAGGGAGATTGCGCGGATAAGCAAATCATTAATGCTCGGGTTGAGACCATGCCAACGAACATTGTACATTTCCCAAACAGTAGAGACGGGAGTGATAAGGCGCTGCTTATTTATAAAAATAATCATTGCAAGACTACTTCTTCATATCAAGCATTATGTTTTCTGTGAATCGGCTTTCCTGTCCTAAAGCATCAGCATGACGTTGAGACATAGTCGTTACACCACAGAAGCTCCAGGTCCTTTTAAAGTTTTAAGGAAGATATATGAAACACCAAACAGTAGGCCCCCAATTCTACAAAACAGTGGCATTCCACCAATTTCAAAGTAGTTGTGAGACACTCGTCATGCCCA
Organism: Taenia solium; assembly: GCA_001870725.1. Lineage (NCBI taxonomy): Eukaryota > Metazoa > Platyhelminthes > Cestoda > Cyclophyllidea > Taeniidae > Taenia > Taenia solium. The sequence continues at coordinate 16,021 of MIEF01010020.1, read as the reverse complement.
TATTGGCATTCATTCACGGAGAAAATGCAATCGCATTCCGCCTAAGTTTGACTGTAGACCAAAACTCGCATATGGGGAAAAATAAGACTCAAATCGGGTTTTTCACAATTCTTCACTGTTCAATCTCAGAGTTAAATAAAGTGACTGCTAGGAACTGCTTTGGGTGTATGTGCAGATGGTAGACTAACGAGTTTTAAACAGTAAGGTACTAGCACCTACTTCCTTCTCCCCATCCACCTTCCCTCGTTGAATCTCGGCCACTGCCAAATCTGATCTCAACACTTCGGCTGTGACGTGGCCTTTATTAACTTGTGATGAGCAGTTGCACTAAATCGTATTTGCAACCAGGCTGATTGAGTTTAAAACAATCAAAGCGACATTGCACTGTTTTCATTAAAAAAATAACAAAAATTGTCATTAATTACTCGACCTTTCCAACAGCTGTTAAGAAACTGCCATTGTTCTATGAGGATTCAAACTTAATAAGGACAGGGAAAAACTTTGACCAGCCATGCCATGACGTAGTACTACCGGAGGACCCAGATTAAAGGTTGGATGTGCGAGTGGAGGAGGAGGGAGCCAGGCAAGTGCTCTTCGCGTCGATGTGTGTATGCATGTGAATCGGTGACTGTGTCTGTGCGTGTGTGAATAACTTTTTTTTTGTTTTCAGCTTCGCGAGCATGAGCGTGTGTGTATGTGTGTCAGTTTATAATGGGTTCTGTCCTATCGCCGTGAAAGGCGGGATGATAAATGTGTCTGCTCTCGCCTTTTTATTCCAACATTAAAGAAGACATCCCGTGCTTGAGTGCTCTGGCGTTTCGCGAATATATCAAAGCTGCAGTAGTCGAATTCGTGCTGCAATAGCCTCTTTCAGTTAAGTCTGGCACTCACTTGGAGGTGCCACTACTGCCGCTGCCCTTTCAAAGTACGGATCAAAATCATCTCATCTGAAAGTTTGTACCTTTTCGCATAAACGTCTGCCACTTCGACTCGCCATTTTAATCCAGAGTCCTCAAATCTACCCGCTCAGTGTTATTCAACCTTAATTCTAGTTCAAAAGGGAGTATAACTTGACTCCAATACTGCTATAGGTGGCACCGAAAGACGTTTCAGGCTTCTGCCTCTTCACCACAAAAATGTATACTCTGCAAACCTCAACTTTACTCACTTTTGGTGCTCGTATTTCACTTGCTCTTCGGTTCACACAATGCCGCATTCTGCTTTCCCCAAATTGAGTCTCAATTGGATCGTTAGGATTACCGCAGAGACGCTTGAATAATGCCTGTGTTTGGTGCACTATTTGGTGTGCAAAAAAGGGATCAAAAATTATTATGGTTTAAACAGACTCACTATTATCCAGCCTGCACGGATTTTGCTATCTATCCCAACAAGGAGAGCCCAACTCTGGTTTTTCTATTCTACTTCTGCTACAGTTCTGTCCTTAGCGATGCTCTAACTTTGGCAATGACGATGGGCTAGTCTCCACATTATCAGACAAACATTATGAAATCTTCAGCACTTATTCCATGGTGTTTTTACCAAGACTTTCAGCACTGAACCTCTCGGCTTCCGGACAAACCGAATTGACAACGGTAGTGGTAGTGGTGGTGTAACTAGAAGTGCGACAACGTCACATTATCGTGTAGCACACAGCTTAGACAGACGCCAGTAGTAATTCGACTGTATTTACACCCAACCGCACTCCAGGCACTTAGAAAAACAGACGTCAAACTTATTCATTTGCTAAACGGCTGGTTTGACAGGCACATGTGTGTGCATTAGTTTGGATGCTTCCCTCCTCCTCCCATTTGGCAACTGCAGACCATTCCTCTGTTCTCTGGCTCTACTCAGTATTTTGCTTCACAAGAGGGGCCATCTTTCGACATTTTGGATCCCAATTCCTTCCCTGTGCGTGTCAACCTACCCCTCCGTCTGAGAGGGTGAGGAGGGGTGTTTGTGGTACCCAATTACCCAATAAAGTAATCAAAACAACTCCTCTTTTCAGTCGTTCTGTCTCCAAGCTGTAGAAATTTATGGAGCAAGTTCAGGGTGTGTGTATCTCCATAAATAAACAATAATTTATGCGTTGCTAACATTTCCTCTAAAAAAATTCGTTTAAGCCCTGAACAATGCAAATTCTACCTCCATTGTGTCAAGCGTCTATTGACTAGACCTCGGAGACTGTCGAACTCAACGGCTGTGTAAGGCGCATGCAAAACTCCACACCTTCCGCTTGTAGCCACTAATCTTAGTTTTTTATGTCTATAGCTGAGTAAGGACATTGCAACGAGGTCCACCAGCCTGCTAACCGTATTCACACAATCAGAGCTGTGAAATCGCCATGGGAACGCACTGTACCATGGGTCATGCAAAAACAGTCACAAGAACCACCCAGGAATCACATGTCTGTATGAATTTTGGCACGTAATTGCGATTTTTTTCCAGCTTGAATAAACCGCACCTCCCTCTTGCAAAACCACGCTGACATGTAAAACAAGAAAGGACTCATTCACTGGCATCCCAATAGCTCCAAGCTGACACCATGGATTTAGACCTTGGTTTCCAAAGCGAAAATTAGCCAACTTGATTACTGATGACTGATTTACGCTAGTAAGACGACAAAATTCGTACTGATTTCAGCATAGCTCACTGCATTGCGCCCTGAGAACTTGCGGGGAAGTGTGGAATGTTGGCGATTGTTTATATGCATTATGCACCGTGGGTGGGAACGCGTCATTTCCCCGGGCCCCCACAATGTGGTCTGCACTATTCTCCTGGTTTTCCTGGTAGTACCAGATGTAAATCAGGCTGCCTAATTTTTAAACGGGGCTAACTCCATTCCAAAGTAACTGGAGAAAGTTCAGTAGCTTCATTTGAATGAGGAATTACGTGCTGTTTCGATAGCATCACTTAAGCTTGGTATAATGTTTAACGTCCATAATGAAGCTGGTCATGGACATCCAGATTGGCTGGAAAATGAGAATCACGAAAGCCAAACAAATGGGCGCCTCATGTCATCCACTGACAGATGACAAGAAGGCTCAAAAATGTACCGATTTCATTCGCTGTCTAAAAAGTAATGAGATTTGGCATTTGCGATGCAACAAATGCAGTACTGATGCTCATCACTCCACTGACTACTACACGTTTCGAAGGCACCATAGCATCTTCTCATACCCTTTGGAGGCGACACCAGACCATCCATCGCAGAACTAACCCATGATAAAACTTACACCTTGGTGTGGAATTAAGCTACTGCAGTCCCCGTATCTCCTTAATAATTGCCGCATTAGTCCGCATCTGCTCCTGTGCGAATTAGCGAATTGAAAACGAAAAACAAGAAATGCGGCCTGTATTTATGATCCTAGGGGCAAGGCTTCCCAACCATTGCGAAAGCAATTGTTTCAGTGAATACAATACTTCCAAAAGCTTTCTGAAGTTGTTTAATTCTTGGCGTTAAAACAACCGCAAGAAATATTTGACCGCCTTATATTTTGAGCTTCGCGCCTCCAGACTAGTAACAATCGGTTGGTCGATGTTGCCATTTAAATTTATGGCTGATTAAGCCTCGGAATATATGCTATAAATCCACTTTGATATTTACATTATGGTGTCTGGCCACACAATTACTTTGTTACATGAGTTGGCCAAATTGTGCATACAAGTCGGCTTTCGCATTATGACTGAGTTGTATCAACTTGTGGACACTTTCAATTGCACTTTAGGAGTGGACAAAATGTGTCTTTCTGGAGTGCATCATAGACAGACTTGTAAATATCCCTACAAAACTGTCAACTATAAGAGGAACCCCACAAAGGTCACTGATTATGGTCAAGAAAAATTACTCCAAATGGATCTAATTCAAGTTAGCTTAAATAACTCTAAACTACTCTTTCGAAATTGGAGAGGGTCAAGCGAATTGCGGAATAACTCTTCCGTTGACAAGGAATCTACAGCGCACCTATTCATCATGGCATCTTGCGGGCTTTCTTTCAGAGGAAAAACACGGCGTCTCGTGAGGTGCTAAAAACACACTAGCAGTTTCTTTCGTCTCCACCGCCTTTCTACCACACGGCAAAGGTCATCTCTGGTGCCGCCTTTGTGCCCAACCATGAAATCCTATGCTGTGTGGGTTGAACTTCAAATGTGCCACAAATTTAGCTTTTTTACTGATGACTTCGGAGTTTAAATGATATTGTTTTGTGTCGTATAAGAGAACTCGTCGGTTGAAAAAACCTTGATTAGAGATGTAAACTGATGTGCTGACTTACTTTTGATGATTAACAGGGATCGCATGAATCTATCCAACCGGTATTCAAATTAAAATTGGTGGTGGCTTTTTGATATGGACTTCAAAGAGTAATATCACGCTTTTTACTTTGATCTTTCCTGACGCCAATTGTACTCAAGAGCAATTAATCTTAATCTATTCAGCAAATTCTCACTTGCAAAATCACTTTGAAATGGGGAAAAAACCAACAGATGAAGCATAAAAATTAAAAGCGGAATTGTCGCCGAGGCTTTACGAAATTACCTTTAAAGAAAGTCTATTCAACATGAAAAATTGGAAATCTTAAATAGTAAAAATCGTCTGTTACTGAGTCGACAAAATGCTTATTATTTGTGAAACAATGCATTTTTTTGGCACATGCACAATGCGCGTCATGTATGTTTGACGCTCCTATTTTTCTGTTTGAGTCCGGCACCACAAACTCAAAACTTGTTCTTTGGCAGTTTTGTTGTGAACAAACAGATTGAATTAAGGAAAATGGCATTTTTGGGCTTTTGAGGGGCAGCTAAGGCGAATAGAAAAGTTATGACAATTATTTCCACGTTAAACAGAACGTTCTTTGAATTTTTGTAGTGGGTATTCCTCCAAGAGCGTATTAGCGAAAGTAATAATTGTTATCAATCCTAATGGCCGCAAAAAATACCCTTTACATCGCCAAGTCTCAAGCTACTTTAAAATTCACATATTCATCAAACATGGTAGAATGTCCTTTCACGGGTTAATACACTCGAATAATGTCTGAATGATGTTTCAAGACTCCCACTCCGTCCACCTCGACCCCATGTGGCACTTATGACTACTCCTGTCAAACTGTCAGCTTATTTCAACCAGCTAACCCACCCAAGCTAAACTTTTGATTGACAGGTCCCCTTCCCTGCCTAGGCCAGCGGTTGTATTTGCTCCTCACTCCTCTCGTCTTCCCCCTGCCCTCTCCAGACCATCTGACATGATTGACGAAGCACATGAGAGACACGCATCCTCAAACACATGTGCTGAACGAATGGACATTTCAAGACATGCAACGGCGGCTACAGCGATACTGGTAGCAGCGGTGGCATTCGGGGCCACCGCAAATGAGCCACTGTCAGTACTACAGCGAAAAAAACAGGCGCTTCTCTAGTCATTGCCAATCGTCTGGCAGTGGCGCTACAGGACTGACATGCGCATACATAGGACCAGTCGCTTGATCAATTTCTCCTTCTAATTGAAAATGGAGTTGCTAAGAGGTGTATTAGTAGTACTGATAGAGATCGTAGAATCGAACACTAGTCAGCGGGTAAGAGCTAGGCGGCACGACGAGATGCCTGTGACTTACAAATAAGTGATGCAATTATCCCACGCAGTTCACGACTATCCTGCCTCCACTTTTGTGTTTTTAGCTCCATTAGTCTGACGGAGGCACGATCTAATGCAACCACATCTATCGTAAATTTGTAAAGACCACATCCCACATTGATATTGACAGGCCCAGACAAGAGAGCCAGGCGTCACACGCGCCAGCCTTTGAAGCTACTGCATGGATGCCCAAAGTACTAGATGCCAACGGAGAAGGAAACCCGGTTTTAAATAGAGGGGTTACCCAACTTTATCGCTAAACTCGATCACCATTTTACGGTAGCAGAGATGACCTATCAGGGAATCGCAAATGAATGAATGTGTTTAGCGCTTTTTAATCTTTCGACAGTCAAAGAATCTACCTTAACTTAAATGGAGGCGTTCATGATTATGAAATCCTCTGACCCCTAAGTGAGGTTACATCTGTAAAGGTTCAGCAAAAAGTGTAAATATTATGTGCCTACTGTAAGATATCTATCTGCGCTCCCAACCTAACATGGAGGCCTCCTCTCAACTAAGAGTACAATTCTCAAGGCTGGTAATAAAACACTATTTTTTTATGAGCAACGCTGAAAATTTATACCCTTACTTACTTGGCTAACCCCTAACCTCCAGTGAATAATCAGCACCGAGTAGTGCAAAGGTGGAGGAGGGGGAGGAGGTGAAGTAGGGGCAGAAGGGACTTTTGAAGTGCCGCCGATGGGGCAGCAAAAACTACTTAGTTGAAATTGAACACATCCACACACAAACAAGGAGGGAAAGAGAGAGAGATTTAGAGCTACAAATAACCTTTCAGAGCAAAAAGGGTGCCCACATACAGGAAGGCAGGCAAGGTGCGAACTCATCATTCATGCACACCGCACGCGGGGCCAGGCTTCAAAGGTTCCCTCCATTGTTGAAATCGGAGACGGATACGCACAAACACCAAGGAAGGGTTTGCGTTAAGAACATATCGCCTTATATTTCTGTTTGCAAAGCGCAACCGCTTTTTTTATGATTGTCCAGTTGTTGAAAATAGAATCAAGAACAATGTTGATTCCCTTGTTGTAGCGTCTGAATTGCGAGTTTAATAGCAACTTAACTGCCGACTCAAAAGAAGACTGAAATTCTAGTCTTATGGGCAAAGGGAACGTCTCAGTAGTGAAAATTCAAAATCCTTGATTAATGTCAAATGGTTGGTCCTCATCTAAACGACCAAAGTGAATGTACACCTAGTAAGAGTTGCAGGTCTCCTTAATCTGCAAGACCATTCCTCTTTAACCCCCTATATCGGTTTCATGACGGTAAGACTCCTATTGAAGAGGCCTTTGTTTCGACTCTAACTTCTTTTAACCCTTTCCATTTTGAAGTGGTTTTCGCCAGTCACCTCTGAAGACATCAGTGGCCCTAACCACTACGGCGGCAATATTTTTAATGAACATGCAGAAGGAATTCTGGGCCATAGAGAAAATAATGTAAGGCTATGCTGCCAACACAGTGACCGATGGTGGTGCTATAAATTACCGAATTTAAATACTGGAGTAACATAACAAGTGTCACAAACCCCAACGAGTGATGAAGTAGCCCGTCCATCTATCATGGAGCCACAGTTTCATTAGCCCCGTCTTTCTCAACAGTTGGGCAACTAGAAGAGGGTGTAAGGTGTCGTCGTCGCCATCATCATTTCGCTGTCCCTCCTAGTATTCCACCAGCAGGCCCAACTACCATCCAGTTCTCTTCTCGTGTATGTGCCGTAATTTATGTACACACGTGTATGCGTGTAAGGCACATTTACACACCGGAACCGATGGTATTGCGGTTTAACGGCCCAGTCAAATCTCGGGTTTGGCTGCATGCAAACGCCTTTGATGTTGTGCCGCCGCCGTCGTCGCCACAATCATGGGCCACACCTCGTTTCCTACCCTCCGCCTCCCTCCTCTCCGTCACCACTAACATCGCCAGCACGCACGCACACACACACGCACACTCGATTAATATTTCAACCGACAATAATGAGGCAAATGATACCGATTGGAGGTGGTGAAGATGGAGCAGACCTCGTGATTACCAACATGCATAAAATTGCATCTCTCTTTTTCAACCCTCCTGTTGGTGTTGTTGCCGGTACACATTGAAGATATGCATAAGTGCGTTCACCCCCGATCCCATTCTCCCTTTGGTTTTCCTCCACTTTTACCACCGGTAATCTCGTTGGTAGAGCCCTCAAGATACACCGCAGAATTCCATTAACCTTTAACTGAGCTTAATCCTTCATTTTAAGTTAATGTCTTAGTGCACATTTTAAAATAAGTTGATGCAATGACGCTATCTTTTGCAAGTACAGGTTTCACAGGGTATCTATGCAATGGTATTGTCAAAATGACATATTTTGGGCACACAATAGCTGCCTATTTGACCACATGCGTCTTTTCAATTTCTCACAATTCGTCTTTCATGTCGATTGCGTAGACCTTTGCTTATGCCGCCTATATTTGTGGTCCTGCCTTCCTGCATCCTGTTGATGGAGTTATCTTAACGACTTAATGCTTTACGCCACCTTCAAGAATAAAATTGCGCTTCCAAGTGCTGTCTTGGTGCAACCAGTTTTGTCGAATTTAAGCTTAAAGAGTGAAATGCCAGAAGAAGGAAAGGCATCTGTTATGAATGGCCGAATCAACGAAGACTCACAACGGAAGGCTGTCAAAAGGCATCGGCTTTTAAGCAAATTTAAAGAGGTGGAACGAGCTCAGGCCTGGAAGAACCATTTTAAGTATCTCCTTAAGTAACTGTAGCAATGCTTTGAGGACATTATCAGAAGCCCTTTAGTGAATAACGAAGGTACCACTGAGCGTTCAAGCTTTAAACAGGCTTACGGGATAAACTCAAGCACCTTATTATTTGCAGAGGAACGGAACTACACTCCAAACATCAAGAATTATTTCGGCACCAATTCACTTTATAGTCAGAAGCATTACTACTTAAACATTAAATTCAGTTAATCATCTCGAAAATAGAAATTTATTTCCCTAAATCGGAACAGCAATGCGCCACCCACCTTTAATGCACTCGTATTCCTCAGTACAAGTTACTTCTACATCTGTTTACTCTTGGAAATGGTAAACTTCCATTCCTTTCCAAAGATCAAAGGCCAGTCTAATGTATACTTAGGTCAGTGTTTACCAATCGCCAATTCGCCCCACTAGAGCAGGACAGTTTGCAGAGTGAATTCAATGTTAAATAGTTTGCCAAGTTAGTTGCAATCAAGGCGGTTTAGTCAAAGTCACTGCTTTCCAATCTCATTAACTGTTCGCACAGACAGAAGATGAAGGACGAGACAAGGTTGGGGAAGCGCGGGTCCATTATTTATCACCACCATTCCTCACACATTCTGTCTCCGAGTTCCGTTAAGTGTGTGCGTGGGTATCAAAGCGGCACCGAATGTGTTTACAGGTCTTTGTGAGTGTGGGTGACAATTTATTCAGCGTTCACACTGTTTGTGATTAATGATGTAGCGGTGAGTGGATTTTTTTGAGAACTGTCTGGTTGGGATGGTGTGCGGGAGAGAGCAGAAGTGAAAAATTGCATGTGATGACGGCAGCCACCATCACCACGACAACGACGGTGCTAGCCTCAGCTTCAAAGTACAGACTTTAAGAGGGCGCACAGTGTAGCTCACCGCACTCGTGTCTTCGCTGGATGGAGTCCCGACGTGCTCGTGCATGGGTGAAGGTGGGACACAGGCCTGCCAACTGGCCGCCCTAAGCTATCTGATGTTGCAGTATTGTGTCACTAGGACTAGATTAGAAGTTATTAATGAGACTCTTGGCTTTTGACGTTGGCTAAGCAATCAGAGGAGCCTTGCTTTGACGTCTTAGCTTGGAGTTCAATGATTTATTTATTTACGGTGAAGAATTGGTTGCTGCAGTCGCCACATATTCGATCTTAATCTTCCGATTTGCTAAACTTCCGCTGTTGCTGTACTCTACGAAAAAAATTGACTCAGTTCTTACCATTTAATGGATGAAGTGCAATCAAGGTATTAAAATAACTGCGATTAAATTTAAGCGATCATAAAATTCAAGTAAAGGAGATAACTCTGGATAAAACGACCTTCAGCATGCTTTTCGGCAACACCAACACCGGTTACGGCATCTAAAGCCTTGACTGCCCCTTAAGCGTGTATGATGTGGTGTTTTCAAAGCTGCCCCTCACGAGGGCGGCTTTGAAGTTAGTTGTTGGTGCCGCCATTTTAACTCCCCTGGCTCGGCAGTAGTGCCAGGACGTAAACAGGAAATGATGATGCTTAAATGAGCTTCATTTTGTGACCCACTTTAGACCAGGCTGTCGGTAGACATGCAATAAAGCGTAGTCAACGTCATTTTATGGTTTAATACAAATCATGCCCATACAGTAGACATGCAACACCTAAGCTTCTCATTTTTTGACTTGGCAGAGGCTTCGTCCCTTATCCTTTCTGTGTTTTTATTATTTTATGTATTTTATATCAATGGAATGTGTTTGTTATGCTCTAATAGAGAATTCATAAACCAATGCAACTTTTGAAATCCCCATTCTGCTTACAATAACATCAGCGCGATCCCCTTAGCCTTTAAGGTGAGTTAATTCTTCCGTGATTTGGAGGATAATTAAAACAAAAGTGGACACATTGCAATGCATTGGCTGTTTAACTCTCAGTTTTGATGAAGGAGGTTTTTAGGTCTCCGCCATTGTATCTTTGCTGGGTGGGCTGGGCTCTGGACCACGCTAGTAGCCTCTAAGCCCGTTCTGCAGGTCGGCAATACGTATTATGTCCTCTCTCTTCTTTAGGGAAGTCTAGAGCACTACGTTAGTAGTAAAGGATAGCAATAGTGAAATTTAAAAGAACAACTACCCTGTCTTCCAGTTGCAACTGATGCATCTTAACATGGCGGATGGGATGATCTGCGGGCACTTCCATAGAAATGACTGAAAATGACGTCTGCCTTCGGCAATAGCCGCAGTCTTGTGATCTGCATAAAAGTTCTCAACAAGTGAGGTGACGCCAGCCGCTAAGCATTTGAAAATGTTAATTATGGAGGTGCCTGTCGTTCTTGTATGGAGATGTCAATTAAATGAGCGCTGTAAACCTCCTCCACCTCCCTACTGGCTGATTAAAACCCAGATAAATATGACTGGATGGCATTGAAGTGAAAAGACAAGTAGCAAGGAGAAATTAAATAGAGGTTCTACCCCCACAAAACCATCTTAAACCCGGTCCTTTGTTATGGAACTTTGTTTTTAGGTCAACGTTCCCATGTCTACCTATGAACACGCCAATACAGTTCCCTTGCCGGAAAAGGTGCGGCTCGATTTGAATTGCCAAGAGGGGTCAGTGATCTTGCGGTCGAAGGTCTCCTTAGTTGCAGGGTTATTTCACAAATTGGGTGGTCGATTATTGGATGTTGTTCTTAAAGCACCGACTACCTTGTGCTGACCGACTCAGGAGGTTGGCAATGAAAAGTGCTGGGCGAGGAATGGTCAAAAGAGGAGAGGGCTGTGTTATACGCTAATTGTTTAACTCTCGGCTCTGGTAACAGGCCATTTGGATGCTTTGTCATTGTGCCTTAGCCGAGTGGGCTACCCTCTAGATCATGCCGCTAGGCTCGATCCCTTCTGTATGACAAATGCATGCATATTCAACTTAAGTATTGTCTCCTCGCGTCTCTGGGGCAGTCTTGAAACCCTATAATATCACGATCTTCGAAGCTGTAATCTGGCAAAGACACGACAGACACTAAGGAAGCAGTAGCCTTGACTCATCAGAAGTAGGTAATTATGTAAATTTTAATCCAATCCTCTCTCCTTCGAATGTAACGATTCGCAATTGGGAAGCAATCTGTTATGTGTACTTCAAACACTTGGCACTGCTCCAAACCAGGCGGTGGACTGCTCAGTTCCCTTTTTAAAAGACTAGATAGTAGCTAAGACAATTTCCAACTAATAGCGCTTTTGAAATACTACTGAAATAAACTCACTTTCATTTCGGTCATATATTTGTGGCGCGTGAATTTTTGACCGCCAATGGCAGGTAATCAGTGGGACTTCATCATCACCCCATCACAAAGGAACTTGTACACAGACAGTCCACAAGGTGTAGAGAGAATCAGATTTTACTTTTATTTCCATGTATGCTTGTAACTCTCACTCAAATTCCACCTCCCGCCAATCACGGGATACTCCACTGCCCTTCCGCACTGCCAATTACTCGAACGAGGGAGGACCGTGGGAACGAGGGAGCTTTTTCGCGTTTTTCTTCGGCTGCCTCTTGACTGGCACTCGAAGAAGAGAGAAAACAGGAGAGGCTAAATTATACATGGGGATTTTGGTGGGAGAAGACGACCTTGGCTGCTGAATGCGGCCACAGTGGGGGGAAGGGGGAAGAGGAAGGGGAGGAGCCTGCCATTCACACGCATTCAAATGAAGACGCCCAATGTTGAAACAATGAGGCAAGTACCATTACCGTGTCAATTATTTGTGAGGTGAAAAGATGGACAGCAAATAAACCATGCTGGTAGAGGGAGTATTAAATGCGATGGAAGACTAAATCTTAAGCATTGGTTGCAATCCAAAATTGCTATTATTCAATCCTTTATTCAACCAATTGGTAGTCTTATCAAAATGCTGGGTGTGTAAAGATGGGTAAAAGTTGCTGTCAAGAGAAAATTCTTGTAAACTGTCAAAATTCTTTCAACAATGTGTCATTTGACGAAAACCTTTGACATTTCAAGTCAAAGCGTGGAAAATTTTTGCTTGGCAGAAATGGGTTTTTCATGTGAGTCTTCTCCTTCATTCCTTTTCTGGAGATTTTCTGTCGTAAAAATTACGCCTCATGGCTGTTAAAATCATTCCACAGCCATTATTTGCAGAAAATCTCCATAGGTGAGAGGGATGGCTAAACACCATGTGAGTAAAATTTTCGGCTAAAATTTGCTACGAGGCATTCATTAACGCCAGAGCCGAGAGACGGGAGGATTTCTTACGTCAATCATCTATCCAAAGCCACGAAATCCTTCCTTACCCCATTGTATCCCAACAACACAACGCCAAGGTTTACCACGAATCATCCGGCTACCCAAGAGCAGGTGGGACGGGTAGACAGGTCTAGCCTGTCAGTCACAACACCCAAATTCTCGCTGGTCGCGATGACTTGGTAAAGGGGACTGGGTATTTCTCCCTCCCTAACCCATACGTTGGGAGGGGGATGGGGTACGGACAGACTGGACAAGTCAGTTTTACACAGGATGAGAGTGATGGCAAGATTGCTCCCCTGAGGCTGTCTAAATGTCTTTTTTTCTTGACGTCTGTCGCATCTCTTTCAAACAATCTCGAATTTAGATTTGAATAATTGCTTAAAAATTCGACAAGTTAATCCAACGCCTAAATTCAGGGGATAGCTTCGATTGACGTCTAGTATGAATACTGAGATGAGAAGAGACATGGCTCTTGATAAATTTATTCCCTAATTGATAACAAATTGATTTACTGAGTAGATACTAGTGAGTTTTGCTAATCAATTTTGACACATTGTGAATTTAAATATTTGCAAACGTTAAGTTTTTAAGAGCATAATAGGTCGAAATGTCAATGAGTAGTAGAGGAATGCCCATTGCATTAATGGCATCCTGCTTGATCTCACTGAGACAGAGGAATGGGAAAGGCAGGCGAAATGTGCAAACCAGGCATGAAAAGGAGGCACTAATTAGTCGACATTGTATCCATATGGGCCCATCTGGTCTCCAGGTGACATCCATCCATCCATCCATCCATCCACCCACTCACCCACCCACTCACGCACGCACGTACGCACCTGTGTGTGCTCATAATTCATCAGTGAGAGACGATCTCGCTGCCCCGATGCCCCGCAGCACACGGCACGCCTATTGCAACACACCAACGTGCAGCAATTTCCGCTTGTGTGTGTGCATGAATTCGTGCCTTCTAGGGAACTGTCCTGGCCGACGTACTGCTGCGTAGTAAGCGAGTGCGAGCAAACTCCCTTGCTCCTGCATTCAGCTCCTTTTGCACTTTCTCGCGGCGGTACCTTCAAAGAACTTTTGTTTGCGCTTAGCAAAAACGCTCCCACTCAGCTTCATTCCCTCCCCCTTCCCTACCCTCCTCTTGTCCTTTTGCATGCGTGTTAACAGTAGTTTGACAGGTGGAAGTGTATGCGAACCCTAAATCACGTCAAAATTCCGTCAGAGGTGTCGATTGTCTCTCTATGGGATTGAGCCTCCAGCCGCGGGTAAAAATAGAACCAAGAGTGCTAAAGTAAAACTCTTATCTGTAAGGCATCGCATTTATTTAGATAAATTGATGTGAGTGCCATCAGGAAAGCCATTCACCATTCTTGTAGTGCCATATTATTTAGAGGACTGAATTATAAACTCCATGTGTTAAGCTTTACATCCGCCACATGACCAAACTCCGTCAATTGACCATTTCAGACTTTCCTTTTGTATCAGAAATTATTACTCTCGTCATTTCAAAGCAAGTGGACTGTCTGTAAACTACGTAACGAGAATTCATGAATATGATTACATGTCTAATCTGTGCTCGTAGATGCGCTCAAATTAAATTGGTCTACACCACAGGCCTATTGGCTTCACAATTTACTCCAACGCAAATTAAATATTATCAAGGATATTGAAACGCGGACGTAGTCCCACATGCCGTGGCAACTTCAGTCAGGCCCAGATTTTGGAGAACCAACGCCACGACAGCTGGTGAGTCATCGATCTGAGGCGGAAATCAATAAATCAATAGAGCCATTTGGTGAGCGCGCCATGTGGGTGACTCATCCCTGCGACATTGTAGCCAGGATGCCATCCGCCCCCGCCAGAGAGTGAAAAAGGGTAATGTAAATTAGCCCATTTATGGGTTAGAAGTCGCGTAAGGCATTAACTCCAAATAGTCGGCCATAAAACAAAGCGCGGTACTTTTAGCTAAAGTGGTGATTTATGCTTCCGTGTGCTTGCGTGTGTGTGGTTGCCTATTTTTCAAACAGCCCAGCTAAATTAAAATTTCTTTAAAGCATGACTGGGACATGACTCAGAGGCATGATCAACCTACCTGGGTTGAGCATTGCCCCTTCCCCTCCGTGGCCTACCGCATACTTATCATAGAAGAGAGAGGGACATAGGGAGCACAGTCTTAAATTAAATTACTATGACTGCGTTGGCGCCATTTTCTTGATAAACCTCTATCCTGCGTTGCCGTATGGACAAAGTGAATGACTGTGCCATATCAGTAAGCCTGATTTTAGCTGAGATTGTTTGGTTGGACTTTCTATTCACAACTAATCCACATTTCCGTATTCTGCCTGAGGGAGGTCAATGGATAGAATACGAGGAATCTTAATGTGCGGTCTTTTTGCTTATCCACTGGAAAGTGTAGTTTATTCACAATTGGTAGAATTGTCATTTTCGTATTAACTACATCAATGGAATGTGTGACTCATTCTGGCTTTTGAGATTGAGGGACTTGTGATGAGTAAAACGTAATTATTTAGGCAAATTCTATTACCTTTCCCTAACCCTTCCTTGACTTCCTTGCATGTTTTAAATCCTAAATTTATCTTTCTAATTATGAGTTCAAAAAAGTTACAAAATTGAAAAAAATGGGAATTTGTAGAGTTATTAGGATCCTATTCTATTGCATCGCCAGCCCATTCGGGGAAGGTACATAGGCGAAACACCCTAGTAGGCCATTTACCTATCAATTTAACTATTACACAATCGCAATATACCATCAGAAATATAAATTGTAGAAAATTGTGGATTGTCAGATTATTTAGTTAATGAGATAGGAAGATTACTTAAGATTTTCTTCTAAATGAAACCACCATAATACTTCGTAATAACCAGTTGCTTTGCCCTTCACCAAATGCCTTATTTCTAATTGAATTGAAGGACCGGAAAGGACCTTCCCCACCTCCACATGGCTAACCGTCTTGGCTTCCAAAACTCGCTCCAACTGGTCATATCTCCTCCGGTATTTCCATCACTAATACCAATCTTAAATTAGTTGGATTGGACGCATCCCACAGTGCCAGCTAGTTCCAGTAATCTTTACAAAGACGGCACAATGACTTGCGCTCTTTGTAAACTGTGTCGCCCATGTCTTAAAGCCCTCTTTTGATGTTTTAGCGTTCGTGCATTAATATTTATCTCGCCACGGTTTTGTAACTTTTCAGGTCACTGCTGCTGCCAGGGTGGGAGAGGAGGCTGGGGGGAGGTTTCATTTACGCACATAGCGCTCTCCCTCTCTCCCTCCCTCTCCGCCTTCTCCCCCGAGAATTTATGGGTTAGAAAATGTGCATAGATTGGTCCCCAACGAGGGCAATTTTTCAACTCTGTCTTGTGAGAGAGAGAGAGAAGG